>CM075724.1:2257544-2720044 GCA_037974335.1 Prionace glauca
CGCGGACTCCCCACTGGGCGCCATGCCTTCCGCTAGTCTCTGGCAATCTGATTTCTGGCTCCTTCAGCCCACGCAGAACTGCATAAATTAAGGTGATATGCATTACCATAAGCGTTAAATATCATTAGTGGGCCCGGGACTGAAGTCTCTGGGCCCACAAGCATCTCTTCCCCATCCCCTCAGGAATAGTTACTTCAGTGGGGTTTAGTACAGCAGCTCCATCTTGCTCAATTGAATGGGAGTCATTGAGGTTCCCCAGAGGGTTGGGGGCCAGAAGGATATCTTCTTACCATTGCCATCTTGGCAGTGTCAGCCTGAGCCCCCTGGTACTGCCTAAAGCACAAAGTACCAATAGCCAGTAGGCACCTTTGTACTGGCATCCGGCAGTGCCAAGGGGGTGGGACCTGGGGTGAGATTGGATGGGAAGGCGGGTCTCTGGGTGGACAAGCTGTGGGGGTCACACTGCCACTTTTCTCTTTGGGCTGAGTAAAAGATGGAGGAAGGCCAGTGATCGGGGCTGACCATCAGGGAGGAGCAGCCCGCTGGAGTGTTGGGCTAACATGGGAACATAAGAATGAAGAGCAGGAGTCAGCCATCTGACCCTTCGAGCCTGCTCTGCCACTCAATAAGATCATGGCTGATCTTTTTGTGGACTCAGCTCCACTTACCCCGCCCGCTCACCATAACCCTTAATTCCTTTGCTGTTCAAAAATTTATCTATCTTTGCCTTAAAAACATTCAATGAGGGAGCCTCAACTGCTTCCCTGGGCAGGGAATTCCACAGATTCACAACCCTTTGTGTGAAGAAGTTCCTCCTCAACTCAGTCCTAAATCTGCTTCCCCTTATTTTGAGGCAATGCCCCCTAGTTCTAGTTTCACCCGCCAGTGGAAACAACTTCCCTGCTTCTATCTTATCCATTCCCTTCATAATCTTATATGTTTCTATAAGATCTTCCCTCATTCTCCTGAATTCCAATGAGTATAGACCCAGTCTACTCAGTCTCTCCTCATAAGCCAACCCTCTCAACTCAGGAATCAACCTATTGAATCTCCTCTGCACCCCCTCCAGTGCCAGTATATCCTTTCTCAAGTAAGGAGACCAAAACTGTACACAGTACTCCAGGTGTGGCCTCACCAGCACCTTATACAACTGTAACATAACCTCACTGTTTTTAAACTCCATCCCTCTAACAATGAAGGACAAAGTTCCATTTGTCTTTTTAATTACCTGCTGCACCTGCAAACCAACTCCTTAAGATTCCTGCACAAGGACACCCAGGTCCCTCTGCACAGCAGCATGCTGCAATATTTTACCATTTAAATAATAGTCCATTTTGCTGGTTTTCCGACCAAAATGGATGACCTCACATTTACCAACATTGTACTACATCTGACCCTCGCTCACTCACTTAGAGTATCTATATCCCTTTGCAGAATTTCAGTGTCCTCTGCACACTTTGCTCTGCCACTCATCTGAGTGTCATCTGTGAATTTTGACAAACTACACTTGGTCCCCAACTCCAAATCATCTATGTAAATCATAAACAATTGTGATCCCAACATTGAACCCTGAGGCACACCACTAATCACTGACGGAGTGGGTGGGATTGTGCGGGCAGGTGGGGGGTACATTGAGGCAGGCTGGCAGCGGAGGGAGGGAGTTTGGGGCTGGGCCCATGCATGTTTGGGGGACCAGTGATCAGGATGTGGGGTCGCACGGCTGATGGTGTGGGGTTTGCAGGGCTGGCCACTGATCGGGAGGCCGGCAGTGCAGGGCCACTGAGTATGCACTACTCTTGGCGCTAACAAATTGGCACATGTGCAATGGCTTACTCAGCACGGTGCTGTCGGCCTCTCCAGGGAGAAGTGGCACAATCACTGGTTTTCAGCATGACTCTTTATAAGACCCTTGTCAGACCTCATTTGGAGTACTGTGCGCAGTTCTGGTCGCCTCACTATAGGAAGGACGTAGAAGCTATTGAGAGGGTACAGAGGAGATTTACAAGGATGTTGCCTGGACTGGGAGGCATGCCTTATGAAGATAGGTTGAGGGAGCTGGGACTCTTTTCCCTAGAGAGGCGAAGGTTGAGAGGCGACCTGATAGAAGTTTATAAAATGTTGAGAGGAATAGATAGGGTGGACTCTCAGAGGCTATTTCCCCGGGTTGAAATGGTCGCTACGAGAGGACACAGATTTAAGGTGCGGGGAGGGAAGTACAGAGGAGATGTTAGGGGTAAGTTTTTCACTCAGAGGGTGGTGAGTGAATGGAATCGGCTGCCGTCAGTGGTGGTGGAGGCGAACTCGCTGGGGTCTTTTAAAAGACTTCTGGATGAGTATATGGGGTTTAATGGGATTGGGGTTTATAGATAGGTCTATAGGTTGGTGGGGTTGATGTGATCGGCGCAACTCATGGGCCAAAGGGCCTGTTTGTGCTGTAATGTTCTATGTTATATTCAGGTTGGGGCACCCTGCAGTGCACAGAGTGTGGGAGATTCAGTTTGAAAAAAGCGGGATTTACTCCAGTTTTTACAGAAATTTGACACTTAGAATTTTATTGGAAGATTCCCAGAGAAGTTGAAGTTCAATTATCAGGAAGGATTTTTGATCAAATGATTGGAAAAGAACAGGAAAGAGTGGAAAATGAGGTGGATGTCTTTTTGTTCAGGAATACAACACCCCCTCAGTACTGACCCTCTGACAGTGCGGCACTCCCTCAGTACTGACCCTCTGACAGTGCGGCACTCCCTCAGTACTGACCCTCTGACAGTGCGGCACTCCCTCAGCACTGACCCTCTGACAGTGCGGCACTCCCTCAGCACTGACCCTCTGACAGTGCGGCACTCCCTCAGCACTGACCCTCTGACAGTGCGGCACTCACTCAGCACTGACCCTCTGACACTGCAGCACTCCCTCAGCACTGACCCTCTGACAGTGCGGCACTCCCTCAGTACTGACCCTCTGACAGTGCGGCACTCCCTCAGCACTGACCCTCTGACAGTGCGGCACTCCCTCAGCACTGACCCTCTGACAGTGCGGCACTCCCTCAGCACTGACCCTCTGACAGTGCGGCACTCCCTCAGCACTGACCCTCTGACAGTGCGGCACTCCCTCAGCACTGACCCTCTGACAGTGCGGCACTCACTCAGCACTGACCCTCTGACACTGCAGCACTCCCTCAGCACTGACCCTCTGACAGTGCGGCACTCACTCAGCACTGACCCTCTGACACTGCAGCACTCCCTCAGCACTGACCCTCTGACAGTGCGGCACTCCCTCAGTACTGACCCTCTGACAGTGCGGCACTCCCTCAGCACTGACCCTCTGACAGTGCGGCACTCCCTCAGCACTGACCCTCTGACAGTGCGGCACTCCCTCAGCACTGACCCTCTGACAGTGCGGCACTCCCTCAGCACTGACCCTCTGACAGTGCGGCACTCACTCACACTAACCCTTTGACAGTGCAGCACTCCCTCAATACTGACCCTCTGACAGTGCGGCACTCCCTCAGTACTGACTCTCTGACAGTGCGGCACTCCCTCAGCACTGACCCTCTGACAGTGCGGCACTCCCTCAGCACTGACCCTCTGACAGTGTGGCACTCCCTCAGTACTGACCCTCTGACAGTGCGGCACTCCCTCAGCACTGACCCTCTGACAGTGCGGCACTCACTCGCACTGACCCTTTGACAGTGCAGCACTCCCTCAGCACTGACCCTCTGACAGTGCGGCACTCCTTCAGTACTGACCCTCTGACAGTGCGGCACTCCCTCAGCACTGACCCTCTGACAGTGCGGCACTCCCTCAGTACTGACCCTCTGACAGTGCGGCATTCCCTCAGTACTGACCCTCTGACAGTGCGGCGCTCCCTCAGCACTGACCCTCTGACAGTGCAGCACTCCCTCAGTACTGACCCTCTGACAGTGCGGCATTCCCTCAGCACTCATCCTCTGACAGTGCAGCACGCCCTCGGTACTGACCCTCTGACAGTGCGGCACTCCCTCAGCACTGACCCTCTGACAGTGCGGCACTCCCTCAGCACTGACCCTCTGACAGTGCGGCACTCCATCAGTACTGACCCTCTGACAGTGTGGCACTCCCTCAGCACTGACCCTCTGACAGTGCGGCACTCCCTCAGTACTGACCCTCTGACAGTGCGGCATTCCCTCAGTACTGACCCTCTGACAGTGCGGCGCTCCCTCAGCACTGACCCTCTGACACTGCGGCACTCCCTCAGTACTGACCCTCTGACAGTGCGGCACTCCCTCAGCACTGACCCTCTGACAGTGCGGCACTCCATCAGTACTAAACCTCTGACAGTGCGGCACTCCCTCGCACTAACCCTTTGACAGTGCAGCACTCCCTCAGTACTGACCCTCTGACAGTGCGACACCCCCTCAGTACTGACCCTCTGACAGTGTGGCATGCCCTCAGCACTGATCCTCTGACAGTGCGGCACTCCATCAGTACTGACCCTCTGACAGTGCGGCATTCCCTCAGCACTGACCCTCTGAAAGTGCGGCACTCCCTCAGCACTGACCCTCTGACAGTGCAGCACTCCCTCAGTACTGACCCTCTGACAGTGCGGCACTCCCTCAGTACTGACCCTCTGACAGTGCAGCACTCCCTCAGCACTGACCCTCTGACAGTGCGGCACTCCCTCAGCACTGACCCTCTGACAGTGCGGCACTCCCTCAGTACTGACCCTCTGTCAGTGCGGCACTGCCTCAGCACTGACCCTCTGACAGTGCAGCACTCCCTCAGTACTGACCCTCTGACAGTGCGGCACTCCCTCAGCACTGACCCTCTGACAGTGCGGCACTCCCTCAGCACTGACCCTCTGACAGTGCGGCACTCCCTCAGCACTGACCCTCTGACAGTGCGGCACTCCCTCAGTACTGACCCTCTGTCAGTGCGGCACTCCCTCAGCACTGACCCTCTCCAGTGCAGCACTCCCTCAGTACTGACCTTCTGACAGTGCGGCACTCCCTCAGCACTGACCCTCTGACAGTGTGGCACTCCCTCAGCACTGACCCTCTGACAGTGTGGCACTCCCTCAGTACTGACCCTCTGACAGTGCAGCACTCCCTCAGTACTGACCCTCTGACAGTGCGGCACTCCCTCAGCACTGACCCTCTGACAGTGCGGCGCTCCCTCAGTACTGACCCTCTGACAGTGCGGCACTCCCTCAGCACGGACCCTCTGACAGTGCGGCACTCCCTCAGCACTGACCCTCTGACAGTGTGGCACTCCCTCAGCACCGACCCTCTGACAGTGCGGCACTCCCTCAGTACTGACCCTCTGACAGTGCAGCACTCCCTCAGTACTGACCCTCTGACAGTGCGGCACTCCCTCAGCACTGACCCTCTGACAGTGCAGCACTCCCTCAGCACTGACCCTCTGACAGTGTGGCACTCCCTCAGTACTGACCCTCTGACAGTGCGGCACTCCCTCAGCACTGACCCTCTGACAGTGCGGCATTCCCTCAGCACTGACCCTCTGACAGTGCAGCACTCCCTCAGTACTGACCCTCTGACAGTGCGGCACTCCCTCAGTACTGACCCTCTGACAGTGCGGCACTCCCTCAGCACTGACCCTCTGACAGTGCGGCACTCCCTCAGTACTGACCCTCTGACAGTGCGGCACTCCCTCAGTACTGACCCTCTGACAGTGCGGCACTCCCTCAGCACTGACCCTCTGACAGTGCGGCACTCCCTCAGCACTGACCCTCTGACAGTGCGGCACTCCCTCAGTACTGACCCTCTGACAGTGCGGCACTCCCTCAGCACTGACATTCCAATCCTGTGGGACTCCCTCATTCGTACAGTTGGATTATTAGCCTGGATTATATCCCAATAGTCAGAGTCGAGCTTTGTTTGTTTCACCCACAGGTGAGAATTCTGCAGCTGGCACATGGATCGATTTTGGCTGCTTCAGAATTGTCCCAAGTGAGGAGTGATTAGAAATAAATATTTGCTGTCAGTCTGTGGGAAAGTGTCAGCTTGGTAATAAAAAGAGTGCTCTTTGGCTGCAGACTCAGCTGGCCTGTCCTCCCTGTGACTCTGTCCCATACTTGTGTGTTGTCCAACATAAGGACTTTAGAATGGGCAGAGGCCATTCAGCCCTTTGAATCTTTTCTACTGTTCAATAAGACCATTCCTTACGTGCAAACTAACTCCATATATCCACCTTTCCCCCAAATCCCTCAATATCTTTGTTCTCAAATGTCTCTCAGTCTGACCATTCAAGTGTTCTGTGTTCCTGACATTTTGCCTAATCTCCCAAATGTCTGGCTCTAATCCAGACATTGATTCCCAGCCAGAGGGAATAGTTCCTCTCCATCTACATTGTCTGTCCCCTGGGCTTTTTGAAGTCTGTGAGCTTGTCATTCTTCGCTGTCCTGTGAAGGAGCTTCTGGAGCAAATTCAAGCTGGAACCCACTCCACTCCTCACTCCGAGGCAGGGGGATCTATCCGGACTGTGAGGCCCCCTCAACCTCACTCCACTCCTCACTCCGAGGCAGGGGGATCTATCCGGAGTGTGAGGCCCCCTCACCTTCACTCCACTCCTCACTCCGAGGCAGGGGGATCTATCCGGAGTGTGAGGCCCCCTCACCTTCACTCCACTCCTCACTCCGAGGCAGGGGGATCTATCCAGGGTGTGAGGCCCCCTCAACTTCACTCCACTCCTCACTCCGAGGCAGGGGGATCTATCCGGGATGTGAGGCCCCCTTAAACTGTGGGCGCTAACGTCACTGGAACAGATGCAGGATTTGGTTAATCGGATGCAAGTCACAACTGACAAACACACAGATTCCTAATCCATCATCGGCCCAGTTTGCAGGTACAGATCGCACAGCACAGGTAGAAACTCCAGCCGACACCATCCACTTCCTGTTGCCAAATACAACTGTATCCCAGATAAAAGAAAGCTTTGTAAAGAATAAATCAAACCAATTTAGATCATTATAGAACTCCAGGCAGCTCCCCCTGGGAAACATGTTAAACTAGCACAGCTGGAGACTAACCCACAGCCCAGAGGAGAGTCAGGGTGAGACTGACCCACAGTCCAGAGGACAGTCAGAGTGAGACTGACCCACAGTCCAGAGGACAGTCAGAATGAGACTGATCCACAGTCCAGAGGACAGTCAGGGTGAGACTGATCCACAGTCCAGAGGACAGTCAGAGTGAGACTGACCCACAGTCCAGAGGACAGTCAGAATGAGACTGATCCACAGTCCAGAGGACAGTCAGGGTGAGACTGACCCACAGTCCAGAGGACAGTCAGGGTGAGACTGACCCACAGTCCAGAGGACAGTCAGAATGAGACTGATCCACAGTCCAGAGGACAGCGAACGTGGTACAGTTGTTTAAAAAGGGTAGGAGGGATAACCCTAGTAAGTTTGGTGAGTTTGACGTCAGTGGTAGGCTGATGGAGAGGATTCTTAGGGATAGGTTGTATGAGCACTGAGAGCTTTGCGATCTGAATAGGGATATGCAGCATGGCTTTGGAAAGGGGAAGTCTTGCCTTACGAATCTGGTAGAATTTTTTGAGGAGGTGACAAAAACGGTCGACGAAGGACGAGCTGTTGATGTCATCTATATGGATTTCAGTCAGGCGTTTGACAAAGTCCCTCATGGTAGGTTGGTTGAAAAGATTAAGGCTCATGGGATACAAGGCCAGGTATCTAGATGGGTTGAGAACTGGCTTGCTAAGAGGAGACAGAGAGTAGTAGTGGAAGGGTCCTTTTCCAGCTGGAGATCTGTCACTAGTGGTGTGCTGCAGGGCTCAGTACTGGGATCTCTTCTTTTTGTAGTATATATAAATGACTTGGAAGAGGGAGTAGGTGGTGTGATCAGCAAATTTGCAGATGACACCAAGATGGCTGGATTGGCGGGCAGTGAGGAGCAGTGTCTGGCAATCCAACGGGATATTGATAGAACATAGAACATTACAGCACAAACAGGCCCTTCGGCCCACAAGTTGCCTATACCTACTAAGCCATAGACCTATCTATAACCCCCAATCCCATTAGATCCCACATACTCCACCACCACTGACGGCAGCCGATTCCATTCACTCACCGAACCCTCTGAGTGAAAAACTTACTCCTAACATCTCCTCTATACTTGCTTCCCTGCACCTTAAATCTGTGTCCTCTCGTAGCGACCATTTCAGCCCGGGGAAATAGCCTCTGAAAATCCACCCTTTCTATTCCTCTCAACATCTTATAAACCTCTATCAGAACATAGAACATAGAACATTACAGCACAAACAGGCCCTTTGGCCCACGAGTTGCGCCGATCACATCAACACCTACCAATCTATAGACCTATCTATAACCCCCAATCCCATAAAACCCCATATACTCATCCAGAAGTCTTTTAAAAGACCCCAGCGAGTTCGCCTCCACCACCACTGACGGCAGCCGATTCCATTCACTCACCACCCTCTGAGTGAAAAACTTACCCCTAACATCATTTCTGTACTTTCCTCCCCGCACCTTAAATCTGTGTCCTCTTGTAGCGACCATTTCAACCCGGGGAAATAGCCTCTGAGAATCCACCCTATCTATTCCTCTCAACATTTTATAAACTTCTATCAGGTCGCCTCTCAACCTTCGTCTCTCCAGGGAAAAGAGACCCAGCTCCCTCAACCTAACTTCATAAGGCATGCCTCCCAGTCCAGGCAACATCCTTGTAAATCTCCTCTGTACCCTTTCAATAGCTTCTACATCTTTCCTATAGTGAGGCTGCGCACTATACTGCGCACACTATACTGCGCACAGTACTCCAAATGAGGCCTGACAAGGGTCTTATAAAGTTGCAGCATTGCCTCCCGACTCCGAAACTCAATCCCTCGATTAATGAAGGCCAGTACACCATACGCCTTCTTGACCACCTCTTCCACCTGCGAGGCCAATTTAAGAAGACAGTAGGACTAGGGGGCACAGCCTCAAGGTAAAGGGGAGGCGGTTTAGAACAGAGTTGAGGAGGAACTTCTTCACTCAAAGGGTGGTGAATCTCTGGAATTCTCTGCCCGTTGAAGTGGTGGAGGCTGCCTCGCTAAATATTTTTAAGAAACGGGTTGATGGGTTTTTGATAAGAGAAGGGATTAAGGGTTATGGGGAGAGGGCGGGAAGGTGGAGCTGAGCCACGACAGATCAGCCATGATCTTATTGAATGGCGGGGCGGGCTCGAAGGGCTAGATGGCCTACTCCTGCTCCTGTTTCTTATGTTCGTATGTTCTTATGGACCCGGACCCCAAGATCCTTCTGCTCTTCAACACTACTAAGACTCCTGCCCTTGATAGTGTACTCGTTCATCCCGTTGGTTCTGCCAAAATGGATGACTACGCATTTATCCGCATTGAAGTCCATCTGCCACTTCTCCGCCCAGTCCTGCATCCTATTTATGTCCTGCTGCAACTTTTGACATCCTTCCAGACCATCCACAACACCACCGACCATTGTGTCATCAGCAGCGAACTTGCTAACCCATCCCTCCACTTCCTCATCCAGGTCATTTATGAAAATGACAAACAACAAGGGTCCGAGAACAGATCCCTGGGGCACTCCACTGGTGACTGACCTCCATTCAGAAAAAGACCCATGCACAACCACTCTCTGCCTTCTGCAGGCAAGCCAGTTCTGGATCCACAAGGCCAAAGGCCCTTGGATCCCATGCCCTCTCACCTTCTCAAGAAGTCTTGCATGGGGGACCTTATCAAACGCCTTGCTGAAGTCCATGTACACCACGTCCACGGCACTTCCTTCGTCAATGTGTTCAGTCACATTATCGAAGAACTCAACCAGGCTCGTAAGGCACGACCTGCCCTTGACAAATCCATGCTGACTATTCCTGATCATGTCAAACCTCTCCAAATGGTCGTAAATCTTGTCCCTCAGAAGCCTCTCCATCAGCTTACCAACCACTGAGGTCAGACTCACCAGTCGGTAATTTCCCGGGCAATCTCTGTTCCCTTTCTTGAAAATAGGGACTACATCTGCAATCCTCCAATCTTCCGGAACCTCTCCCGTCTCCATTGACGACGCAAAGATCATCGCCAGGGGCTCCACAATCTCTTCCATCGCCTCCCACAGTATCCTGGGGTATATCCCATCTGGTCCCGGCGACTTATCTATCTTGATAGAATTCAAAAGTTCTAACACATCCTCCACCTTAATATCCACAAACTCAATCTTTTCCATCTGCTGCAAATCCGTAGCAAAATCTCCCAGATCAGCTTTCACTGTGAATACTGAGGCGAAGTACTCGTTAAGCACCTCTGCCATTTCTTCTGGTTCCACACAAATGTTTCCCCCCCTCACCTTTTATAGGTCCTATCCCTTCTCTTCTCATCCTTTTATCTTTCACATATTTATAGAAGGCCTTGGGATTCTCCTTAATCTTACCCGCCAAGGTCTTCTCATGACCCCTTCTGGCTCTCCTCATTCCCCTTTTAAGCTCCTTTCTACAGTCCTTATACTCCTCAAGATCCTTAACCTCTCCTAGTTACCTGAACCTTTTGTACACCTTCCCTTTCTTCCTGACTAGGTTCAACACAGCCTTCGTGCACCACGGTTCCTGCGACCTACCAAAACCCCCTTGTCTCATCGGAACGTTGTCATGCATAGCTCCAGACAAACATTCCTTGAATATCCGTCACCTTCCTTCGGTACTTTTCCCTAAGAATGCCTCCGTCCAGTTTATTTGTCCAAGTAACTTCTTGACTTCTTCGTATCTCCCCTTACTCCAGACAAACACCTTCCTAGCCTGCTTGATCCTATCTCGTTCCAATGCAATTGTGAAGGAGATAGAATTATGGTCACCATTCCCAAGATGCTCTCCTACCGAGAGATCCATCACCTGACCTGGTTCATTCGCCAGTACCAGGTCAAGTACAGCCTCTCCCCTCGTAGGCTTAACCACATACTGTATCAGGAAACCTTCCTGAACACACTTAACAAACTCCTCCCCATCCAAACCCCTTACCCTAGGGATATTCCAGTCGATGTTTGGGAGGTCTTGCTGCAGCTGTATCGGCATTGGTGAGGCCGCAGCTGGAGTACTGTGTGCAGTTTTGGGCGCCGCACCTGCGCAAGGATGTTTTGGCCCTGGAGGGAGTGCAGAGGAGGTTTACTCGGCTGATACCGGAGTTGAGGGAGTTGAGCTATGAGGAGAGTCTGAATAAACTAGGCTTGTACTCGTTAGAGTTTAGAAGAATGAGGGGAGATCTCATTGAGACGTATAAGATGATGAATGGGATGGATAGGATAGAGGTGGAGAGACTCTTCCCGCTCAAAAAAGACAGTAGGACTAGGGGGCACAGCCTCAAGATAAAGGGGAGGCGGTTTAGAACAGAGTTGAGGAGGAACTTCTTCACCTAAAAGGGTGAAGAAGTTCTTCACTTCTTCACCTAAAAGGGTGAAGAAGGGTGAAGACCTATTGAAAGGGTGCAGAGGAGATTTACAAGGATGTTGCCTGGACTGGGAGGCATGCCTTATGAAGATAGGTTGAGGGAGCTGGGACTCTTTTCCCTAGAGAGGCGAAAGTTGAGAGGCGACCTGATAGAGGTTTATAAAATGTTGAGAGGAATAGATAGGGTGGACTCTCAGAGGCTATTTCCCTGGGTTGAAATGGTCGCTATGAGAGGACACAGATTTAAGGTGCGGGGAGGGAAGTACAGAGGTGATGTTAGGGGTAAGTTTTTCACTCAGAGGGTGGTGAGTGAATGAAATCGGCTGCCGTCATCGGTGGTGGAGGCGAACTCGCTGGGGTCTTTTAAAAGACTTCTGGATGAGTATATGGGGTTTAATGGGATTGGGGGTTATAGATAGGTCTCTAGATTGGTGGGGTTGATGTGATCGGCGCAACTCAAGGGCCGAAGGGCCTGTTTGTGCTGTAATGTTCTATGTTCTATGTTCTATGTTCTAAAAGGGTGGTGAATCTCTGGAATTCTCTGCCCGTTGAAGTGGTGGAGGCTGCCTCGCTAAATATTTTTAAGAAGCGGGTTGATGGGTTTTTGATAAGAGAGGGGATTAAGGGTTATGGGGAGAGGACAGGAAAGTGGAACTGAGCCACGACAGATCAGCCATGATCTTATTGAATGGCGGGGCAGGCTCAAAGGGCTAGATGGCCTACTCCTGCTCCTATTTCTTATGTTCTTATGAAATTGAAGTCTCCCATTACTCCAAGTGGGGTCTGACAAGGGTCTTATAAAGTTGCAGTACTGGGACCTCTTCTTTTTGTAGTATATATAAATGACTTGGAAGAGGGAGTAAGTGCTGTGATCAGCAAATTTGCAGATGACACTAGGATGGCTGGATTGGCGGGCAGTGAGGAGCAGTGTCTGGCAATCCAACAGATTGGTATATTGGACAGATATATAGCAAATGGAGTTTAATCCTGATAAATGTGAGGTGATGCATTTTGGCCGGAATAATGTAAGGGGGTAGTTATACGATAAAGGGTAAGCCTATAAAGAGTATAGAAACGCAGCGAGACCTGGGGGTGCAAGTGCACAAGTCTTTGAAGGTGGCAGTACAAGTGGAGAAGGTTGTGAAGAAAGCTTATGGTATGTTAGCCTTTATAGGAAGGGGTACAGAGTATAAGAGCTGGAGTCTAATGTTGCAGTTGTATAGAACGTTGGTTAGGCTGCATTTAGATTACTGCGTCCAGTTCTGGTCGCCTTACTACCGGAAGGACGTGGAGACTGGAGAGAGTGCAGAGGAGGTTTACCAGGATGTTGCCTGGTATGGAAGGACTGGGTTATGAGGAAAGATTGAGCAAATTGGGGCTGTTTTCCCTTGAAAGACGGCGACTGAGGGGAGATCTAATAGAAGTATATAAGATTATGAAGGGTATAGATAGAGTAAACAGAGGTAAGCTATTTCCTATGTTAGAGACACACAGTAGGAGGGGCCACGAGCTTAAGGTGAGGGGGGAGAAGTATAACACGGATATTAGAGGGAGGTTTTTCACACAGAGGGTAGTGGGGGTATGGAATGCTCTGTCAAGTAAGGTGGTGGAGGCAGGCACGCTGGAGTTGTTTAAGAGTAACTTAGACAGGCACATGAGTGGGTTGGAGATGGGAGGATATAGGAGATTGTTTTAAATAAGGTTCATTAGCATTGGGACGTCCCTGGTAATGTATAAGGTTGTGGTATGATAATAATGTTTTTCTCTTTTAATTCACAGGTTTTAAGTAGGTCTGCCTTGTTGTCCAACGAGGGGCATACACGCGATGGGTCGTACTAGGGCTGCTCTTGGATGTTCAAGAATAGCCTAGTGCTTCATGTCATTAGTGTGCGCTTCAACTGGACCAGATGCTGGGCATCACGACAGCTCAGTGACTATCTCTGTTTGCTGTGCAGGCACATGGATTTGGGCCTGTGACTGCGGGAGTTTGCACATTCTCCCCGTGCTTGCGTGGGTTTTCTCCGGGTGCCCCAGTTTCCTCCTACACCCCAAAGATGTGGTATTAGGCTGATTGGAGGTAATAAATTGTCCCTAAATTAGTTTCCCTGAATGTGGAATAAGCATAGATGGGGGTCATGGGTGGAGGGGGTACTGGCAATGTTAAAATGGCAGCGTGGGCTCGTTGGGCCGAAGGGCCTGTTTCCCGGGCTGTTTATGTTCTTTGTTCTTTGACAGTCAGAGTGAGACTGACACACAGCCCAGAGGGGGACAGTCAGAGTGAGACTGACACACAGCCCTGAGGGGGACAGTCAGGGTGAGACTGACACACAGCCCTGAGGGGTCAGTCAGAGTGAGGCTGACACACAGCCCAGAAGGGGACAGTCAGGGTGAGACTGACACACAGCCCTGAGGGGGACAGTCAGGGTGAGACTGACACACAGCCCAGAGGGGGACAGTCAGGGTGAGACTGACACACAGCCCAGAGTGGACAGCTAGAGTGAGGCTGACACACAGCCCTGAGGGGGACAGTCAGAGTGAGGCTGACACACAGCCCAGAGGGGGATAGTCAGAGTGAGACTGACACACAGCCCTGAGGGGGACAGTCAGGGTGAGACTGACACACAGCCCTGAGGGGGACAGTCAGAGTGAGGCTGACACACAGCCCTGAGGGGGATAGTCAGAGTGAAGCTGACACACAGCCCTGAGGGGGATAGTCAGAGTGAAGCTGACACACAGCCCTGAGGGGGACAGTCAGGGTGAGACTGACACACAGCCCTGAGGGGGACAGTCAGAGTGAGGCTGACACACAGCCCAGAGAGGGACAGTCAGGGTGAGACTGACACACAGCCCAGAGGGGGATAGTCAGAGTGAGGCTGACAAACAGCCCTGAGGGGGACAGTCAGAGTGAGGCTGACACACAGCCCTGAGGGGGACAGTCAGGGTGAGACTGACACACAGCCCTGAGGGGGACAGTCAGGGTGAGACTGACACACAGCCCTGAGGGGGACAGTCAGAGTGAAGCTGACACACAGCCCTGAGGGGGACAGTCAGAGTGAAGCTGACACACAGCCCTGAGGGGGACAGTCAGGGTGAGACTGACACACAGCCCTGAGGGGGACAGTCAGGGTGAGACTGACACACAGCCCTGAGGGGGACAGTCAGAGTGAAGCTGACACACAGCCCTGAGGGGGACAGTCAGGGTGAGACTGACACACAGCCCTGAGGGGGACAGTCAGAGTGAAGCTGACACACAGCCCTGAGGGGGACAGTCAGGGTGAGACTGACACACAGCCCTGAGGGGGACAGTCAGAGTGAAGCTGACACACAGCCCTGAGGGGGATAGTCAGAGTGAAGCTGACACACAGCCCTGAGGGGGACAGTCAGAGTGAAGCTGACACACAGCCCTGAGGGGGATAGTCAGAGTGAAGCTGACACACAGCCCTGAGGGGGACAGTCAGGGTGAGACTGACACACAGCCCAGATGGGACAGTCAGGGTGAGACTGACACACAGCCTTGAGGGGGACAGTCAGAGTGAGGCTGACACACAGCCCTGAGGGGGACAGTCAGGGTGAGACTGACACACAGCCCTGAGGGGGACAGTCAGGGTGAGACTGACACACAGCCCTGAGGGGGACAGTCAGAGTGAAGCTGACACACAGCCCTGAGGGGGATAGTCAGAGTGAGGCTGACACACAGCCCTGAGGGGGACAGTCAGGGTGAGACTGACACACAGCCCTGAGGGGGACAGTCAGGGTGAGACTGACACACAGCCCAGAAGGGGACAGTCAGAGTGAGGCTGACACACAGCCCTGAGGGGGACAGTCAGAGTGAGGCTGACACACAGCCCAGAGGGGGACAGTCAGAGTGAGACTGACACACAGCCCTGAGGGGGGACAGTCAGGGTGAGACTGACACACAGCCCAGAAGGGGACAGTCAGAGTGAGGCTGACACACAGCCCAGAGGGGGACGGTCAGGGTGAGAGTGACACACAGCCCTGAGGGGGACAGTCAGAGTGAGGCTGACACACAGCCCAGAGGGGGACAGTCAGGATGAGACTGACACACAGCCCAGAGGGGGACAGTCAGGGTGAGACTGACCCACAGCCCAGAGGTGGACAGTCAGGGTGAGACTGACACACAGCCCAGATGGGACAGTCAGAGTGAGACTGACACACAGCCCAGATGGGACAGTCAGAGTGAGGCTGACACACAGCCCTGAGGGGGACAGTCAGGGTGAGACTGACACACAGCCCTGAGGGGGACAGTCAGGCTGAGACTGACACACAGCCCTGAGGGGGACAGTCAGAGTGAAGCTGACACACAGCCCTGAGGGGGACAGTCAGGGTGAGACTGACACACAGCCCTGAGGGGGACAGTCAGAGTGAAGCTGACACACAGCCCTGAGGGGGACAGTCAGGGTGAGACTGACACACAGCCCTGAGGGGGACAGTCAGAGTGAAGCTGACACACAGCCCTGAGGGGGATAGTCAGAGTGAAGCTGACACACAGCCCTGAGGGGGACAGTCAGAGTGAAGCTGACACACAGCCCTGAGGGGGATAGTCAGAGTGAAGCTGACACACAGCCCTGAGGGGGACAGTCAGGGTGAGACTGACACACAGCCCAGATGGGACAGTCAGGGTGAGACTGACACACAGCCTTGAGGGGGACAGTCAGAGTGAGGCTGACACACAGCCCTGAGGGGGACAGTCAGGGTGAGACTGACACACAGCCCTGAGGGGGACAGTCAGGGTGAGACTGACACACAGCCCTGAGGGGGACAGTCAGAGTGAAGCTGACCCACAGCCCTGAGGGGGATAGTCAGAGTGAGGCTGACACACAGCCCTGAGGGGGACAGTCAGGGTGAGACTGACACACAGCCCTGAGGGGGACAGTCAGGGTGAGACTGACACACAGCCCAGAAGGGGACAGTCAGAGTGAGGCTGACACACAGCCCTGAGGGGGACAGTCAGAGTGAGGCTGACACACAGCCCAGAGGGGGACAGTCAGAGTGAGACTGACACACAGCCCTGAGGGGGGACAGTCAGGGTGAGACTGACACACAGCCCAGAAGGGGACAGTCAGAGTGAGGCTGACACACAGCCCAGAGGGGGACGGTCAGGGTGAGAGTGACACACAGCCCTGAGGGGGACAGTCAGAGTGAGGCTGACACACAGCCCAGAGGGGGACAGTCAGGGTGAGACTGACACACAGCCCATAGGGGGACAGTCAGGGTGAGACTGACCCACAGCCCAGAGGTGGACAGTCAGGGTGAGACTGACACACAGCCCAGATGGGACAGTCAGAGTGAGACTGACACACAGCCCAGATGGGACAGTCAGAGTGAGGCTGACACACAGCCCTGAGGGGGACAGTCAGGGTGAGACTGACACACAGCCGTGACGGGGACAGTCAGGGTGAGACTGACACACAGCCCAGAGGGGGACAGTCAGGGTGAGACTGACCCACAGCCCAGAGGTGGACAGTCAGGGTGAGACTGACACACAGCCGTGACGGGGACAGTCAGGGTGAGACTGACACACAGCCCAGAGGGGGACAGTCAGGGTGAGACTGACCCACAGCCCAGAGGTGGACAGTCAGGGTGAGACTGACACACAGCCCAGAGGGGGACAGTCAGGGTGAGACTGACCCACAGCCCAGAGGTGGACAGTCAGGGTGAGACTGACACACAGCCGTGACGGGGACAGTCAGGGTGAGACTGACACACAGCCCAGAGGGGGACAGTCAGGGTGAGACTGACCCACAGCCCAGAGGTGGACAGTCAGGGTGAGACTGACACACAGCCGTGACGGGGACAATCAGGGTGAGACTGACACACAGCCGTGACGGGGACAGTCAGGGTGAGACTGACACACAGCCCAGAGGGGGACAGTCAGGGTGAGACTGACCCACAGCCCAGAGGTGGACAGTCAGGGTGAGACTGACACACAGCCCAGAGGGGGACAGTCAGGGTGAGACTGACCCACAGCCCAGAGGTGGACAGTCAGGGTGAGACTGACCCACAGCCCAGAGGTGGACAGTCAGGGTGAGACTGACACACAGCCGTGACGGGGACAGTCAGGGTGAGACTGACACACAGCCCAGAGGGGGACAGTCAGGGTGAGACTGACCCACAGCCCAGAGGTGGACAGTCAGGGTGAGACTGACACACAGCCCAGAGGGGGACAGTCAGGGTGAGACTGACCCACAGCCCAGAGGTGGACAGTCAGGGTGAGACTGACACACAGCCGTGACGGGGACAGTCAGGGTGAGACTGACACACAGCCCAGAGGGGGACAGTCAGGGTGAGACTGACCCACAGCCCAGAGGTGGACAGTCAGGGTGAGACTGACACACAGCCGTGACGGGGACAGTCAGGGTGAGACTGACACACAGCCCAGAGGGGGACAGTCAGGGTGAGACTGACCCACAGCCCAGAGGTGGACAGTCAGGGTGAGACTGACACACAGCCCAGAGGGGGACAGTCAGGGTGAGACTGACCCACAGCCCAGAGGTGGACAGTCAGGGTGAGACTGACACACAGCCGTGACGGGGACAGTCAGGGTGAGACTGACACACAGCCCAGAGGGGGACAATCAGTTTGAGACTGACACACAGCCCAGAGGGGGATAGTCAGGGTGAGACTGACCCACAGCCCAGAGGGGGACAATCAGGGTGAGACTGACACACAGCCCAGAGGGGGACAGTCAGGGTGAGACTGACCCACAGCCCAGAGGTGGACAGTCAGGGTGAGCCTGACACACAGCCCAGAGGGGGACGGTCATTGTGAGACTGACACGCAGCCCAGATGGGACAGTCAGAGTGAGACTGACACACAGCCCAGATGGGACAGTCAGGGTGAGACTGACCCACAGCCCAGAGGGGGACAATCAGTTTGAGACTGACACACAGCCCAGAGGGGGACAGTCAGAGTGAGACTGACACCCAGCCCTGAGGGGGACAGTCAGGGTGAGACTGACACACAGCCCAGAGGGGGACAGTCAGGGTGAGACTGACCCACAGCCCAGAGGGGGACAGCCAGGGTGAGACTGACCCACAGCCCAGAGGGGGACAATCAGGGTGAGACTGACACACAGCCCAGAGGGGGACAGTCAGGGTGAGACTGACCCACAGCCCAGAGGGGGACAGTCAGGGTGAGACTGACCCACAGCCCAGAGGTGGACAGTCAGAGTGAGACTGACACACAGCCCAGAGGGGGACGGTCAGGGTGAGACTGACTAACAGCCCAGATGGGACAGTCAGAGTGAGACTGACCCACAGCCCAGAGGGGGACAATCAGGGTGAGACTGACACACAGCCCAGAGGGGGACAGTCAGGGTGAGACTGACCCACAGCCCAGAGGGGGACAATCAGGGTGAGACTGACCCACAGCCCAGAGGTGGACAGTCAGAGTGAGACTGACCCACAGCCCAGAGGGGGACAATCAGGGTGAGACTGACACACAGCCCAGAGGGGGACAGTCAGAGTGAGACTGACCCACAGCCCAGAGGGGGACGGTCAGGGTGAGACTGACACACAGCCCAGATGGGACAGTCAGAGTGAGACTGACCCACAGCCCAGAGGGGGACAGTCAGGGTGAGACTGACACACAGCCCTGAGGGGGACAGTCAGGGTGAGACTGACACACAGCCCTGAGGGGGACAGTCAGAGTGAAGCTGACCCACAGCCCTGAGGGGGATAGTCAGAGTGAGGCTGACACACAGCCCTGAGGGGGACAGTCAGGGTGAGACTGACACACAGCCCTGAGGGGGACAGTCAGGGTGAGACTGACACACAGCCCAGAAGGGGACAGTCAGAGTGAGGCTGACACACAGCCCTGAGGGGGACAGTCAGAGTGAGGCTGACACACAGCCCAGAGGGGGACAGTCAGAGTGAGACTGACACACAGCCCTGAGGGGGGACAGTCAGGGTGAGACTGACACACAGCCCAGAAGGGGACAGTCAGAGTGAGGCTGACACACAGCCCAGAGGGGGACGGTCAGGGTGAGAGTGACACACAGCCCTGAGGGGGACAGTCAGAGTGAGGCTGACACACAGCCCAGAGGGGGACAGTCAGGGTGAGACTGACACACAGCCCATAGGGGGACAGTCAGGGTGAGACTGACCCACAGCCCAGAGGTGGACAGTCAGGGTGAGACTGACACACAGCCCAGATGGGACAGTCAGAGTGAGACTGACACACAGCCCAGATGGGACAGTCAGAGTGAGGCTGACACACAGCCCTGAGGGGGACAGTCAGGGTGAGACTGACACACAGCCGTGACGGGGACAGTCAGGGTGAGACTGACACACAGCCCAGAGGGGGACAGTCAGGGTGAGACTGACCCACAGCCCAGAGGTGGACAGTCAGGGTGAGACTGACACACAGCCGTGACGGGGACAGTCAGGGTGAGACTGACACACAGCCCAGAGGGGGACAGTCAGGGTGAGACTGACCCACAGCCCAGAGGTGGACAGTCAGGGTGAGACTGACACACAGCCCAGAGGGGGACAGTCAGGGTGAGACTGACCCACAGCCCAGAGGTGGACAGTCAGGGTGAGACTGACACACAGCCGTGACGGGGACAGTCAGGGTGAGACTGACACACAGCCCAGAGGGGGACAGTCAGGGTGAGACTGACCCACAGCCCAGAGGTGGACAGTCAGGGTGAGACTGACACACAGCCGTGACGGGGACAATCAGGGTGAGACTGACACACAGCCGTGACGGGGACAGTCAGGGTGAGACTGACACACAGCCCAGAGGGGGACAGTCAGGGTGAGACTGACCCACAGCCCAGAGGTGGACAGTCAGGGTGAGACTGACACACAGCCCAGAGGGGGACAGTCAGGGTGAGACTGACCCACAGCCCAGAGGTGGACAGTCAGGGTGAGACTGACCCACAGCCCAGAGGTGGACAGTCAGGGTGAGACTGACACACAGCCGTGACGGGGACAGTCAGGGTGAGACTGACACACAGCCCAGAGGGGGACAGTCAGGGTGAGACTGACCCACAGCCCAGAGGTGGACAGTCAGGGTGAGACTGACACACAGCCCAGAGGGGGACAGTCAGGGTGAGACTGACCCACAGCCCAGAGGTGGACAGTCAGGGTGAGACTGACACACAGCCGTGACGGGGACAGTCAGGGTGAGACTGACACACAGCCCAGAGGGGGACAGTCAGGGTGAGACTGACCCACAGCCCAGAGGTGGACAGTCAGGGTGAGACTGACACACAGCCGTGACGGGGACAGTCAGGGTGAGACTGACACACAGCCCAGAGGGGGACAGTCAGGGTGAGACTGACCCACAGCCCAGAGGTGGACAGTCAGGGTGAGACTGACACACAGCCCAGAGGGGGACAGTCAGGGTGAGACTGACCCACAGCCCAGAGGTGGACAGTCAGGGTGAGACTGACACACAGCCGTGACGGGGACAGTCAGGGTGAGACTGACACACAGCCCAGAGGGGGACAATCAGTTTGAGACTGACACACAGCCCAGAGGGGGATAGTCAGGGTGAGACTGACCCACAGCCCAGAGGGGGACAATCAGGGTGAGACTGACACACAGCCCAGAGGGGGACAGTCAGGGTGAGACTGACCCACAGCCCAGAGGTGGACAGTCAGGGTGAGCCTGACACACAGCCCAGAGGGGGACGGTCATTGTGAGACTGACACGCAGCCCAGATGGGACAGTCAGAGTGAGACTGACACACAGCCCAGATGGGACAGTCAGGGTGAGACTGACCCACAGCCCAGAGGGGGACAATCAGTTTGAGACTGACACACAGCCCAGAGGGGGACAGTCAGAGTGAGACTGACACCCAGCCCTGAGGGGGACAGTCAGGGTGAGACTGACACACAGCCCAGAGGGGGACAGTCAGGGTGAGACTGACCCACAGCCCAGAGGGGGACAGCCAGGGTGAGACTGACCCACAGCCCAGAGGGGGACAATCAGGGTGAGACTGACACACAGCCCAGAGGGGGACAGTCAGGGTGAGACTGACCCACAGCCCAGAGGGGGACAGTCAGGGTGAGACTGACCCACAGCCCAGAGGTGGACAGTCAGAGTGAGACTGACACACAGCCCAGAGGGGGACGGTCAGGGTGAGACTGACTAACAGCCCAGATGGGACAGTCAGAGTGAGACTGACCCACAGCCCAGAGGGGGACAATCAGGGTGAGACTGACACACAGCCCAGAGGGGGACAGTCAGGGTGAGACTGACCCACAGCCCAGAGGGGGACAATCAGGGTGAGACTGACCCACAGCCCAGAGGTGGACAGTCAGAGTGAGACTGACCCACAGCCCAGAGGGGGACAATCAGGGTGAGACTGACACACAGCCCAGAGGGGGACAGTCAGAGTGAGACTGACCCACAGCCCAGAGGGGGACGGTCAGGGTGAGACTGACACACAGCCCAGATGGGACAGTCAGAGTGAGACTGACCCACAGCCCAGAGGGGGACAATCAGGGTGAGACTGACCCACAGCCCAGAGGGGGACAATCAGGGTGAGACTGACCCACAGCCAGTGGCTAATGTGCTCCTTGAGCAGCTAAAAGCAATTTTAATGATTATTTTTATTGGACATTTTCAAAAGAAATATTTTGACATGAAACAGAATCAGAGCTCTGAATTCTCAGAAGGACGGATTCCATCTCATGAGAAATAGGAGCAGGAGTAGGCCATCTGGCCCTTCGAGCCTGCCCCGCCATTCACCCACCCTCACCATCCATCCCCTCACCCTCCATCTCCTCCCCCTCACCCTCTCCTTCCTTCTTCCTCATTCTCCATCCTCCTCACCTATACCCTCCTGTCCACCTCACACCCTCATGCTCCTAATAGCCCATGCTTCCCTATACCCCTCCCCCCAAGCCCCTCACCCTCCCATGCAGCTCACCCAACCTTCCCCCTCTCTCCTGAAGGGAGATTAGCAGGGTAAATATATGGGGTTACAGGGATAAGGGCTGGCTGGGATTGTTGTTGGTGCAGACTAGATGGGCCAACTGGCCTCCTTCTAAACTATATGGATTCTATGATTATACATCATGTCTGGCTGATGGGTTTTAAAGATTTCTGCAGCCAGTCATATAGCCAAATCTATGCTTTACCCATGAAACTCAGAGTGACCACTTAATCCCCAGGTCTCTTTAAAAAACAACAAAATTATTAATTTATTAAAACTCCCTGATGGTGGGGGAGTCCAGAACGTGAGGTCATACTTGGAGGATAGGAACAAAGAACAGTACAGTACAGGAACAGGCCCTTCGGCCCTCCAACCCTGGGCTGATCATGATGCCCTAACTAAATTTTAAAAACACCTTCTGCCTTTATTCAGTCCGTATCCCTCTACCCTCCCTATTCATGAACCCATCCAGATGCCTCTTAAATGTTGCTAATGTGTCTGCTTCCACCACCTCCACTGGCAGCACCTTCCGAGCACCACCCCTCTCTGTGTGAAAAACTTCCCCTGCACATCTCCCTTAAACTTTCCCTTTCTCACCTTAAACCTGTGCCCCCTTGTAATTGACACTTCCACCCTGGGGGAAAAGTCTTTGACCATCCACCTGTCTATGCCTCTCATAATTTTGTAGACCTCTATCTGATCTCCCCACAGCCTCAGTCTTTCTAGTGAAAATGATCCTAGTTTATTTAACCTCTCCTCATAGTCAACACCCTCATCAGGCAACATCCTGGTGAACCTCCTTTGCACCCTCTCCAAAGCTTCCACGTCCTTTTGGTAATGTGGTGATCAGGACTGCAGGTAATACTCCAAATGTCGCCTAACCAAGGTTTTATGTAGCTCCACATGATTTCCCAACTCTTGTATTGTTGTATTAAATGAGTACTTTGCGTCAGTATTCACCAAAGAGAAGGACTTGATGGATGATGAGTCTGGGGAAGGGTGTGTAGAGAGAACATAGAACATAGAACGCTATAGCATAAACAGGCCCTTCGGCCCACAAGTCACGCCGATCACATCTATACCTACCAAGCCATAGAACTATCTGTAACTTCCAATGCCATTAGATCCCATATACTCATCCAGAAGTTTGAATCATGTTGAAATCAAAAAGGAGGAGGTATTGGGGTTCTTGAAAAGTAGGTAGACAAGTCCCCAGAGCCTGAAGGGATATACCCCAGAATACTGAGAAAGGCAAGGGAGGAAATTGCTGGGGCCTTGAGAGAAATCTTTGTACCCTCACTGGCTAAAGGGGAGGTCCCAGAGGATTGGAGAATAGCCAATGTTGTTTCTTTCTTTAAGAAGGGTAGCAAGAATAATCCAGGTAATTACAGGCCAGTGAGCCTTACATCAGTGGTAGGGAAATTATTGGAGACGATTCTTCGAGACAGGATTTATTCCCACTTGGAAATAAGTGGACGTATTAGTGAGAGGCAACATGGTTTTGTGAAGGGGAGGTTGTGTCTCACGAACCTGATTGAGTTTTTTGAGGAAGTGACGAAGATGATTAATGAGAGTAGGACAGTGGATGTTGTCTACATGGATTTCAGTAAGGCCTTTGACAAAGTCCCTCATGGCAGACTGGTACAGAAGGTGAAGTTGCATAGGATCAGAGGTGAGCTGGCAAAGTGGATACAAAACTGGCTCGGTCAAAGAAGACAGAGGGTAACAGTGGAAGAGTTTGTTTCTGAATGGAGAGATGTGACAAGTGGCGTTCCTCAGGGATTAGTGCTGGGGTTTTTGCCGTTTGTAATATCTATAAATGATTTGGAGGAAAATGTAACTGGATTAATTAGTAAGTTTGTGGACGACACAAAGGTTGGTGGATTTGTGGATAGCGGTGAGGACCATCAGAGAATACAGCAGGACATAGATCAGTTGGAGACTTGGATGGAGAGATGCAGATGGAGTTTAATCCGGACAAATGTGAGTAATGCATTTTGGAAGGTGTAATACAGATAGGAAATATACAGTAAATGGCAGAACCCTTGGGAGTATTGATAGGCAAAGGGATCTGGGTGAACAGATACACAGGTCACTGAAAGTGGCAATGCTGGTGGAGAAGGTAGTCAAGAAGGCATATGGCATGTTTGCCTTCATCAGCTGGGGTATTGAGTTTAAAAATTGGCAAGTCATTTTGACGTTTTATTGAACCTTAGTGAGGCCGCACTTGGAATATAGTGTTCAATTCTGGATGCCACATTGCCAGAAGGATGTGGAGGCTTTGGAGAGGGTACAAAAAAGATTAACCAGGATGTTGCCTGGTATGGCGGGTATTAGCTATGAGGAGAGGTTGGAGAAACTTGGTTTGTTCTCACTGGAGCGACGGAGGTTGAGGGGAGACCTGATAGAAGTCTACAAGATTATGAGAGGCATGGACAGAGTGGATAGTCAGAAGCTTTTTCTTCAGATGGAAGAGTCAATTACTAGGGGGCACAGGTTTAAGAAGCGAGGGCAAGGTTTAAAGGAGATGTACGAGGCAGAGTTTTTACACAGAGAGTACTGGGTGCCTGGAACTCATTGCCCAGGGACATAATGGAAGTGGATATGGTAGTGACTTTTAAGAGGTGTCTTGACAGGTATAGTAATGAGATGGGAACAGAGGGATGTGGTTCCCGGAAGGTAGGGGGTTTTAGTTAGTCAGGTAGTATGATTGGTACAGGCTTGGAGAGCCAAAGGGCCTGTTCCTGTGCTGTAATTTTCTTTGTTCTTTGCACTCAGTGCCCTAGCTGATGAAGGTAAGCATGCTATAGGCCGCAGCGATCAGAATCCCTGCATTAACCCTTTATGGAACAGTGTCTTTCAAAACACACAAATTCTTCCAGAATGTTCTTCATCATTGAAGGTGAACCACTTTCTCTAATTAATGTGTCTCTGACATTCCGGAAAAACGTCATGGGGAGTTTAAAAGGTGTTGCTTGTTTTGTCATTTTCTTTCAACATGTCTCTTTACAAACTTACTGACAAAGGGGAAATGGCAGGAAATCCAGCATCGTCCAATGGGTCTTTTTGCTTTGCCATTGGTGAAGGAAGGCAGTGCATCACAGGAATGGGTGTATTGGCTGCTGAATGGCTGGAGAAAGGGGCAAGTCGTGTGATGAAAACCTCTCAGAATACATTTCGCTGCTGTGGGAACCCTGTTTAGGAATCATGGACTTTTCGAAGGGAAGCCAGAGTAAAGAAGCAAGCAACTTGTACAAAAGACTGGCTCAACCTCAGCTGGAGGGACCCTGCCCAGGTCTGGGTATCATATTTCTGAAAAGATGTGAAGGCCTTGCAGGGAGTGCAGGAAGAAATCTCAACAATGATTCCGGGGATGAGGAAGTTCAGTGACATGGAACTGGAACTAATCTCCTGAGAGAAGAAACATTTGAGAGGAGATTTGACAGAAATCTTCAAAATCGTGTGAGGTCCAGACAGAGTAGATAGAGAGAAACTGCTCCTATTGGTGGAAAGATCAAGAATGAGAGGGTGTAGATTTAAGATAATTGGCAAAAGGAGTAATGGAGATGTGAGGAGAAATGTTTTTACACAGCGAGTGGTCAGGACCAGCAACTGACTGAAGCGTGTTCGGTCAGTACTTTTGAAGGGGATTTGCCGAAAGAGAAAAAATTGCAAGGCGAACAAGAAATGTTGGGGGCGGGGGTAGAATAGACGAGTTACTTTTGCATTAATCCAGCTTATATGCACAGTGAAATCAGCAATGCTGTTGTAATACCTTTCTTACCGGCCCCTGGTATTTCCTGGTTTGTACTATGACCTACTACGAAACGACTATTGGGGGATCTATAGAATTTCCCATCAGGGATTTCTTTCCTTTGTTATTTCTTATTTCTACCCAGACTGATTCCACATCTCTGGTGCTTGTATAATTTGCCACCACAGCCCTTCCTTCACTAGCAAATCTACACCACCTCCTTTTCTTTTCGTTATCCTTCTGAAATACTGAGCACCCTTTGATATTCTGTTCCCAGACCTGGTCTCCTTGTAACCATAGAACATAGAACATAGAATATTACAGCACAAACAGGCCCTTTGGCCCTCGAGTTGCGCCGATCGCATCAACCCCACCAATCTATAGACCTATCTATAACCCCCAATCCCATTAAACCCCATATACTCATCCAGAAGTCTTTTAAAAGACCCCAGCGAGTTCGCCTCCACCACCGACGACGGCAGCCGATTCCAATCACTCACCACCCTCTGAGTGAAAAACTTACCCCTAACATCACCTCTGTACTTCCCTCCCCGCACCTTAAATCTGTGTCCTCTCGTAGCGACCATTTCAACCCGGGGAAATAGCCTCTGAGTGTCCACCCTATCTATTCCTCTCAACATTTTATAAACTTCTATCAGGTCGCCTCTCAACCTTCGCCTCTCCAGGGAAAAGAGTCCCAGCTCCCTCAACCTATCTTCATAAGGCATGCCTCCCAGTCCAGGCAACATCCTTGTAAATCTCCTCTGCACCCTTTCAATAGCTTCTACGTCTTTCCTATAGTGAGGCGACCAGAACTGCGCACAGTACTCCAAATGAGGCCTGACGAGGGTCCTGTAAAGTTGCAGCATTACCTCCCGACTCCTAAACTCAATCCCTCGATTAATGAAGGCCAGTACACCATACGCCTTCTTGACCACCTCCTCCACCTGCGAGGCCGATTTAAGAGTCCTGTGAACCCGGACCCCGAGATCCTTCTGCTCTTCAACGCTTCTAAGACCCCTGCCCTTAATAGTGTACTCGTTCATCCCGTTGGTTCTGCCGAAATGGACTACTACACATTTATCCACATGTCTCAGTAGTTGCCACCAAATCATACCCATTGTCTCTATTTGTGCTGTTAACTCATTAATTTTATTCCAAATGCTACACACATTCAGATACAAAACCTTTAAGTTTGTCCTATTATTAATTTTCCCGACTTAAGTATGATTCCCTGGTGTAATATGATGTTCACACCCTCTGTCCCTTTCATTTCGGGTAACAATTAACCTCATCATTAACTTGTACTCCTCCCGTCTCTTTACATTTTGATTGTTGCAATTTTCCTGGAACTGAATCCTCTCTCTGACCAGGTAAATTGGTATGTGCTGGTCTGCTGAACATAAGGTCTCCTGTTTTTAGAATAATTTCACTTAAAGATGTTGCTGTCAGATGCAATGTTGCAATGTGCCGATCTTGCTACGTCTGTCTACATTTAAGAATGAGGGATTTCACCATGCAAGTCCTTTGTTCAGCTATGCTGCTAGGTCTGGAGTAATGAGGAATAGTGTGACTGATGTTCCACTTCTCAGACATCCTGAAATGGCTGACCAGTAAATTACGGACTGTTATTTGTAATGATCTCTCTGGCTGGAGCACAGTGATTAAACTGAAAACAGTACTTAGCGTAGGCAAGGCAAGTGTGTGTGATATATTGTGCAATAGTTGGATAATGGGCTGATTGGTAAAGTAATTGACAATAACAATGAAGTCAGTACCATCAACATGAAAGCTCGGATCTGATTTTGGATGCAGGGTGGGGTGGAATCAGTGGCTCTTTGTGCTGACTTGGCAAATGGGACAGCATGGTGACAGGGGGCGACATGGTGGCACAATGGTTAGCACTGTGGTCTCACAGCACTACGGATCTGGGTTTACTTCCAGCCTTGGAGGTCATTGTCTGTGTGGAGACTGCATATTCTCCCTGTGCCTGCATGGGTTTCCTCCAGGTGCTCTGGTTTTTTCCCACAGTCCAAAGATATGCTGGATAGGTGCACTGACCTTGCTGAATTCTCCGTCAGTGTATCCAAACAGGCATCAAGTGTGGCGATTGGGGGATTTTCACAGTAACTTCATTGCAGTATTAATGTAAGCCTACCTGTGACAGGAATAAAGAAATAAACTTTAAATGCTCCTGACATGCCTCACAACTGTCCCTCATGGGAGGTTAGTTAGGAAGGTTCAGTCACTGGGTATACGTGGGAAGGTAGTAAATTGGATTAGACATTGGCTCAATGGAAGAAGCCAGAGAGTGGTTGTGGAGGATTGCTTCTCTGAGTGGAGGCCTGTGACTAGTGGTGTGCCGCAGGGATCAGTACTGGGTCCATTGTTGTTTGTCATCTATATCAATGATCTGGATGATAATGTGATGAATTGGATCAGCAAATTTGCTAATGTTACGCCGTTGTTTAAGAAGGGTGGCAGGCAAAAGGCAGGGAATTATAGGCCGGTTAGTTTAACGTCTGTAGTAGGTAAAATGTTAGAATCCGTGATCAAGGAGAAAATAGTGAGGCATCTTGAGGAGAATTGTTTGGTAGAGCAGACGCAGCACGGTTTCGTTAAGGGGAAGTCGTGTCTGACAAATTTATTGGAGTTCTATGAGGATGTGTCTAGGGCGGTGGATAGAGGAGAGCCGGTGGATGTGGTTTTTCTGGATTTTCAGAAGGTGTTTGACAAGGTGCCTCACAAGAGGTTATTACAGAAGGTCAGGGGGCATGGAGTTGGGGGTAGGGTGTTAGCGTGGATAGAGGATTGGTTGTCAAATAGGAGGCAGAGAGTGGGGGTCAATGGGTGCTATTCAGATTGGCAGTTGGTGACTAGTGGAGTGCCCCAGGGGTCAGTGCTGGGGCCTCAGCTATTTACCATTTATAAAGATGATCTGAAGGAGGGAACTGAGTGTATGGTGTCGAAATTTGCTGATGACACCAAGATTGGTGGAATGGCAAATTGTGCGGAGGGTGTGGAGAGTCTGTAGAAGGATCTAGATAGGCTGGGCGAATGGGCCAGGAATTGGCAAATGGAATTTAATGTTGGCAAATGTGAGGTTGTCCACTTTGGTAGGAATAATGGTAGGAAGGACTATTACTTACATGGCGAAAAACTGCAGCATGCGACGGTGCAGAGGGACCTCGGGGTCCTTGTGCATGAGTCGCAAAAACCCAGTCTACAGGTGCAGCAGGTGGTCAGGAAGGCAAATGGGATGCTGGCCTTCATAGCGAGGGGGATTGAATATAAAAGTAGGGAGGTCTTGCTGCAGCTGTATAGGGCACTGGTGAGGCCGCAGCTGGAGTACTGTGTGTAGTTTTGGGCGCCGCACTTACGCAAGGATATTTTGGCCTTGGAGGGAATGCAGAGGAGGTTTACTCGGCTGATACTGGAGTTGAGGGGGTTGAACTATGAGGAGAGACTGAATAAACTAGGCTTGTAATCATTAGAGTTTAGAAGAATGAGGGGAGATCTTATTGAGACGTATAAGATGTTGAATGGGATGGATAGGATAGAGGTGGAGAGACTCTTCCTGCTCAGAAAGGACAGTAGGACTAGAGGGCACAGCCTCAGGATAAAGGGGGGGCGGTTAAGAACGGAGTTGAGAAAGAACTTCTTCACTCAAAGGATGGTGAATCTCTGGAATTCACTGCCCGTTGAAGTGGTGGAGGCTGCCTCGCTCAATATTTTTAAGACGTGGGTTGATGGGTTTTTGATAAGAGAGGGGATTAAGGGTTATGGGGAGAGGGCGGGAATGTGGAACTGAGCCATGACAGATCAGCCATGATCTTATTGAATGGCGGGGCAGGCTCGAGGGGCTAGATGGCCTACTCCTGCTCCTATTTCTTATGTATGTTCTTATGTTCTTATGTGTTATGGTATGGTTATATAAGGCATTGGTGAGGCCGAATTTAGAGTATTGTGTACAGTTTTGGTCACCTAGTTACAGGAAGGATGTAAATAAGGTTGAAAGAGTGCAGAGAAGGTTCACAAGGATGTTGCTGGGACTTGAGAAGCTGAGTTACAGAGAGAGATTGAATAGATTAGGACTTTATTCCCTGGAGTGTAGAAGAATGAGGGGAGATTTGATAGAGGTGTATAAGATTTTGATGGGTATAGATAGAGTGAATGCAAGCAGGCTTTTTCCACTGAGGCTAGGGGAGAAAAAAACCAGAGGGAATGGGTTAAGGGCGAAAGGAGAAAAGTTTAAAGGGAATATTAGGTGGGGGGGGGGAGGCTTCTTCACACAGAGAGTGGTGGGAGTGTGGAATGAGCTGCCGGATAAAGTGGTAAATGTGGGGTCACTTTTAGCATTTAAGGAAAACTTGGATGGGTTCATGGATGAGAGGGGTGTGGAGGGATATGGTCCAAGTGTAGGTCAGTGGGACTAGGCAAAAAATGGTTCGGCACAGACAAGAAGGGCCAAAAGACCTGTTTCTGAGCTGTAATTTTCTATGGTTCTATTTCTTGACGATGATTTCAATGACGTTGTTCATACTTGACCAATAGTCCTTCTTGTGAGTTTTCTCATCCAGTCTGTGCCCGTGTGCGAGGGATGAAGTTATTGAAGAATATCAGGTCATAAAGATTCCATTATGATCACCTGCCAACTTTCAAAAATCCTGTGCAAATGCCTAGCTCAGCCTGGTAAAGCCAGAATGGTCATGTGTTTATGGACACGCTGAATTGATTCAAGCCACAGTACAGTTTATGTAGTGTGGGATTCTTTGCCATTTCTTCTTGTAGAGTCACTTGAGTCATAGAGGTTTATAGCATGGAAACAGGCCCTTTGGCCCAACTTGTCCATGCTGCCCTTTTTTTAAAACCCCTAAGCTAATCCCAGTTGCCTGCATTTGGCCCGTATCCCTCCATACCCATCTTACCCCTGTAACTATCTAAATTCTTTTTAAAAGATAAAATTGTATCCACCTCTACTACTGCAGACTCTACTGCAGACATTTGCAATGTACAATTTGCACCAGATCACTTGATGGACTTGCATTCTCCTGCAAGCGTAATTAAGCAACTCCCTTGAAACTGTCAATTTTGTGAAAACATTCTGGATATTTCAATGTTAGGTCATGACCTGAGGTGATGGGGATAGTTCCTGAGGCTGATCGGCCTTACGAAGGCTGATTAATTGCATGGATTGTCACCAGATTGAAGTCACAACATGCGAGTAGATCTGTGATTGCTGGACCTTTAGTCTCCACGATGTAGGACATCTGTCGCACTCTGGAGAATTGATTGTATTTTCAGCCCAGGACTATGAACCCTTCAGATGGAATCAGTGAACCGGTGTACACTGAAAGGTGCAGTAGTAGGTTTTACCGTGACAGTCCTTGTCTGTGGATATATCTTTCAGAACTCAGAGGGGTAGTATGCTTCCGTTTGATCCTGTGTCAATCTTGGCCAATAGCGAATAGTTGTCATCTTTCTTAGATAGATCATTTAGATCATTTTAATCTTGGCAAACATTTTGGACGGTGTGACAACATCTTTGTTTCCTGTGAGATTGACAGTATGAAATCTGTGTTCACCACTCTTCATCTTGTCGAGCACATTCTCATTGTTTTTCTGTTTGTCTGCTGCCTGTTGTGTCCAGTCTGTTTGGAAAGTGCGGTCAATGGAATTCACTTCAGTGCATGTGACGTTCATGGGAAGAGTTTTCTCCTCACATCTGTAACAAGTTGTGGCCCTTATGAATCACCTCTCGCTCAGACAGAAGAATGTGAGGCATGGATTGGTCAGTCTGTTTGTCTGCTAAGGGCCATCAGGTCAGCTGTCACACATTCTCCCTGTGTTTGCATGGGTTTTCTCTGGATGTTTTAGTTTCCTCCCACACTCCAAAGATATGCAGTTTAGGGGATTAGCCATGGGGGATGCATGTGGTTATGAGGCTAGGGCAGAGGGGAGGGTCGGGTGGGATGCCCTTTTGGAGAGTTGGTGCAGCCAGCTGGCCCCTTTCTGCACTGTCGGGATTCTCACCTCTGGCCACAAAGCTCAGCCAAAACCCAGTAATGCAATATCGAATAGACACAGGAAACTAGGATATAGCAGAAAAAAACAACTGGCAGTATTAAACAGGAGATTATGTGGAGTGCCATCAATATAAGATAATCACTAATATATCTAATTGGAAATTCAGCAGAATCTGAAGTGAGTGGGGAATGGGAGTGGGGAGAATGCGGAACTCGCCCCCACAGGGAGTGGGGAAATGTGGAACTCGCTCCCATGGGGAGTGGGGAGAATGCGGAACTCGCCCCCACAGGGAGTGGGGAAATGTGGAACTCGCTCCCAAAGGGAGTGGGGAGAATGCGGAACTCGCCCCCACAGGGAGTGGGGAAATGTGGAACTCGCTCCCATGGGGAGTGGGGAGAATGCGGAACTCGCCCCCACAGGGAGTGGGGAAATGTGGAACTCGCTCCCATGGGGAGTGGGGAGAATGCGGAACTCGCCCCCACAGGGAGTGGGGAAATGTGGAACTCGCTCCCAAAGGGAGTGGGGAGAATGCGGAACTCGCCCCCACAGGGAGTGGGGAAATGTGGAACTCGCTCCCATGGGGAGTGGGGAGAATGTGGGACTTGCTCTCACGGGGAGTGGGGAAATGTGGAACTCGCTCTAACGGGGAGTGGAGAGAATGTGGAACTTGCTCCCACGGGGAGTGGGGAGAATGTGGGACTCGGTCCCATGGGGAGTGGGGAGAACAACATAGAACATAGAACACTACAGCACAAACAGGCCCTTCGGCCCACGAGTTGCGCCGATCACATCAACACCTACCAATCTATAGACCTATCTATAACCCCCAATCCCATTAAACCCCATATGCTCATCCAGAAGTCTTTTAAAAGACCCCAGCGAGTTCGCCTCCACCACCACTAATGGCAGCCGATTCCACTCACTCACCACCCTCTGAGTGAAAAACTTACCCCTAACATCACCTCTGTACTTCCCTCCCTGCACCTTAAATCTGTGTCCTCTCGTAGCGACCATTTCAACCCGGGGAAATAGCCTCTGAGAGTCCACCCTATCTATTCCTCTCAACATTTTATAAACCTCTATCAGGTCGCTTCTCAACCTTCGTCTCTCCAGGGAAAAGAGACCCAGCTCCCTCAACCTAACTTCATAAGGCATGCTTCCCAGTCCAGGCAACATCCTTGTAAATCTCCTCTGTACCCTTTCAATAGCTTCTACGTCTTTCCTATAGTGAGGCGACCAGAACTGCGCACAGTACTCTAAATGAGGCCTGACAAGGGTCTTATAAAGTTGCAGCATTACCTCCCGACTCCTAAACTCAATCCCTCGATTAATGAAGGCCAGTACACCATACGCCTTCTTGACCACCTCTTCCACCTGCGAGGCCGATTTAAGAGTCCTGTGGACCCGGACCCCAAGATCCTTCTGCTCTTCAACACTACTAAGACTCCTGCCCTTGATAGTGTACTTGTTCATCCCGTTGGTTTTGCCAAAATGGACGACTACGCATTTATCTACGCAGATAATCTGTCACTTCTCCGTCCAGTCCTGCATCCTATTTATGTTCTGCTGCAACTTTTGACATCCTTCCAGACCATCCACAACACCACCGACCTTCGTGTCATCAGCGAACTTACTTACCCATCCCTCCACTTCCTCATCCAGGTCATTTATGAAAATGACAAACAGCAAGGGTCCTAGACAGATCCCTGGGGCAGAATGTGGAATTCACTCCCACAGGGAGTGGGGAAATGTGGAACTCGCTCCCAAAGGGAGTGGGGAGAATGTGGAACTCGTTCCCACAGGGAGTGGGGAAATGTGGAGCTCGGTCCCATGGGGAGTGGGGAGAATGTGGGACTCGCTCCCACGGGGAGTGGGGAGAATGTGGAACTCGCTCCCATGGGGAGTGGGGAAAATGTGGAATTCTCTCCCATGGGGGGTGGGGAGAATGTGGAACTCGCTCCCATGGGGAGTGGGGAAAATATGGAATTCTCTCCCATGGGGAGTGGGGAGAATGTGAAACTTGGTCCGACAGGGGATGGGGAAATGCAGAACTCTGTCCCATGGGGAGTGGGGAGAATGTGGAGCTCGCTCCCACGGGGATTGTGGAAATGTGGGACACTCTCCCATGGGGAGTGGGGAGAATGTGGGACTCGCTCCCACGGGGAGTGTGGAAATGTGGAACTTACTCCCATGGGGGTAGTGGGGAGAATGTGGAACACTCTCCCACGGGGAGTGGGGAGAATGTGGAATTCACTCCCACAGAGAGTGGGGAGAATGTGGGACTCGCTCCCACGGAGATTGTGGAAATGTGGAACTCGCTCCCATGGGGAGTGGGGAGAATGTGGGACTCATTCCCATGGGGAGTGGGGAGAATGTGGAACACTCTCCCATGGGGAGTGGGGAGAATGTGGAACTCTCTCCCGTGGGGAGTGGGGAGAATGTGGAACTCGCTCCCACGGGAGTGGGGAGAATGTGGAACTCGCAAAGTCGATTTGGAAATTCTAAGGAAAAGGACATTCGGTCATGAGATGTTATCACTCAGCAAAACATGGAAACACTCATTGGAAGCTCAGGGTGTCTGAACTGTTCCTAGAAAGACCTTAATCCCCTGAGAGCGTGCTGTAATTTATACATGTGGTGTAGGGATAGCTGGTTAAAGTCATTAATAAGTGTTCTTTGGAGTAGTCTAGAGTATTTGTTACTAGGTAACAAACATTACCTAGGTTATGTTTGTTTGTTACAGTAAAAGTCTTGAAACTACATCTCATCTAATACTTCTCAAGTTGAAGACTGGGAATTCAAATCTCCTGTTTAAAATGATCAGTCTCTGTGGGATCATAAAGAAAATATATTGTACATGAGCCAGAATATCCGCCCTACTCCCGACCAGCCCCCACACCCCATCCCATCCCCCCGACCAGCTCCCCCACCCCATTCCATCCCCCCGACCAATCCCCCCACCACATCCCCCCCCGATCACCCCCACACCCCATCCCTCCAACCAGCCCCCACCCATTCCACCCCCCGACCAGTCCCCCTGCCCCATTCCATCCCCCCTGACCAATCCCCCCACCACATCCCCCCGACCAGCCCCCCAACCCACTCTATCCCTCCGACCAAGAGCCCCACACCACTCCATCTCCCCAACCAATCCCCCTTGCCATCATCCTGACCAGCCCCCCAACCCTATTCCCCCCAATCAACCCCTTGCCCTATCCCCGATCAGCCCCCCCACCCCATTTCATCCCCTCGACCAGTCCCCTCACCCCGTCCCCTAACCAGCCCCCTGCCCCACCCCATCTCCCTGACCAGCCCCCGAGCCCCATTCCATCCCCCCCGCCCTGTGCTCACCCTGAGTGTAACACTGTCTCTGAGTGAGAGGGCCTCTCACTCTGTGTCTCTCAGGGCGAGGTATTGGAATGGGACTGCTGTGTTTTGAAGCCAATCCCCAACACACAGACTGGCCTGAAGATCCACAGTGTCTGAAATGTCAGAAGTCAAACACGGGGTAATAGGAACAGTTCCTCTCTGAGAATGATGCAGCAAAGCACTGAGAGGAGAAAGTATCATCCCCATTCAGCTTTCAAACAGATTGGGTCCATTTTCAAAAGTGCTGTTTTAACCCTTTCATCCTCACTGCTTGGTCAGATATTACAATGTGAATGGCTAATTGAGTGCTTCACATCCTCTCCTCCCTGCCCTGTTTCTGATTCAGTGAATGAGACCCGGGATTTGGGGCATTTCCTCTCGTTATCTGCCTTGTTGTTTATAGGATTTGAACACTACATAATGCTGTTGATTTGATTCTTCACCAGACAGGTGCTAATCCACCGTCTTTATCCAATCTACTCGATCATCGTTCTTTTAGTTTGATGGGAGTGAGAATCCAGAGGGATTTATAATGGGTGAGTGATTCATTTTGCCAGAGGATTAAACAACATTCTCCCTTTACAGTGAGATTGGGTGATTGGGGATCTAGTGGATCACACACAGAGTTTTTAAACAATGTCAGAAAGTGCTGGAAAATCTCAGCAGGTCTGATAGCATCTGTGAAGAGAGAATAGAGCCAAAGTTTCGAGCCTGGATGCCGCTTTGTCAGAGCTGACTTGAAATGTTAACTCTATTCTCTCCTCACCGATGCTGTCAGACCTGCTGAGATTTTCCAACATTTTCTGTTTTTATTTCAGATTCCAGCATTCGCAGTGTTCTGCTTTTATTTGAAGCAATGCTCCCTGACTGTGTGGGGGAATTGACCTGTCCACAGTGATGTTAGTGTCTTTACTTCACTATCAGACGTTGGAAAGGATGCAATGAGCTGAATGGAGCCAGTGACTGAGGTGAGTGAGGTCACAGAGTGCAGCAGATATGTCTAAGAGTCTCTGAGCAGGAAACTGGACAAGATACAAGAATCTAAAAACCGAGTTAGAAATCCTAACTGTCAACAGGAAAAAGCGGAAGGGGAAAACAGAACATAAAGTCTATGTACGAAAGTCTGAGCCTGTGTCGGGCACTAGAGAAATGTTAGAGAACAAAAGTTGGCAAGTGAGAAAGCTGAGGAGATAGTCTCAGTGAGTTACAGAGAATGGCCACAGCTCTGACACTCCAACACTAACTACTCTTCAAAATAATCTCATCAGCTTCAATGTTGGTGAGTTTGTGAAGAAGTCTCAGAAACAGAATTGTCATTTCCAGCAGCAGTTGAGCCTTGCTGTGAGAAATGTTTTTGCCGCAGTGAGAAATATTGCCCTGTCGAAATGATTTAACCGCCAGCACTGCGGTCAGGCAGCTCAGCTAGTGACCATTCAACCCATTGTATCTCTGCTGACTCACTGCGTCAAACAGAATGTTGGTCGTGGCCCTTTTGCGCTCTGGGTTCCCCAATTGCTGCCCCTCCCTCACTGGAAATAGTTTCTCCTTAAAAAACACTTCCCTCCTGATAAACCCCTCAGGGGATTAAACTCCTTGATCTCTCCTTTTCAACTATACTGATACATGAGAATAATCCCAGCCCATCATTCAGGTTGACTCTCCTCTGTGCCACTGAGGGAATGCTGCACCGTCAGAGGGTCAGTGCTGAGGGAGTGCTGCACTGTCAGAGGGTCAGTGCTGAGGGAGTGCCGCACTGTCAGTGGGTCAGTACTGAGAGAGTGCCGCACTGTCAGAGGGTCAGTGCTGAGAGAGTGCCGCACTGTCAGAGGGTCAGTACTGAGAGAGTGCCGCACTGTCAGAGGGTCAGTACTGAGGGAGTGCCGCACTGTCAGAGGGTCAGTACTGAGGGAGTGCCGCACTGTCAGAGGGTCAGTACTGAGGGAGTGCCGCACTATTAGAGGGTCAGTAGTGAGGGAGTGCCGCACCGTCAGAGGGTCAGTACTGAGGGAGTGCCGCACTGTCAGTGGGTCAGTACTGAGGGAGTGCCACACTGTCAAAGGGTCAGTACTGAGAGAGTGCCGCACTGTCAGTGGGTCAGTGCTGAGGGAGTGCCGCACTGTCAGAGGGTCAGTACTGAGAGAGTGCCGTACTGTCAGAGGGTCAATGCTGAGGGAGTGCCACACTGTCAGAGGGTCAGTGCTGAGGGAGTGCTGCACTGTCAGAGGGTCAGTACTGAGGGAGTGCCGCACTGTCAGAGGGTCAGTGCTGAGGGAGTGCTGCACTGTCAGAGGGTCAGTACTGAGGGAGTGCCGCACTGTCAGAGGGTCAGTGCTGAGGGAGTGCCGCACTGTCAGTGGGTCAGGAATGAGAGAGTGCTGCACTGTCAGAGGGTCAGTACTGAGGGAATGCCGCACTGTCAGTGGGTCAGTACTGAGGGAATGCCGCACTGTCAGTGGGTCAGTACTGAGGGAGTGCCGCACTGTCAGAGGGTCAGTACTGAGAGAGTGCCGCACTGTCAGAGGGTCAATGCTGAGGGAGTGCCACACTGTCAGAGGGTCAGTACTGAGGGAGTGCCGCACTGTCAGAGGGTCAGTACTGAGGGAGTGCCGCCCTATCAGAGGGTCAGTGCTGAGGGAGTGCCGCACTGTCAGAGGGTCAGTGCTGAGGGAGTGCTATACTGTCGGAGGGTCAGTACTGAGGGAATGCTGCACTGTCAGCGGGTCAGTGCTGAGGGAGTGCTGCACTGTCAGAGGGTCAGTACTGAGGGAGTGCTGCACTGTCAGAAGATCAGTACTGAGGGAGTGCTGCACTGTCAGAGGGTCAGTACTGAGGGAGTGCTGTACTGTCAGAGGGTCAGTACTGAGGGAATGCCGCACTATCAGAGGGTCAGTGCTGATGGAGTGCTGCACTGTCAGACGGTCAGTACTGAGGGAGTGCCGCACTGTCAGAGGGTCAGTACTGAGGCAGCGCCACACTGTCAGAGGGTCAGTCCTGAGGGAGTGCCGCACTGTCAGAGGGTCAGTGCTGAGGGAGTGCCGCACTGTCAGAGGGTCAGTACTGACAGAGTGCTGTACTGTCAGAGGGTCAGTACTGAGGGAGTGCTGTACTGTCAGAGGGTCAATACTGAGAGAGTGCTGTGCTGTCAGAGGGCCAGTACTGAGAGAGTGCTGTACTGTCAGAGGGTCAGTACTGAGAGAGTGCTGTACTGTCAGAGGGTCAGTACTGAGAGAGTGCTGTACTGTCAGAGGGTCAGTACTGAGAGAGTGCTGTACTGTCAGAGAGTCAGTACTGAGGGAGTGCTGTACTGTCAGAGGGTCAGTACTGAGGGAGTGCTGTACTATCAGAGGGTCAGTGCTGATGGAGTGCTGCACTGTCAGACGGTCAGTACTGAGGGAGTGCCGCACTGTCAGAGGGTCAGTACTGAGGCAGCGCCACACTGTCAGAGGGTCAGTCCTGAGGGAGTGCCGCACTGTCAGAGGGTCAGTACTGAGGGAGTGCTGTACTGTCAGAGGGTCAGTACTGAGGGAGTGCTGTACTGTCAGAGGGTCAGTACTGAGGGAGTGCTGTACTGTCAGAGGGTCAATACTGAGAGAGTGCTGTGCTGTCAGAGGGCCAGTACTGAGAGAGTGCTGTACTGTCAGAGGGTCAGTACTGAGAGAGTGCTGTACTGTCAGAGGGTCAGTACTGAGGGAGTGCCGCACTATCAGAGGGTCAGTGCTGATGGAGTGCTGCACTGTCAGACGGTCAGTACTGAGGGAGTGCCGCACTGTCAGAGGGTCAGTACTGAGGCAGCGCCACACTGTCAGAGGGTCAGTCCTGAGGGAGTGCCGCACTGTCAGAGGGTCAGTATTGAGGGAGTGCTGTACTATCAGAGGGTCAGTGCTGATGGAGTGCTGCACTGTCAGACGGTCAGTACTGAGGGAGTGCCGCACTGTCAGAGGGTCAGTACTGAGGCAGCGCCACACTGTCAGAGGGTCAGTCCTGAGGGAGTGCCGCACTGTCAGAGGGTCAGTACTGAGGGAGTGCTGTACTGTCAGAGGGTCAGTACTGAGGGAGTGCTGTACTGTCAGAGGGTCAGTACTGAGGGAGTGCTGTACTGTCAGAGGGTCAATACTGAGAGAGTGCTGTGCTGTCAGAGGGCCAGTACTGAGAGAGTGCTGTACTGTCAGAGGGTCAGTGCCGAGGGAGTGCTGCACTGTCAGAGGGTCAGTACTGAGAGAGTGCTGTACTGTCAGAGGGTCAGTACTGAGAGAGTGCTGTACTGTCAGAGGGTCAGTACTGAGAGAGTGCTGTACTGTCAGAGGGTCAGTACTGAGAGAGTGCTGTACTGTCAGAGGGTCAGTGCTGAGAGAGTGCCGCACTGTCAGAGGGTCAGTACTGAGGGAGTGCTGTACTGTCAGAGGGCCAGTACTGAGAGAGTGCTGTACTGTCAGAGGGTCAGTACTGAGAGAGTGCTGTACTGTCAGAGGGTCAGTACTGAGGGAGTGCTGTACTGTCAGAGGGTCAATACTGAGAGAGTGCTGTACTGTCAGAGATGGTGTCTTTTGGAAATTGCATTGAATTGAAGACTTCTTTGGCGATAAATGGCTAAGAAGATGCAGGGGTATCCCCCGGTGTCCTGGCTCATGTTATCCTTCTTCCAACCTAATGAAAACAGATCCACTGGTCATTATCATTGTTGTTTTTGGAGTTGTGCTGTGCACAAGCTGATTAGAGCAGTAATGACACTTCTGAAATAGCACATTGGCTGTGAGGTAAGTAGACAATATCTGGAGGTGATGAAAAGTGTGAGAAAAACACAAGTTTCTCTTTACTCTCCAGCATCCTTGCAATTACCGGAGAAGTGCGATCCAATTTGGGGTTCCAATCAGATCAGCCCCGATCTTATTCAATAGCAGAGCAGACTCCAGGGGCCGAATGGCCTACCTCTGTTCCTATTTCCTAAGCATGATGTGGGTATGCCGGCGTTGGACTGGCATAAACACAGTAAAAAGTCTAACAACACCAGGTTTTAGTCCAACTGATTTATTTGATAATATTCTCACAAGCTTTCGAGGTTACCCTCTTCGTCAGGTAGACTCTCTCAGTACTGACCCTCTGACAGTACAGCACTCTCTCAGTACTGACCCTCGAAAGCTTGTGAGAATATGATCAAATAAATCGGTTGGACTAAAACCTGGTGTTGTCAGATTTTTTACCCTATTTCCTAAGGTCATATGTTGAAACAAAGTGTAGTTATGGAGGAGTGTGTTAGTAAATTGCTTTAGCAGGATTTGATTAGATTTATTATTATCACATGTATTGGTATACCGTGAAAAGTATTGTTTCTTGCGCATTTTATTTGGCAAAGCATAGAGAAGGAAAGGAGTGAGTGCAGAATGCGCTGTTATGGTCATAGCTAGGGTTTAGAGAAAGTTCAACTTAATGCAAGGTAAGTCCATTCAAAAGTCTGATGGAAGCTGTTCTAGGGCACTGACTGGTGGGTGAACAGGGACCTAGTTAGAGAGTTGGGTTGCCAACTGTGACTGAATGTATTGCTGGAGATTTCATCAAATGACTTGGCCTCACTCCAACTATTAATCCACTACCACATACATCCTCCTAACTGCTAACCTTCCCACACCACGGAAAGCAAACAGCTCATTCCCAGTGGGATGAGACCTGACTGACAGTAAATCTTTTTCTACAATTTTTAATAATTTTATATCTGGTAAAGATAAGTACTCAAAGTTTCAAACAATCATTCTTTTTCATGTCGCGGTGATTTCTCTCCAGGGTTGCGAAGTGCTGGAGATTGATGGCAATCCTATTACTGGCTGTGTTCTGGAATGTTCTAGCATCCTAATTAAAGCTCACACAATCACACTTTAGGATTGAGCAATAAGCAGATGACAAGCACACACACTTCATCTATCAAAAATATCATCAGTGTGAGTTCAGAATGGAAACATGTCTCAGTACAGGTTTGAAAGTTTAAACTTTATTTATTAGTGTCACAAGTAGGCTTACATTAACACTGCAGTGAAGATACTGTGGAAATCTCCAGTCGCCACACTCTGGCGCCTATTCGGGTACACTGAGGGAGAATTTACCATGGTCAATGCACCAGCACGTCTTTCAGACTGTGGGAGAAACCTGGAGCACCCGGAGGAAACACATGTAGACACAGGGAGAACATGCAAACTGCACACAAACAGTGACCCAAGCCGGGAATGGAACCCAGGTCCCTGGCACTGTGAGGCAGCAATACCACTGTGCCACCGTGCTGCCCATGCGAGAAGAATTCAAATTCATATGAGTCACAGAAAAACCTTTGAGAGTTGACATGTTTATAAAGAATATAGTGACATAGGGACAGGAGGAGGCCATTCAGCTTCTTAAGCCTGCTCCACCATTCAATTCAAGCGTACCTGATTATCTACTTCAATGCCTTTTCCGCACTACCCCCATATCCCGTGATATTATCAGCAGGCTCACAGCTCCCAGCCTTGCTGCCTTCACTGATCTCATCAACTGATAATGGGTCATTCCAGCTGGAAAGCCTCACTCCCTGTGCTGCGACCACTGGAGGAGGAGGGCAGTGCCCTGGGATCATTGGAGGAGAAGGACAGTGCCCGAGGACCACTGGAGGAGAAGGACAGTGTCCTGGGCTACTGGAGGAGAAGGACAGTGTCCTGGACTACTGGAGGAGAAGGACAGTATCCTGGCTACTGGAGGAGAAGGACAGTGTCCTGGACTACTGGAGGAGGAGGGCAGTGCCCTGGGACCATTGGAGGAGAAGGACAGTATCCTGGCTACTGGAGGAGAAGGACAGTGTCCTGGACTACTGGAGGAGGAGGGCAGTGCCCTGGGACCATTGGAGGAGCAGGACAGTGTCCTGGACTACTGGAGGAGGAGGGTAGTGCCCTGGGACCATTGGAGGAGAAGGACAGTGTCCTGGACTACTGGAGGAGAAGGACAGTATCCTGGGACCATTGGAGGAGAAGGACAGTATCCTGGCTACTGGAGGAGAAGGACAGTATCCTGGCTACTGGAGGAGGAGGACAGTGCCCTGGGACCATTGGAGGAGCAGGACAGTGTCATAAGAACATAAGAACATAAGAAATAGGAGCAGGAGTAGGCCATCTGGCCCTTCGAGCCTGCCCCGCCATTCAATAAGATCATGGCTGATCTATCGTGACTCAGCTCCACCTTCCCGCCCTCTCCCCATAACCCTTAATCCCTTCTCTTATCAAAAACCCATCAACCCGTTTCTTAAAAATATTTAGTGAGGCAGCCTCCACCACTTCAACGGGCAGAGAATTCCAGAGATTCACCACCCTTTGAGTGAAGAAGTTCCTCCTCAACTCTGTTCTAAACCGCCTCCCCTTTATCTTGAGGCTGTGCCCCATAGTCCTACTGTCTTTTTTGAGCGGGAACAGTCTCTCCACCTCTATCCTATCCATCCCATTCATCATCTTATACGTCTCAATGAGATCTCCCCTCATTCTTCTAAACTCTAACGAGTACAAGCCTAGTTTATTCAGCCTCTCCTCATAGCTCAATCCCCTCAACTCCGGTATCAGCCGAGTAAACCTCCTCTGCACTCCCTCCAGGGCCAAAATATCCTTGCGCAGGTGCGGCGCCCAAAACTGCACACAGTACTCCAGCTGCGGCCTCACCAATGCCCTATACAGCTGTAGCAAGACCTCCCTACTTTTATATTCAATCCCCCTCGCTATGAAGGCCAGCATCCCATTCGCCTTCCTGACCACCTGCTGCACCTGCAAGCTGGGTTTTTGCGACTCATGCACAAGGACCCCGAGGTCCCTCTGCACCGTCGCCTGCTGCAGTTTTTCGCCCCGTAAGTAATAGTCCTTCCTACCATTCCTGGACTACTGGAGGAGGAGGGCAGTGCCTTGGGACCATTGGAGGAGAAGGACAGTATCCTGGCTACTGGAGGAGGAGGGTAGTGCCCTGGGACCATTGGAGGAGAAGGACAGTGTCCTGGACTACTGGAGGAGGAGGGTAGCGCCCGGTAAGAGGTACCCAGTGAATCATTGAGAACTAAATGTGTGAAATGCATACTGGCAGAGAACAAGATCAGACTCTGTTATGATTGGATTTTGGGGTCAGTTTGAGGCTCTGACTGGATGATGAACTCAATATAAGATTATGATTGGGCAATGCACTCAATGCCAAGCTGTGATTGGGCAATGAGCCCAGTAGGAGACTAGGATGGACTGTGATTGGGCAGTGGGTCCAGTAGGAGGCTGGGATGGACTGTGATTGGGCAGTGGGTCCAGTAGGATGCTAGGATGGACTGTGATTAGGCATTGGGTCCAGTAGGAGGCTGGGATGGACTGTGATTGGGCAGTGGGTCCAGTAGGATGCTAGGAAGGACTGTGATTAGGCATTGGGTCCAGTAGGAGGCTGGGATGGACTGTGATTGGGCAGTGGGTCCAGTAGGAGGCTGGGATGGACTGTGATTGGGCAGTGGGTCCAGTAGGATGCTAGGATGGACTGTGATTGGGCAGTGGGTCCAGTAGGAGACTAGGATGGACTGTGATTGGGCAGTGGGTCCAGTAGGATGCTAGGATGGACTGTGATTGGGCAGTGGGTCCAGTAGGAGACTAGGATGGACTGTGATTGGGCAGTGGGTCCAGTAGGAGGCTAGGATGGACTGTGATTGGGCATTGGGTCCAGTAGGAGGCTAGGAAGGACTGTGATTGGGCAGTGGGTCCAGTAGGAGGCTGGGATGGACTGTGATTGGGCAGTGGGTCCAGTAGGAGGCTGGGATGGACTGTGGTTGGGATGAGGATTACAGGCTGCATCAGAAGAGGAACTTGCACCATCAGTATCTCCACTCTCTGTTACTATAAATAGCTGACAGGCACAGCCCCTCTCCCTGTCCCCAGAGTCATTAACCGCGCTGCGGTTCAGCGCTCATTTATAAACTCAATCGTATTGTTTTGAAGGAGATGGTGTTATTGAGTGTTTATTACTCACCACACTTGTTCGGGCAGGATTTACCCCACTCAGCTGGACTGCATGAGGTGCCCCCCAAAAATGATATCTGTGCCTGGCACCACTCCCAGGGGAGCATTACCAACAAATGCCACCTCTCCCTGCTCCTCCTGAACTATGCAGGCTGATCCTTAACCAATTCCAAAACTTTGCAATCAGAATGGGCCCTTTGTCACCGCGCTCTCACTAACAAGAATTTAACTGTATCAAACTGGAGTGATCTCATTGGAAGAGAGCAGATGAACAGGAATTAAATCGAAGACTTCAATATGATAGGGGGCTTGACAGGGCAACAAAGGAAAGAGCAAGAGAATGGGACCTAATGATAGGTTTACAAAACAGCCAACATATAGCCATGACAGGCTGAATGGCCTCTTTCTCTGCTGTATCATTCTCAGTTTTGAGTAATGTTTGAATGCAGAGAAATCACAGCAATAGGGAATGTTAATTGGAGATGGTGCACGTTAATTAAGGACACTGTGGAATCAGAACAGAAATCTTTTAAAGTTAACATTTATTTGTTAATTGCAAAGCATCTTACATTAACATTGCAATGAAGTTACTGTGAAATCCCCTAGTCACCACACTCTGGCGCCTGTTCGGGTACACTGAGAGAGAATTTAGCATGGCCAATGCACCTAACCAACACATCTTTCGGGCTATGGGAGGAAACTGGAGCACGTGGATGAAACCCATGCAGACACGAGGAGAACGTGCAAACTCTACACAGACAGTGACCCAAGCCAGGAATTGAACCTGGCTCCCTGGTGCTGTGAGGCAACAATGCTAATTACTGTGCTACCATGCCGCCCCAGATACAGAGAGTCTGACTGACAACCTGAGCTAATCCGTACTAAATGCAGTTAATAATTTTTTTCAGTTATGGGTCCCACCAGCTAGGACAGCATTTATTGCCCATCTCTAATTGCCCTTGTTCTGAAGGTATTTCGGAGTCAAACCTGCCTCACATTGCCAAGGGACCTGAGTTTGATTCCCAGTTTGGGTCACTGTGTGGAATTTGCACATTCTTCCCGTGTCTGCGTGGGTTTCCTCCGGGTGCTCTGGTTTCCTCCCACAGTTCAAAGATGTACGGGTTAGATAGATTGGCCATGCTAAATTGCCCCTTAGTGTCAGGGGAACTAGCAAGGTAAAGTGTGGAGTTACAGATATAGAGCTTGGGTGGGATTGTTGTCAGTGCAGACTCAATGGGCTGAATGGCCTCCTTCTACACTGTAAGGATTCTTTGATTTAATCACATTGATGTGGCTCTGGCCAGATGGCAGAGTTCCTCCCCTAAAGGACAGTCGTGAACCAGGTGAGTTTTTCCAACAATTGACAATGGTTTCACGATTGTCACGTTTCATGTTCGAATGCAGTAAGATCTGGACAACATCCAGGTTTTGGGCTGACAAGTGGCAAATAATATTTGAGCCAAACAAATGCCAGGCAATAACTATCACCAATAAGAGACACTCTAACCAGTGCCTCTTGACATACAATGGTGTTACCATCACTGAATGTCCCACTGTCAACATCCTTGGCGTTATCTCTGACCAAAAACTCAACTGGACTCACCACATAGACACAGTGACTACAAGAACAGGTCAGAGGCTGGGAATACTGCGGCGAGTAACTCACCGCCTGACTCCCCAAATCCTGTCGACTATCTACAAGGCACAAGTCAGGAGTTTGATGGAATACTCCCCACTTGCCTGTATGGGTGCAATAACACTCAACAAACTTGACAACATCCAGGACAAAGCAGCCCACTTGATTGGCACCACATCTGCAAACATCCACTCCCTCCACCATTGACTCTCAGTAGCAGCAGTGTATACTATCTACAAGATGCACTGCAGCATTTCACCAAAGAACCTTAGACAGCACCTCCCAAACCCACAACCACTTCCATCTAGAAGGACAAGGACAGCAGATACATGGGAGCACCAACATTTGCAAGTTCCCCTCCAAACCACTCACCATCCTGACTTGGAAATATATCACCATTTCTTCCCCATCACCAGATCAAAATCCTGGAATTTCCTTCCTAATGGCATTGTGGGTCAACTCACAGAACATGGACTGCAGCGATTCAAGAAGGCAGCTCACCAACACCTTCTCAAGGGCAACTAGGGATGGGCAATAAATGCTGGCCCGGCCAGCAACAACCTTATCCCATAAATTAATAAAAAGTAGATTCTTAATTCCAGATTTTTTAAAATTGAATTTAAATTTCACCAGCTGCCGTGGTGGGATTTGAACCCGGGTCCCCAGAACATTATCCTAAGTCACTGGATTACTAGCCCAATGACAATAGTGGAGCAATTCCTGATTTAGTCACATAGTGGGGGTGATTACTCTTTCACCCATATTCCCACCCTCACCCCCATCCCTTCCCCATCCTGCCACCAACCCCATCCTCACACCTGTCTCCACCATCTCCACCTCCTACCCCGGCTCCAACCCTCACTCCCATTCCCAGCAGCATTCCTGACCCCAGCCTCATCTGCATACCTGACCCCTCATCCATCCCTGTGTCCAATCTGGCCCCGACCCCCACCCCACCCCTACCCCTACCCCCACCCCCACCCCTACCCCCAACCCCCACCTTGAACCTGCTGCAACCCCAGTGCCATCAACCGGAAGCTCAATCCTGATTGGACAGCATGACAAATAAACTGTTTAGCTGCCAGCTGATACAAAGATTGAAACTGCTGGAAATAATGAACAGCATCTGAGAGGGAGACAGAGTTAGTGTTTCAGCACAATGACAGTGAGTCTGCCTTCACAAGGTGGTGGGGAGCTGCCTTCCTGAATCACCGCAGTCCCTGAGGTGTAGGTACATCCACTGTGCTGTTAGGGAGGGAGTTCCAGGAATTTGACCCAGTGACAGTGAAGGAACGGAGAGATATTTCCCAATCGGGATGGTGAGTGACTCGGACGGGATATTCCAGGTGGTGGTGTCCCCAGCTGTCTACTGCTCTTGCTATTTGGTCACATGCCATCCTTGTAATAAATATTTCCATTTGCCCAAATACCAGTGACATGAGGAATGGCATGAGATTGGAGGAGAAACTGGCCAATCGGATGCTTTGATTTCCCTCTGCTATCTCCCCATGTTGACTGCTATCTCTCTCACCGCAGATACAAATGGTTCAGAGATAATCTTGAGGTTATTTTTCTGACAAGATGCTGATGTGTGGTTTTGACCTTGGAGGTAACAAGGCTTTGGGAAGAATATTGGATATAACCCGTCCTGTCGTCTTATGTAAATCTGCAACGGAATTTGAGTGCAGCTAGCTGATTGCTGAAGGTGATTTGATAGAAAGGGGAAGTGTGTTGCGTTTATCACTCAATCTCCAGAAGCTGCTTCCTCCACAAGGGGAACCTGCAGCCAGGGCTGTCTATTCTGCGGCTTCTATCTGAACATCCGAACGCACGCCTCCAGTACGCAGGCGGGAAGCTTCTTCAAGTTATGCAACTGGCTGAACCCTCAGCTATTATCGCAACCATCAATCTATCGATCAGGAACGTCCACAGGCACACACTGCGCGCAATGCCTTTTTCTGCCTCCTTCAATATAGCAGCGATGACTTTTCAACTCTCATCCAGAAGCACATGACCTCAAAACTTCACTCCAAATGCCTGAGTACAAACCCAGAAAGACATATTCAGTGCAGTACTGAAGGAACACTGCACCATCAGAGGGTCAAAGAACAGTACAGCACAGGAACAGGCCCTTCGGCCCTCCAAGTCTGTTCTGACACAGATGCCTCTCTAATATTTTCTTGCCGCCATGTGGTCCATATCTCTCTATTTCCTGCCTATTCATGTATCTATTTAGATGCCTCTTGAACATTGTTACAGAATCTGCTTCCACCACCTCCTCTGGCAGCGCATTCCAGGCATTCACCACCCTCTGAGTCTGAGGTCATGTACCAACTGACACAAGAACAGTTTCTTCCTTGCTTTTGAATGGACCCACCTTGCATTAAGTTGACCTTTCTCTACATTCTAGCTGTGACTGTAACACTATGTTCTGCATCCTCTCCTTTCCTTCTCTATGAACGGTATGCTTTGTCTGGAGAGTGCGCAAGAAACAATATTCTTCACTGTATACTACAAATACATGTGAAAATAATAAATCAAAACAAATCTGTGTGAAAAACGTGCCCCTTACATCTCTTTTCGCCTCTCACTTTCAACACAAACCCTGAGTAATTGACCCTCCGACCCTGGGAAAAAGACTCTGACTTTCCACTGTATTCACTGTCATAATCTTGTAACCCTCTGTCAGGTTCCCCCTCATCCTCTGACTCTCCAGTGAAAACAACCCAAGTTTGTTCAACCTTTCTTTATAGTCCACATCCCCTAAATCAGGCAACATCCTGGTAAATCTCTTCTGCCCCCTTTCCAATGCATCAATATCCTTCTGGTAGTGTGAGACCAGAATTGAACACAATATTTCAAATGCAGCCTAACCAAAGTCTTATATCTTATGATTTTCCAATTCCTATACTTAGCACCCTGACTGATGAAGGCCAGCATGCCATATGCCTTCTTGAATAACTTGTCCACCTGAGTTGCCATATTCAGGGATCTGTGGATCTGTACTCCTAGATCCTACTGTTTGCTAATCTTTCTAAGGGCTCTTTCATTTACTGTATACTTTCCTTCTGTAGTAGACCTTCCAAATCGCATCATCTCACATTTGTCCAGGTTAAATTCCATCTGCCATCTTTCAGCCCAGGCCTCCAGCTGATTTACATTCTGCTGTATTCTCTGACAATCCTCCTCACTATCCACTACTCCCCCAATTTTTTTATCATCTGCAAATTTACTTTTCAGACCACCTACATTTTCCTCCAAATCCTTTATATATATTACAAACAACAGAGGTCCCAGCACTGATCCTTGTGGAAAACCGCTGGTCACAGACCTCCAGTTAGAAAAGTACCCTTCCGCTGCTACTCTCTGCTTTCTATGCCCAATCCAGTTTTGTATCCATCTTACCAGCTCACCTCGGATCCCATATGACTTCATCTTCTGTATCAGTCTGCCATGAGGAACCTTATCAAAGGTTTTACTAAAGTCCATGTGTACAACATCCACTGCCCTGCCCTGGGCAATTTTTCTTGTCACTTCTCAAATAACTCAATCAAGTTTGTGAGGCACGACCTCCCCTTCACAAAACCATGCTGCCTATCGTTAATAAGTCTATTCTCTTCCAGATGTGAGTATATCCTGTCTCTAAAAATCTTCTCCAATAATTTCCCCATGCTGATGTAAGGCTCACAGGACTGTAATTTCCCGGATTGTCTCTCCTGCCCTTCTTAAACAGAGAAACAATGTCAGCTACTCTCCAATTCTCTGGTACCCACTTGTGACTAAAGAGGATACAAAGATTTTGGCCAAAGCCTCAGCAGTATTTTCCCTCACCTCTCTCTGTATTCTGGGATAGTCTCTATCTGGCCCCGGGGAATTGCCCACTTAATGTTTTTCAAAACCTCCAATAAATCCTCCCTTTTTATTTCAACATGTCCTACAATGTCAACATCCTCCTTTCTACACTCACCATCCTCCATATCCTTCTCCTTTGTGAATAATGATGCAAAGGACACATCAAGGACCTCACCCACCTCATCTGGCTCCACACACAAATTCCCTCTACTGTCCTTGAGTGGACCTACCTTTCCCTTAGCTACCCTCTCCCTACTTATATATGCATACTATACTGGGATCAGTATTGAGGGAACACTGCACTGTCAGAGGATAAAGTGCTGAGGGAGTGCTGCACTGTTTAGGCGGGTCACTACTGAGGGAGTGCTACATTGTCAGAGGGTCAGTACTGAGGGAGTGCCGCACTATCAGAGAGTCAGTACTGAGGGAGTGCTACATTGTCAGAGGGTCAATACTGACAGAGTGCTGCACTGTCAGAGGGTCAGTACTGAGGGAGTGCTGCACTGTCAGAGGGTCAGTATTGAGGGAGTGTCGCACTGTCAGAGGGTCAGTGCTGAGGGAGTGCCGCACTGTCAGAGGGTCAGTACTGAGCGAGTGCCGCACTGTCAGAGGGTCAGTGCTGAAGGAGTGCTGCACTGTCAGAGGGTCAGTACTGAGGGAGTGCCACACTGTCAGAGGGTTAGTGCTGAGGGAGTGCCGCACTGTCAGAGGGTCAATGCTGAGGGAGTGCCACACTGTCAGAGGGTCAGTGCTGAGGGAGTGCTGCACTGTCAGAGGGTCAGTGCTGAGGGAGTGCTGCACTATCAGAGGGTCAGTACTGAGGGAGTGCCACACTGTCAGAGGGTTATTGCTGAGGGAGTGCCGCACTGTCAGAGGGTCAGCACTGACGGAGTTCTGCTCTGTCAGAGGGTCAATGCTGAGGGAGTGCTGCACTGTCAAAGGGTCAGTACTGAAGGAGCACTGCACTGTCAGAGGGTCAGTACTGAGGGAGTGCTGCACTGTCAGAGGGTCAGTGCTGAGGGAGTGCCACACTGTCAGAGGGTCAGTACTGAGGGAGTGCTGCACTGTCAGAGGGTCAGTGCTGAGGGAGTGCCGCACTGTCAGAGGGTCAGTGCTGAGGGAGTGCCACACTGTCAGAGGGTCAGTACTGAGGGAGTGCCGCACTGTCAGAGGGTCAGTGCTGAGGGAGTGCCGCACTGTCAGAGGGTCAGTACTGAGGGAAGTTCGGGCACCATATTTCTGAATAGATGTTAAATTGATACATTCATTGTCCCGCATTTAGATATTGCTGACGTCCTGGAACTGGATCAGGGACATTTTCCTGGTGTCCTCACCAATATTCATCTCAATTCACAACAACAGGACCGGTGATCTGGTGATGATCACATTGCTGTGTGTGGGATCTTGCTGTGTAAAATTAGTGTCATGTTTCACACATTGCAACAGTGAACACTATAAATTGGCAGTGAGATTGTCTCCCCTGAGGACAGGATAGGTGCTACATAAATATAAACTGTGCGATTGGAGTTGGTGGCAGCTTCTGTCAGACTTTAATATCATTCCAAATCTCAGGTATCTGTTCCCGAGATCCACCTTTCCCATTGTTGGCCTTGCCAACAGTGAGACGCATGATTGGCTGCGGAGGATTTCTGTAATTAGATGCAGTGGTTAATGTGGATCCACGACTGAATGGAGGAATGTTGACAGAGTGTTTGTTGTGATAAGGACACACCTTACCCGTGTGAGTGTAGACTAAGTGCCCGAGTGGGCAGACTCACTGAGTGACTTGCCCACACATGTATTTTCTCTGAAACACACACCCTTGCTGCAGGCTCCTCAATCTTCTGACATCACAAACCACTGGGTTTCTCAGTCTTTTCTAATCCTTCTATTGCTCCAAGAGTCATTGTTTGGTCTTTCGACTTGTCCTGAAATTAAATTCCCATCTAGAAGGTCAAGAGCAGCAGATACCTGGGAGCACCACCACCCTGACTTCAAATATATCAGCTGTTCCTTCACTGTCACTGGGTCAAAATCCTGGAGCTCCCTCCTAATGTAGTGCAAGGGAATATGACCAGAAAGCTTTAAATCCCAATGGTGATTTATTAAACAACAACAGCAAAACAATATGCATCATCTCAACACAGTATAATTCATATCCCTCTGATGCCCACCTTGCAATGAGGGTTTCCCCTCTCTGAACCACACCCAACCACTCCATAGTTCAGGGTTCAAGGGCTCCATTCCTAAAGGCCCTGATGGGTCATGTGACCTTTGAACACTCACCCCTTAAAGGGGCCACACTATCAAGTTCTTCCCTCCTTCAGTTCCCACACAAATATACATAAGAAATTCTGATATATAACTATGTATAGAATTTCCAGGAAAGGTCAAACTGGCAAAGATCAACAAATCAGTCTACTCAGGGATATTCAGATTCTTACAGAGAATCTCACTCTGTAATTGGTTCCTCCCAGGTTGAGGAAGCACTGTCTGCAACAATAGCAGATCAATGATAAAAGATACTGGATCACTCCTCGCAATCATCCAGGCTGGTCCCCTGCAAAGTTTCAGACAAAAACTAAGTCATTCATTTCAAATGACCTATCTCCTTTCACTGAGTTGCAGTTCTCCTTTTGTGAGGCTTGCTCAGCCCCTACCATTCCCATCAAATTTGGGGAAACAAAGTCAAGACAAGTTCTATGGCGTTGTCCCACCAACAATTCAGCCTGTGTAACTCCTGCAGTAGCCTGACGGATTGTATTATATCAGACAGAAAACTGACTAACCAGAGTAGCAGTGTTGGACTGCTTCCACATCAATGCTTTAAAAATTTGCACTGCCTTTCCTGCCAACCCATTGGAAGCAGGATGGTCTGGGGCACCTATTGGAAACAGGGTGGTCTGGGGCACCCATTGGAAGCAGGGTGGTCTGGGGCACCCATTGGAAACAGGGTGGTCTAGGGCACCCATTGGAAACAGGGTGGTCTGGGGCACCCATTGGAAGCAGGGTGGTCTGGGGCACCCATTGGAAACAGGGTGGTCTGGCACAATGTACAGGTGTTGTATACCATACCAACAAAATGTTGAAGCTCTGCAGCTGAGAGGGTGGTGCTATTGTCAGAAACAATCCCATCCGGTACTCACGTATTGTGAAAATCTGTCACTGCTTATTGATGGCTGGTGAAGTCATTGAGCAGATGACTTGGACTCCACAATGATGAAAAACATCATTCCCATAAAAAAGTTGGCAAAGTCAATGTGGGACCTCATCTAAGGGTAACTAAGCCATTCCCAGGCATCTGGGTCACTCCCAGGACATCCAGGCCACTCTCGAGGCATCTGGGTCACTCTCAGGTTAGCTGGGCCATTCCCAGGCAACAGGGTCACTCCTGGGCATCCAGGTCACTCTCAGGTTGGCTGGGCCACTCCCAGGGATGCTGTGGGTAGAAGGGTCTGCTGCATTGGGCAATGCTCACAACAGCTGACAACACTGTCTATCTCCTTGTCAATTCCTGGCCAACAAGTATAGTTTCTGGCCAAATCCTGATCTTGGTCACCCAGGATGTATACCCATCCTCACAGCTGATTTCACTCACTGCTGCAATTAGGGTTTGACTTGTTTAGATTTGTCAAAATGTCAGTCAGTCAAAACCATTCTTTTAACTTGGATAAAGCCAACTCCCTCTGAGTCCAGGTCTTGATGTGGGCCAAAGAAATGGGCAAAGTGTCCAGAAAATTCAAAGCAAGGACTATCTCCTGTGGAATGGGAGGCAAAGATACCATCTATGGAAGTGGGAGCCGACTTAAATCATCATAATTGGAGACCTGTGTCCTGGCCTGTGTTGAAAACTATAGGTACAAACAGCCAAAAGTAAGGCCATCTGGCGATGTGATCAGCAGAACTGGTTTCTCTTCATGGAGCAGCCCTAGTAAGGGTTTGTGGTCCGGGGTGATGATGAGATGGTGGCAGTGAACATATTGGTGAATTTTCTGAGGCTATAAAAGATTGCTACTCTCTTTATCAACCTGTGAAGATTTCCTTTTGGTATCAGACAAGGCCCTGGAAGGAAAAGCGATATGCCAACTCCCATCTTACGGGGAATACAGCTCCTATATCAAAAGGCAATGTATCACACATCACTATTATCTACTTTCCTAAGTCAAAATGACAAGGAAGATAGATGATTGACGGACTTCTTTCACTTGGTCAAGGGCTTTTCTCCAAGTATCTTCCCATTGCCAACATTGATGTTGGTGCAAGAGTGCCAAAACAGTCGATAAGTTTGGCAGAAAGCAGCCATAAAAGTTGACCATCCCTAAAAAGGACTTTAACTCTGTTACATTCTTCAGTGCAGATACCTCTTACACTGCTTTTATCTTTCCTTCTACTGAGTGCAATCGTTTTGAATCAACTCTGAATCCAAAATGTGTCACCTCATCAGCCTGAGAAGTAGATTTTTCTCTTTTCAAGCAGACAACAACTTGCGTGAATCTTTTAAGGACTTCCTCCAAATTAGCTCTATGCTCTTCAGATAATGTATTACTCTCCAAAGCCACTGATCATTGTGGATCAGTTCAGGTTCCACTGAAGAAATCAAATGAAAGGCAAATGTATTGCCCAGTTTGTGGAAACCTTAAAAAGACTGGCACAACATTGAGAGTTTGGCAAAGCAATCCATTTGACCTGGAGATTGAAAATTGGGGCCAGTACATCAAAAGACTTTGATTTTTTTTGCTGCTAGTGAAATAACTTCTGAAGAAAAACAGAAAGTTATTTTATTCACAGCTTGTGGTCCACAAACCTAGTAAGAAGGCTGATTTCTCCAGAGGTATTGGATACCAAAACCCTTTGACCAGCTAGTCACACCAGTGAGGAACCATTCCAATCCCTGACCCTCCATTATTATGATGTGGAGATGCTGGCGTTGGACTGGGGTAAACATAGTAAGAAGTCTCATAACACCAGATTAAAGTCCAACAGGTTTATTTGGTAGTAAAACCCACTAGCTTTCGGAACACTGCTCCTTCATCAGGTGAGTGGGAGTTCTATTCACAAACAGGACATAAACTCAATTTACAAAACAATGATTGGAATGCGAGTCTTTACAGGTAATCAAGTCTTAAAGTTAAAGACAATGTGAGCAGAGAGAGGGTTAAGCACAGGTTAACTGTCTGTGCCTAACAGCGTTAGCCTGTGCTTAACCCTCTCTCCACTCACATTGTCTGTACCTTTGAGACTTGATTACCTGTAAAGACTCACATTCCAATCATAATTTTGTAATTTGAGTTTGTGTCTTTATATGTCCTGTTGTGAATAGAACTCCCACTCACCTAATGAAGGGACAGCAAGTGCTCCAAAAGCTAGTGGCTCCTCCATTATTATTCAGAGCTATTAATTCTATTCAGCTGTTGGGGACCCAGGGGAGATGGATTCTGCTTTTGTCGTCAGGCTTTTCCCGAATAATGACATGGCTTTTCAATTATGATTCTGCGGATGACTCTTCACCTTCTATCCTTACAGGTTTTCGAGAGCTCACTCTTCCCCCTCCAAATGATAAATTTTGTGAATATGGACCGATTTATTCTCATCATTAATATGATAGTGTGAGGTAATTTGATGTTTAAGTCACAACAATGATTTGATTTAACGTTTGTTAACAGTCTTGGGAATTTGAGAGAGCAATAGAATTTCAGAAGTCTACAAAATCATTCTAACTTCAATCAGGTATTAACTGTAAACTAAACTGCTTTCTGCAAAAGCCTTTTCTGTCTGCCCCAGAATGCACGTAAACCATATCATCATATGACCAATCACACACTGTCAATCACTCTAATCAGAAATCCCAGGGGAACTTAAGTTTAAAAACATTCCATTAAGTCTAATTAACATAAAATGAATAACTATATTGCTCTCCCATTGAATACAGGAGTTGGGACGTCTCGTTGAAGTTGTACAAGACATTGGTAAGGCCACACTTGGAATACTGTGTGCAATTCTGGTCACCCTATTATAGAAAGGATTTTATTTAACTAGAAAGAGTTGAGAAAAGGTTTATTAGGATGCTACCGGGACTTGATGATTTGAGTTCTGAGGAGAGGCTGGATAGACTGGAATTTTTTTCTTGGAGTGTAGGAGGCTGAGGGGTGATCTTTTAGAGGTCTATAAAATAAAGAGGGGCACAGATCAGCTGTATAGTCAATATCTTTTCCCAAAGGTAGGGGAATCTAAAACTAGAGGACATAGGTTTAAGGTGAGAGGAGAGAGATACAAAAGTGTTCATAGGGGCAACTTTTTCACACAGAAGGTGATGAGTGTCTGGAACAAGTTGCAGAGGTAGTTGTAGAGGCAGATACAATTTTACATAGTTACATGGTTAAGATGGGTATAGAGGGATATGGGCCAAATGCAGGTAATTGAGATTAACTTAGGGGTTTATAAAAAGAGGGCAGCATGGACAATTTGGGCCGAAGGGCCTGTTTCCATAGCGTAAACCTCTATGATTCTATCTGAGTTGCAATCCCTCCAGACATAATGACTGTCTGTAGAATAAAGCTGAATTTTTAAATATTTCCATAAAATATACATATATATATATCTACCATCATTACAGAACGATCACTCAAGACCTGCCATCACACAGAGAGAGGTCTGCTGAATTGGACAGTATATAACACCATCCTGCTCTATTTATACTGGTCTCCAGCAAGCTCTTGTAGTTAACATTACTTATTCTATCCCCGAGGAAAGGATCCAATAACTTCCCCATGGTCCGACAGATCTGTAATTCTTACCATTCTATCAGAAGCTGGGAATACCACACATACTTTCCCAATCCAAGGACACAAACATTACCTCCAAAGAATATTGGAAAATCATGACAAATGCATCAGCGAATTCCCCATTGTTCCCCATCATACCCTGAATTGAATATCACTCCCCTGAACATTTGACTAAACCAACTCACAATTATTCCTTCAAGCTATTTAGTTGTTCTGCTTTTTTTAATATCCCACGGTGTATAAAATACACAGGGCAGCTATTCACAATAAAGCACATAGGTGGCACATAATCTCTATTTTATACACAGAAGTTGTCATACTCTACAATATACACAGAGACAACTATTCACTATAATATACACAGGGACAGCCATTCTCTATAATATATACAGGGACAGCCATTCTCTGTAATATACACAGGGACAGCTATTCCCTATAATAGACAGAGGGACAGCTATTCTCTACAATATACACAGGGGCAGCTATTCCCTATAATAGACAGAGGGACAGCTATTCTCTACAATATACACAGGGGCTGCTATTCCCTATAATAGACAGAGGGACAGCTATTCTGTATAGTATACGCAGGGACAGCTATTCACTATAATATACACAGGGACAGCTATTCTGTATAGTATACACAGGGACAGCTATTCTGTATAGTATACACAGGGACAGCTATTCACTATAATACACACAGGGACAGCTATTCTCTATAATATACTCAGGGACAGCTATTTTCTATAATATACACAGAGACAGCTATTCACTATAATATACACAGGGACTGCTATTCTCCATAATATACACGGGGATAGCTATTCTCTATAATATACAACGGGACTGCTATTCTCTATAATATACACAGGGACTGCTATTCTCTATAATATACACAGGGACTGCTATTCTCCATAATATACACAGGGATAGCTATTCTCCATAATATACACAGGGACAGCTATTTTCTATAATATACACAGGGACAGCTATTCACTATAATATACTCAGGGACAGCTATTCTCCATAATATACACAGGCACAGCTATTCTCTATAATATACACAAGGACAGCTATTCTCTATAATATACACAAGGACAGCTATTCTCTATAATATACACAAGGACAGCTATTCTCTGTAATATACACAAGGACAGCTATTCTCTATAATATACACAAGGACAGCTATTCTCTATAATATACACAGGGACAGCTATTCTCTATAATATACACAGAGATAGCTATTCTTTGTAATATACACAAGGACAACTATTCTGTATAGTATACACAGGGACAGCTATTCACTATAATATACACAGGGACAGCTATTCACTATAATATACACAGGGACAGCTACTCTGTATAGTATACACAGGGACAGCTATTCTCTATAATATACACTGGGGCTGCTATTCTCTATAATATACACCGGGGCTGCTATTCTCTATAATATACACAGGGACAACTATTCTCTATAGTATACACAGGGACAGCTATTCTCTATAATTTACACCGGGGCTGCTATTCTCTATAATATACACAGGGACTGCTATTCTTTATAATATACACAGGGACAACTATTCTCTATAATATACACAGGGACAACTATTCTCTGTAACATACACAGGGATAGCTATTCTCTATAGTAAACACAGGGACAGCTACTCTATATTATACACAAAGACAGCTATTCTCTATAATATACACAGGGACAGCTATTCTCTATAATAGACAGAGGGACAGCTATTCTGTAGAGTATACACAGGGATTGCTATTCTCTATAATATACACAGGGACTGCTATTCTCTATAATATACACAGGGACAACTATTCTCTGTAATATACACAGGGATAGCTATTCTCTATAGTAAACACAGGGACAGCTACTCTATATTATACACAAAGACAGCTATTCTCTATAATATACACAGGGACAGCTATTCTCTATAATAGACAGAGGGACAGCTATTCTGTAGAGTATACACAGGGACAACTATTCTCTATAATATACACAGGGACAGCTATTCTCTATAATGTACACAGGGACAGCTATTCTCTATAATACACACAGGGACAACTATTCTCTATAATATACACAGGCACAGCTATTCTCTATAATATACACAGGGACTGCTATTCTCTATAATATACACAAGGACAGCTATTCTCTATAATACACACAGGGACAATTATTCTGTATAGTATACACAGGGACAGCTATTCACTATAATATACACAGGGACAGCTATTCTCTATAATATACACAGGGACAGCTATTCTCTATAATATACACAGGGACATCTATTCTCGATAATATACACAGGGACAACTATTCTCTATAATAGACAGAGGGACAGCTATTCTCTATAGGGACACAGGGACAACTATTCACTATAATACACAGAAGGAATGCTATTCTCTGTAATATTCACAGGGACAGCTATTCTCTATAACATACACAGGAGCTGTTGTGTATATTATAGAAGAAGAAAGACACACAGATTTGAGAAAATTGTTACAAAAGCGGACAAAATATCAGCGAGTCAGTACTGAGGGAGTGCTGCACTGTCAGAGGGTCAGTACTGAGGGAGTGCTGCACTGTCAGAGGGTCAGTACTGAGGGAGTGCTGCACTGTCAGAGGGTCAGAGCTGATGGAGTGCTGTACTGCCAGAGGGTCAGTGCTGAGGGAGTGCTACACTGTCAGAGGGTCAGTACTGAGGGAGTGCCGCACTGTCAGAGGGTCAGTACTGAGGGAATGCCGCACTGTCAGAGGGTCAGTGCTGAGGGAGTGCTACACTGTCAGAGGGTCAGTACTGAGGGAGGGCCGCACTGTCAGAGGGTCAGTGCTGAGGGAGTGCCACACTGTCACAGGGTCAGTACTGAGGGAGTGCTGCACTGTTAGAAGGTCAGTACTGAGGGAGTGCTGCACTGTCAGAGCGTCAGTACTGAGGGAGTGCCACACTGTCAGAGGGTCAGTACTGAGGGAGCGCCGCACTGTCAGAGGGTCAGTACTGAGGGAGTGCTACACTGTCAGAGGGTCAGTACTGAGGGAGTGCCGCACTGTCAGAGGGTCAGTACTGAGGGAATGCCGCACTGTCAGAGGGTCAGTGCTGAGGGAGTGCTACACTGTCAGAGGGTCAGTACTGAGGGAGGGCCGCACTGTCAGAGGATCAGTGCTGAGGGAGTGCCACACTGTCACAGGGTCAGTGCTGAGGGAGTGCTGCACTGTTAGAAGGTCAGTACTGAGGGAGTGCTGCACTGTCAGAGCGTCAGTACTGAGGGAGTGCCACACTGTCAGAGGGTCAGTACTGAGGGAGCGCCGCACTGTCAGAGGGAGTGCCTCACTGTCAGAAGGTCAGTACTAAGGGAGTGCCACACTGTCAGAGGGTCAGTACTGAGGGAGTGCTGCACTGCCAGAGGGTCAGTGCTGACGGAGTGCTGCACTGCCAGAGGGTCAGTGCTGAGGGAGTGCTACACCGTCAGAAGGTCAGTACTGAGGGAGTGCCGCACTGTCAGAGGGTCAGTACTGAGGGAATGCCACACTGTCAGAAGGTCAGTGCTGAGGGAGTGCCTCACTGTCAGAGGGTCAGTACTGAGGGAATGCCACACTGTCAGAGGGTCAGTGCTGAGGGAGTGCCTCACTGTCAGAGGGTCAGTACTGAGGGAATGCCACGCTGTCAGAAGGTCAGTACTAGGGAGTGCTGCAACGCCAGAGGGTCAGTGCTGACGGAGTGCTGCACTGCCAGAGGGTCAGTGCTGAGGGAGTGCTACACTGTCAGAGGGTCAGTACTGAGGGAGTGCTGCACTGCCAGAGGGTCAGTGCTGAGGGAGGGCCGCACTGTCAGAGGGTCAGTACTGAGGGAGTGCCGCACTGTCAGAGGGTCAGTACTGAGGGATTGCCACACTGTCAGAGGGTCAGTACTGAGGGAATGCCGCACTGTCAGAGGGTCAGTGCTGAGGGAGTGCCACACTGTCACAGGGTCAGTACTGAGGGAGTGCTGCACTGTTAGAAGGTCAGTACTGAGGGAGTGCCGCACTGTCAGAGCGTCAGTACTGAGGGAATGCCACACTGTCAGAGGGTCAGTACTGAGGGAGCGCCGCACTGTCAGAGGGTCAGTACTGAGGGAGCGCCGCACTGTCAGAGGGTCAGTGCTGAGGGAGTGCCGCACTGTCAGAGGGTCAGTGCTGAGGGAGTGCCGCACTGTCAGAGGGTCAGTGCTGAGGGAGTGCCGCACTGTCAGAGGGTCAGTACTGAGGGAGTGCTACACTGTCAGAGGGTCAGTACTGAGGGAGTGCCGCACTGTCAGAGGGTCAGTACTGAGGGAATGCCGCACTGTCAGAGGGTCAGTGCTGAGGGAGTGCTACACTGTCAGAGGGTCAGTACTGAGGGAGGGCCGCACTGTCAGAGGATCAGTGCTGAGGGAGTGCCACACTGTCACAGGGTCAGTACTGAGGGAGTGCTGCATTGTCAGAGGGTCAGTGCTGAGGGAGTTCCGCACTGTCAGAGGGTCAGTACTGAGGGAGTGCTGCACTGTTAGAAGGTCAGTACTGAGGGAGTGCTGCACTGTCAGAGCGTCAGTACTGAGGGAGTGCCACACTGTCAGAGGGTCAGTACTGAGGGAGCGCCGCACTGTCAGAGGGTCAGTACTGAGGGAGTGCTGCACTGCCAGAGGGTCAGTGCTGACGGAGTGCTGCACTGCCAGAGGGTCAGTGCTGAGGGAGTGCCGCACTGTCAGAGGGTCAGTACTGAGGGAATGCCACACTGTCAGAGGGTCAGTGCTGAGGGAGTGCTACACTGTCAGAGGGTCAGTACTGAGGGAGGGCCGCACTGTCAGAGGGTCAGTGCTGAGGGAGTGCCACACTGTCACAGGGTCAGTACTGAGGGAGTGCTGCACTGTTAGAAGGTCAGTACTGAGGGAGTGCTGCACTGTCAGAGCGTCAGTACTGAGGGAGTGCCACACTGTCAGAGGGTCAGTACTGAGGGAGCGCCGCACTGTCAGAGGGTCAGTACTGAGGGAGTGCTACACTGTCAGAGGGTCAGTACTGAGGGAGTGCCGCACTGTCAGAGGGTCAGTACTGAGGGAATGCCGCACTGTCAGAGGGTCAGTGCTGAGGGAGTGCTACACTGTCAGAGGGTCAGTACTGAGGGAGGGCCGCACTGTCAGAGGATCAGTGCTGAGGGAGTGCCACACTGTCACAGGGTCAGTGCTGAGGGAGTGCTGCACTGTTAGAAGGTCAGTACTGAGGGAGTGCTGCACTGTCAGAGCGTCAGTACTGAGGGAGTGCCACACTGTCAGAGGGTCAGTACTGAGGGAGCGCCGCACTGTCAGAGGGTCAGTACTGAGGGAGTGCCTCACTGTCAGAAGGTCAGTACTAAGGGAGTGCCACACTGTCAGAGGGTCAGTACTGAGGGAGTGCTGCACTGCCAGAGGGTCAGTGCTGACGGAGTGCTGCACTGCCAGAGGGTCAGTGCTGAGGGAGTGCTACACCGTCAGAAGGTCAGTACTGAGGGAGTGCCGCACTGTCAGAGGGTCAGTACTGAGGGAGTGCCTCACTGTCAGAGGGTCAGTACTGAGGGGTGCCACACTGTCAGAGGGTCAGTACTGAGGGAATGCCGCACTGTCAGAGGGTCAGTACTGAGGGAGTGCCTCACTGTCAGAGGGTCAGTGCTGAGGGAGTGCCACACTGTCAGAGGGTCAGTACTGAGGGAGTGCCTCACTGTCAGAGGGTCAGTACTGAGGGGTGCCACACTGTCAGAGGGTCAGTACTGAGGGAGTGCCGCACTGTCAGAGGGTCAGTACTGAGGGAGTGCCGCACTGTCAGAGGGTCAGTGCTGAGGGAGTGCCGCACTGTCAGAGGGTCAGTACTGAGGGAGTGCCGCACTGTCAGAGGGTCAGTACTGAGGGAATGCCGCACTGTCAGAGGGTCAGTGCTGAGGGAGTGCTGCACTGTCAGAGGGTCAGTACTGAGGGAGTGCCGCACTGTCAGAGGGTCAGTACTGAGGGAGTGCCGCACTGTCAGAGGGTTGGTGCTGAGGGAGTGCTGCACTGTCAGAGGGTCAGTACTGAGGGAGTGCCGCACTGTCAGAGTGTCAGTACTGAGGGAGTGCCGCACTGTCAGAGGGTCAGTGCTGAGGGAGTGCTGTACTGTCAGAGGGTCAGTGCTGAGGGAGTGCAGCACTGTCAGAGGGTCAGTACTGAGGGAGTGCCGCACTGTCGGAGGGTCGGTGCTGAGGGAGTGCTGCACTGTCAGAGGGTCAGTACTGAGGGAGTGCCGCACTGTCAGAGGGTCAGTACTGAGGGAGTGCCGCACTGTCAGAGGGTCAGTACTGAGGGAATGCCGCACTGTCAGAGGGTCAGTGCTGAGGGAGTGCTGTACTGTCAGAGGGTCAGTACTGAAGGAGTGCCGCACTGTCAGAGGGTCAGTGCTGAGGGGGTCCCGCACTCTTTGTGGAACCGTAGCTCAGGATGTGTCAGCAGCCTCAGGTGAGTAGGTGGAATGAGCGGAAAATCACAGCAGGTTGTTCTATTGCAAAGTATCTGTGGTCTTGTGCAGCAGCCTCCGTGTCACTAACCTGAGAGGCCAGTGATCTCTTTCTGATTTGCTCCTGATATTTACCTACGTTGTGGGTCAATATTCCACACAGCACGTCACTCCCCAATAACCATCCTGGCACTTTAATTTCCATTCTGTCCATTTCCCCACCTCCTCAGTAAGAATTCCACCCTAATTGTCAGTCTGCCTGATCCTATTTTTCACACATTCACTCCGCCATTTCCTCCTTGCAGTTTTGACCCAGCTTTTCCAGCATGTGAGCCCATCTCCAGGTTCAGAGAAACCCTCACACAATCTCACACACAGGTACAAGCCTCACCGCTCAGGAGTCATACAGTTATAGAGATATACGGCATGGAAATTCGCCCTTCCACCCAAGTCTCCATGCTGACCAGGTTTCCTAAACTGAACTCATCCCATTTGTCTGCATTTGGCCCATTTCCCTCTGAGCCTTTCCCATCCATGTACCTGTCTTTTAAATGTTGCAACTGTACTCACCTCTACCACCTCCTCTGACAGCTCATTCCATACATGCATCACTTGCTTTCTGTGTGAAAAGTTGCTTCTCAAGTCCTTTTGAAATCTTTTCCTTCTCACCTTAAACCTCTGTCCTTGGATTCCTCTACACTGGGGAAAAGACCTTGGCTGTTCACCTTATCGATGCCCCTTATGATTTTATAAATCTCTATCAGGTCACTCCTCATCCTACGCTCCAGGGAAAATGTCCCAGCCTCTCCTTATAATCCAAACCTTCCAACTCTTAAACTCAGTGCTCTGACCAATGAAGGCAAGTGTGCCAATGCCTTCTTCACCACCTGTAACTCCACTTTCAAGGAGCTACGTACCTGCATCCCTCTCTCTGACAACACTCCCCAAGGCCCCACCGATAACTGTGTAAGTCCTGCCCTGCTTTGTCTTACCAAAATGCAAACCTCACATTTATTTAAATTAAACTCCATCTACCATTTCTCGCCCCACTAGTCTAGTTAATCAAGATCCCATTATAAGCTTAGATAACCTTCTTCACTGTCCACTACACCACCAGTTTGTCATCTGCAAACTTATTAACCATGCATCCTATATTCTCATCCAAATTGTTATTATAAATGACAAGCAACAATGGACCCAGCATCAACACTTGAAGCACACTGCTGGTTGCAGGCCTCCAATTTGAAAAACAATCCTCTGTCTCCTACCAGCAATGATGTGGGTATGCCGGCATTGGACTGGCGTAAACACAGTAAAAAGTCTGACAACACCAGGTTTTAGTCCAACCGATTTATTTGATAATAGACTCACAAGCTTTCGAGGGGACTGCCTCTTCGTCAGGTGAATGGAGAGTTCTGGCCTCAGACAGAGCATATAAAACACAGACAGTTTAGAGATTGCTGATTAGAATGCGAATCCTTACACCTAACCTGCTGTTCAAGTCTTAAAGTGGCTGATAATGTGAGTGGAAGGAGCACTGATCACAGTTTAAAGAGATGTGTATTGTCTCCAGACAGTACAGTAAGTGATGTTTTGCAAACGCAGCAAGTCACGGGGGTTACAGACAGTGCGACATGAACCCAAGATCCCTGTTGAGATTGTCCTCATGTGTGCGGAACTTGGCTATCAGTCTCTGTTCAGCGACTCTGCGCTGTCATGTATCGTGAAGGCCGCCTTGGAGAATGCTTACCCGAAGGTCAGAGGCTGAATGCCCGTGACCACTGAAGTGTTCGCCAACAGGAAGGGAACAGTCTTGCCTGGTGATTGTCGAGCGATGTTCATTCATCCGTTGTCGTAGCGTCTGCATGGTCTCCCCAATGTACCATGCTTCGGGACATCCTTTCTTGTAACGTATCAGGTAGACAATGTTGGCCGAGTTGCAAGAGTATTTACCATGTACCTGGTGGATGGTATTCTCACGTGTGATGATGGTATCCATGTCGATGATCCGGCATGTCTTGCAGCGGTTGCTGTGGCAGGGTTGTGTGGAATTGTGGTCACTGTTCTCCTGAAGGCTGGGTAGTTTGCTGCAAACAATGGTCTGTTTGAGGTTGTGCGGTTGTCTGAAGGCAAGATGTGGGTGGGGGTGTGGGGATAGTCCTGGCGAGATGTTCGTCTTCGTCAATGATATGTTGAAGACTCCGGAGAAGATGTCGTAGCTTCTCCGCTCCGGGGAAGTACTGGACGACGAAGGGTACTCTGTCCACTGTGTCCCGTGTTTGCCTTCTGAGGAGATCGGTGCGGTTTTTTGCTGTGGCACATCGGAACTGTCAATCTATGAGTTGAGCACCATATCCTGTTCTTATGAAGGCATCTTTCAGGATCTGGAGGTGTCTGTCACGATCCTCCTCATCTGAGCAAATCCTGTGTATACGGAGGGCTTGTCCATAGGGAATAGCTTCTTTAACATGTTTAGGGTGGAAACTGGAGAAGTGGAGCATTGTGAGATTGTCTGTGGGTTTGCGGTACAGTGAGGTGTTGAGGTGACCGTCCTTAATGGAGATGCGTGTGTCCAAGAATGCAACTGATTCTGGGGAATAGTCCATGGTGAGTCTGATGGTCGGGTGGAATTTGTTGATATCATCATATAGTTGTTTCAGTGATTGTTCACCATGAGGCCAAAGGAAGAAAATGTCATCGATGTATCTAGTGTATAGCATCGGTTGAAGATTCTGTGCAGTGAAGAAGTCTTGTTCGAACCTGTGCATGAAGATGTTGGCATATTGAGGTGCAAATTTGGTCCCCATGGCTGTTCCATGTGTCTGGATGAAAAACTGGTTGTTGAAGGTGAAGACATTGTGGTCCAGGATAAAGCGGATGAGTTGTAAAATTGCATCTGGATCCAGATGCAATTTTACAACTCATCCGTTTTAGAACATAGAACATTACAGCACAAACAGGCCCTTCGGCCCTCGAGTTGCGCCGATCGCATCAACCCCACCAATCTATAGACCTATCTATAACCCCCAATTCCATTAAACCCCATATACTCATCCAGAAGTCTTTTAAAAGACCCCAGCGAGTTCGCCTCCACCACCGATGACGGCAGCCGATTCCATTCACTCACCACCCTCTGAGTGAAAAACTTACCCCTAACATCACCTCTGTACTTCCCTCCCCGCACCTTAAATCTGTGTCCTCTCGTAGCGACCATTTCAACCCGGGGAAATAGCCTCTGAGTGTCCATCCTATCTATTCCTCTCAACATTTTATAAACTTCTATCAGGTCGCCTCTCAACCTTCGCCTCTCTAGGGAAAAGAGTCCCAGCTCCCTCAACCTATCTTCATAAGGCATGCCTCCCAGTCCAGGCAACATCCTTGTAAATCTCCTCTGCACCCTTTCAATAGCTTCTACGTCTTTCCTATAGTGAGGCGACCAGAACTGCGCACAGTACTCCAAATGAGGCCTGACTAGGGTCCTGTAAAGTTGTAAAGTTTTATCCTGGACCACAATGTCTTCACCTTCAACAACCAGTTTTTCATCCAGACACATGGAACAGCCATGGGGACCAAATTTGCACCTCAATATGCCAACATCTTCATGCACAGGTTCGAACAAGATTTCTTCACTGCACAGAATCTTCAACCAATGCTATACACTAGATACATCGATGACATTTTCTTCCTTTGGCCTCATGGTGAACAATCACTGAAACAACTATATGATGATATCAACAAATTCCACCCGACCATCAGACTCACCATGGACTATTCCCCAGAATCAGTTGCATTCTTGGACACACGCATCTCCATTAAGGACGGTCACCTCAACACCTCACTGTACCGCAAGCCCACAGACAATCTCACAATGCTCCACTTCTCCAGTTTCCACCCTAAACATGTTAAAGAAGCCATTCCCTATGGACAAGCCCTCCGTATACACAGGATTTGCTCAGATGATGAGGATCGTGACAGACACCTCCAGACCCTGAAAGATGCCCTCATAAGAACAGGATATGGTGCTCGACTCATAGATCAACAGTTCCGATGCGCCACAGCAAAAAACCGCACCGATCTCCTCAGAAGGCAAACACGGGACACAGTGGACAGAGTACCCTTTGTCGTCCAGTACTTCCCTGGAGCGGAGAAGCTACGACATCTTCTCCGGAGTCTTCAACATATCATTGACGAAGACGAACATCTCGCCAGGGCTATCCCCACACCCCCACTTCAGACAACCGCACAACCTCTAACAGACCATTGTTCGCAGCAAACTACCCTGCCTTCAGGAGAACAGTGACCACAATTCCACACAACCCTGCCACAGCAACCGCTGCAAGACATGCCAGATCATCGACATGGATACCATCATCACACGTGAGAATACCATCCACCAGGTACATGGTAAATACTCTTGCAACTCGGCCAACATTGTCTACCTGATACGTTGCAAGAAAGGATGTCCCGAAGCATGGTACATTGGGGAGACCATGCAGACGCTACGACAACGGATGAATGAACATCGCTCGACAATCACCAGGCAAGACTGTTCCCTTCCTGTTGGCGAACACTTCAGTGGTCACGGGCATTCAGCCTCTGACCTTCGGGTAAGCATTCTCCAAGGCGGCCTTCACGACACACGACAGCGCAGAGTCGCTGAACAGAGACTGATAGCCAAGTTCCGCACACATGAGGACGGTCTCAACAGGGATCTTGGGTTCATGTCGCACTATCTGTAACCCCCATGACTTGCCTGGGTTTGCAAAACCTCACTTACTGTACTGTCTGGAGACAATACACATCTCTTTAACCTGTGATCAGTGCTCCTTCCACTCACATTATCAGCCACTTTAAGACTTGAACAGCAGGTTAGGTGTAAGGATTCGCATTCTAATCAGCAATCTCTAAACTGTCTGTGCTTTATATGCTCTATCTGAGGCCAGAACTCTCCATTCACCTGACGAAGAGGGAAACCTCGAAAGCTTGTGCGTTTACTATCAAATAAATCGGTTGGACTAAAACCTGGTGTTGTCAGACTTTTTACTGTCCTACCAGCAAGCCAATTTTGTTCCAATTGGCTAGTTCTCCCTGGAACCATGTGATCAAACCTTACTGACCAGCCTACCATACGGTACCTTGTCAAAAGACTCGCTAAAGTCCAGGTAGACAACATCGACTGCACTGCCCGCATCCATTACCTTTGTCACCCCTTCAAAAAAAACTATCAAATTTGTAAGGCACAATTTCCCACGCACAAAGCTGTGCTGACTCTCCCTAATCAATCTTTGCCTTTCCAGATGCCTGTAGATCATGGCTTTCAGAATCCACTCCAACAATTTACCCACTACTGACGTTAGACTCATCAGCCTGTCATCCCCTGGCTTTTCCCTGCTGCCTTTCTTAAGTAGTGGCACAACATTTGCCACCCTCCAATCTTCCAGCTCCTCACCCATGGCTGTCGCTGATACAAATATCTCAGCTAGGGGCCCCACAATTACTTGCCTAGCTTCCCATAACATCCTGGGATACACTTGATTAGGTCCCATGGATTTATCTATCTTGGTGCATTTTAAGACTTCCGGGACCTCCTCTTTTGTAATATGGATGCTTTTCAAGGCATCACTATTTTGCATGTCTTTCTCCATGGTAAATACTGATGAAAAATATTCATTTAGGATCTCACCATCTCCTGTGGCTCCACACATAGACAACTTGGATGATCTTTAAGGCGCCCTATTCTCACCTGAATTAATCTTTTGCAATTAATGTACTTATAGATTTCTTTGGATTCTCCATTACCTTATCTGCCAAAACTATCTCAAGACCCCTTTTAAGTGTACTCCTATACCCTATACTCCTCAAGGGATTCACTTGCTAAATTAAAAGCAGAGGAATTTAGAGTAGCGAGGAGTAGTGGGCGAGAAGAGGATTGGGAGAGGTTTAAATGTCAACAAAGATTGACAAAGAAGTTGATAAAGGAGGGTAGGAGAAACTATGAAGCTGGGCTAGCGCTTAATACAAAAAAGGATAACAAGAGTTTTTATAAATATATAAAAAGGAAGAGGCTGGCTAGGGTGAACGTTGGTCCTTTAGAGGATGAGAAAGGGGACCTAGTGGTAGGGGATGGGGATATGGCTAAGGTATTGAATAACTTTTTTGTTTCTGTCTTCACGGAGGAGGACGTGAGTAATTTGCCGGGTGTTAGCGATGGAAAGGTGGTAGGACTGGAGGGTCTTAATGACATTACGTTACTAGAGAGGCGGTGCTCGACAGACTGGAGGGGCTGATTGTGGACAAGTCCCCAGGACCGGATGGAATGCATCCGAGGGTTCTGAAAGAAATGGCGGAGGTTATAGTGGATGCATTGGTGGTGATTTTCCAGACGTCGCTGGATTCCGGTGAAGTGCCGGAAGATTGGAAAACGGCTAATGTTGCGCCGTTGTTTAAGAAGGGTGCCAGGCAAAAGGCAGGGAATTATAGGCCGGTTAGTTTAACGTCTATGGTAGGTAAAATGTTAGAATCCGTCATTAAAGAGGAAATTGCGAGGCATCTTGAAGGGAATTGCTTGATAGAGCAGACGCAGCACGGTTTCACTAAAGGGAAGTCGTGTCTGACAAATTTACTGGAGTTCTATGAGGATGTGTCTAGGGCAGTGGATAGAGGAGAGCCGGTGAATGTGGTCTTTCTGGATTTTCAGAAGGCGTTTGACAAAGTACCTCATAAGAGGTTATTGCAGAAGGTCAGGGGACTTGGAGTTGGGGGTAGGGTGTTAGCGTGGATAGAGGATTGGTTGTCAAATAGGAGGCAGAGAGTGGGGGTCAATGGGTGCTATTCGGATTGGCGGATGGTGACTAGTGGAGTGCCCCAGGGGTTGCTGCTGGGGCCTCAGCTTTTTACCATTTATATAGATGATCTGGAGGAGGGAACCGAGTGTAGGGTGTCGAAATTTTGGATGACACAAAGATTGGGGGAACGGCAAATTGTGCGGAGGGTGTGGAGAGTCTGCAGAAGGATCTAGATAGGCTGTGCGAATGGGCCAGGAAATGGCAAATGGAATTTAATGTTGGCAAGTGTGAGGTTGTCCACTTTGGAAGGAAGAATGGTAGGAAGGACTATTACTTACGTGGCGAAAAACTGCAGCAGGCGACGGTGCAGAGGGACCTCGGGGTCCTTGTGCATGAGTCGCAAAAACCCAGCTTGCAGGTGCAGCAGGTGGTCAGGAAGGCGAATGGGATGCTGGCCTTCATAGCGAAGGGGATTGAATATAAAAGTAGGGAGGTCTTGCTGCAGCTGTATAGGGCATTGGTGAGGCCGCAGCTGGAGTACTGTGTGCAGTTTTGGGCGCCGCACCTGCGCAAGGATGTTTTGGCCCTGGAGGGAGTGCAGAGGAGGTTTACTCGGCTGATACCGGAGTTGAGGGGATTGAGCTATGAGGAGAGGCTGAATAAACTAGGCTTGTACTCGTTAGAGTTTAGAAGAATGAGGGGAGATCTCATTGAGACGTATAAGATGATGAATGGGATGGATAGGATAGAGGTGGAGAGACTCTTCCCGCTCAAAAAAGACAGTAGGACTAGGGGGCACAGCCTCAAGATAAAGGGGGGGGGGCGGTTTAGAACAGAGTTGAGGAGGAACTTCTTCACTCAAAGGGTGGTGAATCTCTGGAATTCTCTGCCCGTTGAAGTGGTGGAGGCTGCCTCGCTAAATATTTTTAAGAAACGGGTTGATGGGTTTTTGATAAGAGAAGGGATTAAGGGTTATGGGGAGAGGGCGGGAAGGTGGAGCTGAGTCACGACAGATCAGCCATGATCTTATTGAATGGCGGGGCAGGCTCGAAGGGCCAGATGGCCTACTCCTGCTCCTATTTCTTATGTTCTTATGTTCTTATGGGTTTTTGATAAGAGAGGGGATTAAGGGTTATGGGGAGAGGGCCGAAATGTGGAACTGAGCCACGACAGATCAGCCATGATCTTATTGAATGGAGGGGCAGGCTCGAAGGGCCAGATGGCCTACTCCTGCTCCTATTTCTTATGTTCTTATGTTCTTATTGACCCCAGTTGCCTATACCTGACATATGCTTCCTTCTTTTGATTGACCAGATTCTCAATATCTTGAGTCATCAAGTGTTTCCTATTCCTGACAACCTTGCCCTTTACACTACAGCAATGTGCTGGCCCTGAACTCTCATTATCTCACTTTTGAAAGCCTCCCACTTGCCAGATGTTCCTTTACCTGTGAATATAAGTACTAGGAGCAGGAGTTGGCCATCTGGCCCCTCGAGCCTGCTCCGCCATTCAATAAGATCATGGCTGATCTTTTTGTGGACTCAGCTCCACTTACCCACCCGCTCAACATAACCCTTAATTCCTTCACTGGCCAAAAATTTATCTATCCTTGCCTTAAAAGCATTCAATGAGGTAGCCTCAACTGCTTCACTGGGCAGGGAATTCCACAGATTCACAACACTTTGAGTGAAGAAGTTTCTCCTCAACTCAGTCCTAAATCTGCTTCCCCTTATTTTGAGGCTATGCCCCCTAGTTCTAGTTTCACCCACCAGTGGAAACAACTTCCCTTCTATCTTATCTATTCCCTTCATAATCTTATATGTTTCTATCAGATCTCCCCTCATTCTTCTGAATTCCAAAGAGTATAGCCCTAGTCTACTCAGTCTGTCCTCATAAGCCAACCCTCTCAACTCTAGAATTAACCTAGTGAATCTCCTCTGCACCCACTCCAGGGCCAGTATATCCTTTCTCAAGTAAGGAGACCAAAACTGTACACAGTACTCCAGGTGTGGCCTCACCAGCACCTTCTATGTTATACAGCTGCAACATAACCTCACTGTTTTTAAACTCCATCCCTCTAGCAATGAAGGACAAAATTCTATTTGCCTTTTTAATTACCTGCTGCACCTGCAAACCAACTCCTTGAGATTCCTGCACAAGGACATCCAGGTCCCTCTGCACAGCAGCATGCTGCAATTTTTTACCATTTAAATAATAATCCATTTTGCTGTTATTCCTACCAAAATGGATGACTTCACATTTAATAACATTGTACTCCCATCTGCCAGGTTCTATAAAGCTGCAACAAGACTTGCCAATTTTTGAACTCAGTACCCTGGCTGATGAAGGCCAGCATGTCGTATGCCTTCTTGACTACCTTCTCCACCTGCATTGCCACTTTCAGTGACCTGTGACCTGTACACACAGATCCCTCTGCCTATCAATACTCCAAAGGGTTCTGCCATTTACTGTATATTTCCTATCTGTATTAGACCTTCCAAAATGCATTACCTCACATTTGTCTGGAGTAAACTCCGTCTGCTATTTCTCCACCCAAATCTCCAACTGATCTATATCCTGCTGTATTCTCTGATGGTCCTCATCACTATCCACAAATCTTCATGTCGTCCACAAACTTACTAATCAATCCAGTTACATTTTCCTCCAAATCATTTATTACAAACAGCCAAGGCTCCAGCACTGATTCCTGAGGATCACTGATCCCTGAGGAACAGTGCTGAGACCTTTACATAGGCACGAGGACAGATTTGGCCTGAGTAGACGGGGCAGGAAGGCTAAAAGGTAGGACAGGGGATGAGCAGTGGCAGCTGTTTAAGGAGATACTGAATTCCTCACAACTAAAATATATCCCAGTGAAGAAGAAAGATGGTAAGGGGGGGTAAAAACCATCCATGGCTAAACGAGGTCAAAGACACTATAAAAACAAAAACTAAGGAATACCATATTGCAAAGGCCAGTGGCAGGCTGGAAGATTGGGAAACTTTCAAACATAAACTAAGGAATAGTAAAAAAGTAATAAAAAGAACATAGGTAAATTATGAGAGAAAACTAGGGCAATCTATCAAAAAGGATAGCAAAAGATGTCAGCTCTTCAACTGGCAAGCTTCAATGTCAGGACCATGTGCACTGGGTTAACAGAAGACCTGAACCTGGTTGTTAACCCACACTCGGAGAACTGAGAATGACATTGCTGAACATTGACACTGTTACCTGACAGAAACAAGGATCACTGAGAGAGGAACATTAAAAGAGAAAACATCACAGCTTCATCCGGCAGAGGAAAAAGCGCAAAGAAAATATGTTAACAAGGTGTAGGTTTCACCATAAGGAACCCATTCCTCTCGACAATAGAACCTTTACAAATTGTTCAGAAGATGTTCTTCTCTCCATCTGCCTCTCAACTCAAACAGAGCCAGTGAACCTCAGGAGTACTGGTGCTCCAATGCTGTGCTCTATTACAGAGGTGACAACCAGTTACACGGGGAACTCGACATTGCTATCAGCAGAATCTCCAAGCCGGAATATCTTTACCTACTGGGGGATTTGACCGCAAGAGTGAATGTGGATCACGAGACATGGCCCTTCTGCCTCACGCATCATAGCCTGGGAAAATATATATATGGCAGAGTTACGGATTGTGATGAACATTGTCAGAGATTACAGCAGGATATCGATAGGTTGGAAAATTGGTTTGATAAATGGTAGATGGAAGCTAATCTGGACAAACGCGAGGTGATGCATTTTGGTAGATCCAATTCAGGTGGGAGCTATAAGCAAATGGCAGAACCATCAGGAGCTCAGACACATAGAGAGATCTGGGTGTGCAGGTCTACAGATCCTTGAGAGTAGCAGCACAGGTGGAAAAGGTGGTGAAGAAAGCATATGGCATGTTTGCCTTCATTGGATGGGGCATTGAGTATAAAAATTGGCAAATTATATTACAGTTATATAAAACATTGCTTAGGCCATATTGGAATATTGTCTCCAATTCTGGTCACCACACTACCAGAGGCTTTGGAGAGAGTACAGAAGTAGTTTACTAGGATATTGGCTGGTATGGAGGGCATTAGCTATGAGGAGAGATTGAATAAACTGGATTGTTTCCCTGGAAAGATGAAGGTTGAGGGGTGACCTGATAAAAGTTTGTAAAATTATGAGGAGAATAGATAGGGTGAACAGTTGGAAACTTTTTCCCAGGCAGAAATAACAATTACAAGGGGAACAAGTTCAAGATAAGGAGGGAAAGGTGCAGTGGAGATGTTCAGGGGAAGTTTTTTACATGGTGGGGGCCTGGAATGCACTGCTATGTGAAGTGGTTGAGGCAGACACTTTAGCAACATTTAAGACTTATCTTGATAGGCTCATGAACAAACAGAGAATAGGGGGTTATTAGCGATTGGTCTAGATAGGATAGTGTGATTGGTGCAGGCTTGGAGGGCCGAAGGGCCTGTTCCTGTGCTGTACTGTTCTTTGTTCTTTGAACAGACAGAGATTCACTGATCTTTGCTACTAGCATGAGCTTTGTATAACTAACAATCTCCTTTCAGAACAAACCATGCCAGTAGGTGTCCTGGAGATATCCAAGGTGAGAGTATTGGCATCAGCTTCATGAACCATGTGGACATTATCTGCGAGGGGGTCTCAGCTTGACACACCTGTTCATGGTAGTGTATGACTTGTTTTGGAATGGTGCAAGGAGTCAGGTGAAACCCCAGTGAGAATAATAGCCCTGTCCTGTCACCTTTATTAAAGACTATTTATTCAGCTAAAGAAAAGACAAATACAGACGACTAGGAACAAAACACACAAAGACAATTATACCAACCAATATATATAAACACACACAGTTTAGATAGAACTTAACCTTTCTTTCAATATATATATATAGATATATCTGTGACCCATGAACTCCTTAATACATTCCTGTTCCCAAACAACATTCAAATTAAATGAATCTATCGGCCGAACCCAGCTTATGGTTACCACACAATACAAAGTGAATGATCAAGTTTGGGAAATGTCTTTTTCTGATCCAGTGAAGATATTTAAATTGCTTTTGACGGTTTCTGTCCTCTAGCTAACTTCTTAAATGACCTCTGGGCTGTGAGATGTTAAAGTGGCCTGTCTGCTTCTGCAGGTGTAGCAATTATACCCTAGTTCCCACTTTGATTCTCCTTTCTGTACATTTGAGCTATCTGCATCTCTCACATTCTGTGACTCTTGAAATTCCATTTGATTTAATTTTGTTTTGATTTGATTTGTTATTGTTATGTATTGACATACAGTGAAAAGTATTTTTTCTTGTGCACTATACAGACAAAGCACACTGTTCATAAAGAAGGAAATCTGAAATCAAGTGAATCTCTTGAAGAGTATAGGAGATGTAGGAGTAGAGTTCAGAGAGGAATAAGAACATAAGAAATAGGAGCAGGAATAGGCCATCTAGCCCTTCAAGCCTGCCCCGCCATTCAATAAGATCATGGCTGATCTGTCGCTGCTCAGTTCCACATTCCCGCCCTCTCCCCATAACCCTTAATCCCCTCTCATATCAAAAACCCATCAACCTGCGTCTTAAAAATATTTAGCGAGGCAGCCTCCACCACTTCAACGGGCAGAGAATTCCAGAGATTCACCACCCTTTGAGTGAAGAAGTTCCTCCTCAATCCGTTCTAAACCGTCCCCCCTTTATCTTGAGGCTGTGCCCCCTAGTCCTACTGTCTTTTTTGAGTGGGAAGGGTCTCTCCACCTCTATCCTATCCATCCCATTCATCATCTTATACGTCTCAATGAGATCTCCCCTCATTCTTCTAAACTCTAACAAGTACAAGCCTAGTTTATTCAGCCTCTCCTCGTAGCTCAATCCCCTCAACTCCGGTATCAGCCTAGTAAACGTCCTCTGCACTCCCTCCAAGGCCAAAATATCTTTATGCAGGTGCGGCGCCCAAAACTGCACACAGTACTCCAGCTGCGGCCTCACTAATGCCCTATACAGCTGCAGCAAGACCTCCCTACTTTTATATTCAATCCCCCTCGCTATGAAGGCCAGCATCCCATTTGCCTTCCTGACCACCTGCTGCACCTGCAAGCTGGGTTTTTGCGACTCATGCACAAGGACCCCTAGGTCCCTCTGCACCGTCGCCTGCTGCAGTTTTTTGCCACGTAAGTAATAGTCCTTCCTACCATTATTCCTACCAAAGTGGACCATCTCACACTTGCCAACATTAAATTCCATTTGCCATTTCCTGGCCCATTCGCACAGCCTATCTAGATCCTTCTGCAGACTCTCCACACCCTCCGCACAATTTGCCGTTCCACCTATCTTGGTGTCATCAGCAAATTTCGACACCCTACACTCGGTTCCCTCCTCCAGATCATCTATATAAATGGTAAAAAGCTGAGGCCCCAGCAGCAACCCCTGGGGCACTCCACTAGTCACCATCCGCCAATCCGAATAGCACCCGTTGACCCCCATTCTCTGCCTCCTATTTGACAACCAATCCTCTATCCACGCTAACACCCTACCCCCAACTCCATGTCCCTCGACCTTCTGCAATAACCTCTTGTGAGATACTTTGTCAAATGCCTTCTGAAAATCTAGAAAGACCACATCCACCGGCTCTCCTCTATCCACCACCCTAGACACATCCTCATAGAACTCCAGTAAATTTGTCAGACACGACTTCCCTTTAATGAAACCGTGCTGCATCTGCTCTATCAAGCAATTCCCTTCAAGATGCCTCACAATTTCCTCCTTAATGACAGATTCTAACATTTTACCTACCACAGACATTAAACTAACCGGCCTATAATTCCCCGCCTTTTGCCTGGCACCCTTCTTAAACAATGGCATAACATTAGCCATTTTCCAATCATCCGGCACTTCCCCGGAATCCAGCGACGTCTGGAAAATAACCACCAAGGCATCCACTATAACCTCCGCCATTTCTTTCAGAACCCTCGGATGCATTCCATCCGGTCCTGGGGACTTGTCCACAATCAGCCCCTCCAGTCTGTCGAGCACCGCCTCATTAGTAACAGTAATGTCATTAAGACCCTCCAATCCTACCACCTTTCCATCGCTAACACCCGGCAAATTATTCACGTCCTCCTCCGTGAAGACAGAAATGAAAAAGTTATTCAATACCTTAGCCATATCCCCATCCCCTACCACTAGGTCCCCTTTCTCATCCTCTAAAGGACCAAAGTTCACCCTCAGGAGGGCAAAAAGGGAACACAAAGTTGTTTTGGCAGATAAGGCAAAGGAGAATCCAAAGAGCTTGTACAAATACATAAAGGGCAAAAGAGTAACGAGGGAGTAGGGCCTCTTTAAGGATCAACAAGGTCATCTATGTATGGATCCACAAGGGATGGGTGAGATCCTAAATGAATATTTCTCATCAGTATTTACTGTTGAGATTTAGAACCCTACCAGCATAGAACCAGCATACAACCCTACAGTGCAGAAACAGGCCCTTCGGCCCATCGAGTCTGCACCGAACACAATCCCACCCAGACCCTATCCCCATATCTCTACACATTTACCTGCTAATCCCTCTAACCTACACATCCCAGGACACTAAGGGGCAATTTTAGCATAGCCAATAAACCTAACCCGCACATCTTTGGACTGTGGGAGGAAACCGGAGCACCCGGAGAAAACCCACGCAGACACGAGGAGAATGTGTAAACTCCACACAGGCAGTGACCCGAGCCGGGAATCGAACCCAGGACCCTGGAGCTGTGAAGCAGCAGTGCTAACCACTGTGCTACCGTGCCGGGGTGTGGGGAGGAAAGTACAGAAGTGATGTTAGGGGTAAGTTTTTCACTCAGAGGGTGGTGAGTGAATGGAATCGGCTGCCGTCAGTGGTGGTGGAGGCAAACTCGCTGGGGTCTTTTAAAAGACTTCTGGATGAGTTTATGGGGTTTAATGGGATTGGGGGTTATAGATAGGTCTATAGATTGGTGGGGTTGATGTGGAAGCTATTTAATTTTTGCAGGAAATTTAGTAACTGTAACATAGTTTACAAAACAAAATATTGGAATGATGACATCGAATAGAGAATGTAATAATTATATGATAAACATTTATCTCTTAAACAGTGTTTTGCTCCTTAGTTAATCATCAACACCTACCAATCTATAGACCTATCTATAACCCCCAATCCCATTAAACCCCATATACTCATCCAGAAGTCTTTTAAAAGACCCCAGCGAGTTCGCCTCCACCACCGATGACGGCAGCCGATTCCATTCACTCACCACCCTCTGAGTGAAAAACTTACCCCTAACATCACTTCTGTACTTTCCTCCCCGCACCTTAAATCTGTGTCCTCTTGTAGCGACCATTTCAACCCGGGGAAATAGCCTCTGAGAGTCCACCCTATCTATTCCTCTCAACATTTTATAAACTTCTATCAGGTCGCCTCTCAACCTTCGCCTCTCCAGGGAAAAGAGTCCCAGCTCCTTCAACCTATCTTCATAAGGCATGCCTCCCAGTCCAGGCAACATCCTTGTAAATTTCCTCTGTACACTTTCAATAGCTTCTACGTCTTTCCTATAGTGAGGCGACCAGAACTGCGCACAGTACTCCAAATGAGGCCTGACAAGGGTCGTATAAAGTTGCAGCATTACCTCCCGACTCCTAAACTCAATCCCTCGATTAATGAAGGCCAGTACACCATACGCCTTCTTGACCACCTCTTCCACCTGCGTGGCCGATTTAAGAGTCCTGTGGACCCGGACCCCAAGATCCTTCTGCTCTTCAACACTACTCAGACTTCTGCCCTTGATAGTGTACTCGTTCATCCCGTTGGTTCTGCCAAAATGGACGACTACACATTTATCCGCATTGAAGTCCATCTGCCACTTCTCCGCCCAGTCCTGCATCCTATTTATGTCCTGCTGCAACTTTTGACATCCTTCCAGACCATCCACAACACCACCGACCTTTGTGTCATCAGCGAACTTACTTACCCATCCCTCCACTTCCTCATCCAGGTCATTTATGAAAATGACAAACAGCAAGGGTCCTAGAACAGATCCCTGGGGCACTCCACTGGCGACTGACCTCCATTCAGAAAAAGACCCATCCACAACCACTCTCTGCCTTCTGCAGGCAAGCCAGTTCTGGATCCACAAGGCCAAAGGCCCTTGGATCCCATGCCCTCTCACCTTCTCAAGAAGTCTTGCATGGGGGACCTTATCAAACGCCTTGCTGAAGTCCATGTACACCACGTCCACGGCACTTCCTTCATCAATGTTTTCAATGTGTTATAGCAGATATGCCAAATTTTCTTAGTTTTGTGAGAAATTAGAGGCATCAGTGGACTTTCTTAAATATGGAGGGACCAGGACAGGTGGCATCTGTATAGCTGGACTGTTCTCTCAGTCATCTAAGTAAGCTGTTTCCTGATGATTGGACTATTTACACATGATTTTGTCTGGATGCCTTCTAATCTTCTTACTGGGGAAGATTGTATCTCATGCATTGAACGTTGACTACCACTGTTGCTAGCAGGTTTTAACCTGTTGCTGTGCAGATCATACCCTATCATTCCTTATTAAGTTCTTGTGCTTGCTGTTACTAGGCAGATCCTTGACATCAGTTGTATCTGATCATCACCAGACGTGAGCTTGAACGCATTCTGAAAGCACACACAGCTATCAGAGTGCTTACTGTGATGCCCACTACTCCCTGGCACGTACCTGGTTTAGGATACAACCCTCAAAGATTTTTCTTTCAAAGTTGAAGTAACGCCCTCATATCAGATATTCTGGCACCCAGATAAACATCAACAGCTCCTCCACTGGGTGAAACAGGCTCTCTGACATTCCCACACAGAGTATGTTAGCAAACTGGAACATAGTCTAGACACCATCTACAATACTGCATTCTAAACATATGGGAAGCAAAGTGGGATATTGCTGGCTGGTTTTGATGCTAATATCACGGTTATGGAACCTGTTGGTGAAGCCACATGATCCATTATCGTTAATTACAGGAGAAATCCAACAAGAAAACTCAAAATGCACCAAGAACCTCTCAAAGTCTAATCCAGCATCCCTCTGCTTCAAGTTTGAGTTCTCTCCCTTTCCCCAGTGTTGTAACTCCTGGTTACAACATTGCCATAGTATCTACATGTTCTTTGATAATGGTAATGTGAGGGACATGTGTGAAGAGTCAAAAGGCAACAGATCCATTAGCAAAAACAAACCACTTATACATTCTTTTTATTGCAGTTTGTGGGAACCTACTGTGTGCCAAATGGCCAAGGCATCCCCCAGATTCTATGGGACGACTATTGAACAAACATGAGTGTCCTTCTTGAAGCCAGCCGCACAAACATCACAGCAAAAAGAATTTCAAGATGGCACTGGTACGTGGCAGCTTCTTGCAAGCTGTGCCCAGCATAACCTTAGATTCTATCTTTTACTCTCATTCTATGCTTCTAAAACTTTGTTCTAACTCTTTTAAATTCTTTAACAATGCTTTGGCTCAATCTCTTATAGATTTGGTGACACCATAGCTATGATTGTAACACTATATTCTGCACTTTCTGTCTTCCTTCTCTATGAACAGTATGCTTTGTAGCGTGCAAGAAACAATACCTTTCACTGTATACTAATACATGTGGCAATAATAAATGAAATCAAATCAAATTCAATGAACTTGATGCAGTGCTTGAAGACTGAAAATCATCTCACCACCAGGTCCTGTTTTCCCAGGATGTGATGATACTGTGCTTTTAAGAAATGTATTTATATCATGCTTCTTGTGAGCGGATATGTTTAAAATTCAACTCTGTTTTACACAGTGCCAGTTTGGCTGCAGCAGGCAACTCACATGCTGAGAATGCAGCCTAATGATTGACTTTAGCCAGGCATGTGTTTGATTTAATCTGAGTTACTGCATTTTTGTTGATTTGGTTTTAACCCCAGGGTTTCAGAGTAGGGTTTGGATTAGCTTGATTGACAGAGTCATGTGCTTAAATGGAGGAGCTAAACTTACCAGAAAAAGTAGTTTCTGCTTGGTTCTGAAAGAAGCAAGAGTCTCTCTCTCTCTCTCCCTATTGAGGCTGCTGTTTGGGAGTTATTTGGAGAAATAAGTCTCTCTTTCTGTCTGTCTGTCTGTCTCTCTCTCCAGAGGTGTTCTGGAGGATCAAGGACTTGTGTCTTGTCATGTTTAAGTACTTCAATTGGTAAAAGTTACGCTAATTAATTTGTTATAGTTAAACTGTATTGTTAAGAAAAATTTGTTTTGATAAAAGCTTCCTAGTGTGTCAATAAAATCACACCTGGAGTGAAACACCTTACCCTCAAACTAATGCCAAAAGAAAAGAAACTGTTGGAGTTTAGTCAGGCTTCATAACACACTTTGGAGTTTTTGATCCCGATCTAACAAGGACAAAGAAAAAGCAAAGAAGTTTCAAAGATTGGAATCTCAGCATCGCTGACATTGATGACTGGAGGAATTTGATCTTCATTCTTCCGAATGACAACAATTTGTCCACCATCTCCTCATCCCTCTCTGAGTTACAGGGACAGTAACTTCCTCCGAGTGGCAATCAGTGGCAGATATCCACTCCATAGTGACCGACCTGCATTTGAAACTGAATGCTTCTGTCTTACCTAAGTTTTCTGACTGAGGGATCAGGGGAAAAATTCCCAGAGGGATTCTCTGGCACATGTTTGGGATTCTCCCCAAAACTGAGGCTGGGAAGCTAGGGTGTTATGACCTGAACATCTTAACGATGAGACAGAGCGACGGCAGAAACGACAGAGAAATAAACGAAGTAAATCCTGCGCTCCAGATCCCACTACCCTGCAGGATGCCCTGCCTCAAGTGTGGCTCGGGAATTGGCTGGTTCAGAAGGTGAAATAAAGGAGTCTTGTTGCATTTGTTCAAGGTTTTGGTGACACCATATCTTGAACACTGTGTGCACACTTGATCCCCATATTTATGAAGGGATATATTTGCAATTGAGGTGATACAGTGAAGGTTCTCTCGATTAGTCCTTGTGAGGAGAGACTGAGTAAATTGTGTTTGTATTCTCTGGATATTAGAAGAATGAGAGGTGATCTCATTGAAATATTCAAGATTCTGAAGGGTTTGATTGGGTGGTTACAGAGAGATTGTGCCCACTGGTTAGGTATACAGCTTCCAACTAAATATTCATAGGCAGGGGGGAGGTGCAACTGCATGGAAAATTATACAAAAAGTTGAATAGAAGAGGTTATTAAAGTTTCTGAACAAATAGTAGGACAGAGTTTGGAAAGAGATTGGAATCTAACTTCAGGCACAGCAGATAAGGGGATGACTTTGAGAAGAGGGTGGTACCTACACACAGGGACTACAGCAATTCAAGAAGGCAGCTCACTACCACCTTCTCAAAGGCAATTATTGATGGATAATAAATACTGGCCTAGCTTGTGAAGTCCACATCCTGTGAAAAGAATAAGAATTGACAAAAGTGTAACCCTGTTAGCCTGAGAGGGATTCCTGGATTCAGTTCTCATTCTCGCTGAATGTTTGAAAGTTCCCTCAGTTTGGCCTCTGTAGCTGATCACACGCCAGCATCAGTCTCCGAGGATCAGTAAATCTCTCATTGCTCGGAATGGGGTTTTTCGTTCATCTTCCTTCTTGGCACCTTTCCAATTTCCTCTAAAGTTTAGTTTCACTTCATTCTTCGATGTACTTACTGTCCTCTGAGAGATCTGCATTACTGGCCCAGTCACATTCACATCATAATGTGGCGTTCAGTGCTTTCTCTTTCTTGCTGAAGGAATATGTACAGAATCCTGACCTGATGTAACAGAGTTCCCATCATCCAGGACAATCCATTCAGCTGTTAGTTCCAAGGGGAAAGGTTCCTGCTGCTGATCCCTGAGTCACACAGCTAGGAAGGGTCAGCACCAGCTTTGACCTTCACAGCCTCACCCCAGCACCCCACAGCCAGCTCTAAGGTAGAGAGAGCAAAATCAGTCAGCGTTCCCACTCCTGCTCACTGTAGCGGAAAACAACATCAACAACATTTATATAGCACCTTTAACAGAGTAAAACACCCTGAGGAACCTCTAGGGAATGTTATCAAACATTCTCAACTGCCATTGGTTGTTCGAACTTGTTCAAAGAGACAGGTTTTAAGGATTGTCTTAAAGGAAGAAAGTGAGAGTCAGAGAGTATTAGAATATAGAATCCCTACAGTGCAGAAGGAGGCCATTCAAGGAGGGAATTCCAGAGCTTGGAGTCCAAGCAGCAATGATGAGAGATCAAGGATGGTCTCAATGAGAAAAAGACCAATGTGTGATCTTATTGGCCGTTCACACCACGCTCCCGTTGCAATGAAGGTGGAGAATTTAGCACCCAGCCAAATCTCCACTCACTGCAGTGGGATTGGAAAATCTCACCGGTGTGAATACCTGTAACTCTACCCATCCCAGCGGTGATATGACCCAATGGGAACAGTGTAATAGACCATCCACAGTGATCGATCTCTATCAATGAGTCTGCAGCAGACCCAGATACGAGGAGAGAGACCCCTCTTCCCCACCCCCTGCCCCACGCCCCCTCCCCATGCTCCCTGCTCCCCCTGCCCCCATCCCCTGTCCCATGCCCCCTGCACCCTCTGCCCCCTCCCCATACCTCCTGCATACCCCCACCCCTGCCCTACACCCCCTGCACCTCCCCTGCCCCATCCCCACGCCCCCTGTACTCCTCCTTCCGCTCCCCCCGCAGTGTCCCAGCAAGGGTGAGATTTGGAATTCAGGGGCCCAGAATCACCTGTACCTCCTGATGTTTTCATTTACTGGATGTCAGCTCGCAAATTACTCAGGTTCTGGATTCCAAACTGTTACTGTCTGAAAGAAATCTATCTCATTTACATCTGAATTAATCAAAGCTAACAGTGTCTCCCTGTTATTATTGAAATGCTGTGCCCAGGGTGGGGGGATGGATGGATGAATGGTTTGATGGCTGAGGGGGGGGGGGGCGGATCTGATCCTGCAGACGAGGATTTGCTGTGATACACCTTTCAGTTGGGTGATTCCTGTCACTGGGAAGCTCACACATGGGGAGCAATCAGGATATCTGACAGTTGGCAAGGCCAAAACGCCAGGCAGTGTCTTCACTGGGGAAAGGAGAGAACACAGTAAAAAGTCTGACAACACCAGGTTTTAGTCCAACCGATTTATTTGATAATATTCTCACAAGCTTTCGAGGGGGCTGCCTCTTTGTCAAGTGAATGGAGAGAACTCTCCATTCACTTGACAAAGAGGCAGCCCCCTCGAAAGCTTGTGAGAATATTATCAAATAAATCGGTTGGACTAAAACCTGGTGTTGTCAGACTTTTTACTGTGTTTACGCCAGTCCAACGCCGGCATACCCACATCACGAAAGGAGAGAACTCAAACTTGAAGCAGAGGGAAAGGGTAGGTAACAATCCATTCCCTCATGCCGCTGAAAAATCTTTGTCTATGGTTACAATTTCCCGCCCAAACTCATGCCCCAAACCTGTACAACTTTCACCAACCCCTTAAACCTGATTGGACAACAACCAAGGTGACAAGAGGCAATAATATTGACACAAAAACAGCTTGAATATATCCAGTATTTCAGGAAATGGATAAAATATTGCTATAACATTAACACAAGCACATGGACTTTTTATTTTGCACTGTCTTGGTGTTATAATGCAGTGACCGAGAGCTATCAGACCTCGAAACTAGCAGCTGCCAAGAAAAGCTCAAAAGATTTTGGCTGGATTTCTTTCTAATTGTGAAGAAGTTTCTATTGGAAACAATCATCCAGAAACAAACTTACAGCGCACATTGGGAATTAAAATGTGTGGGAGTAGGATCTTAAGGAATGTGCCTGTGGTGAACACTCCAGTGTACAACTGGTAACTGAGCAAACTCATCAATAACTCTTGTGGAAATGTTTGTGCACTTTGATCATTCAGTCATCAAGGTCCTTAAATTTTGATCCAAAACCCTGATAAAGCAAGCTCAAATCATCATCTAGGCAGCAGTATAATCCTGAAGAATTCATATCATTTGCACTCATGTTAAGCATGCCAATGCACGCATGTACACACACACACATACACACAGCACATGTATGCACATACAAACTGTTAGTAATAAGTCCAATGGAGAATTCTAGATAAAATTTCACACCCAGAGAATTGAAGAATGTGGAACTCACTCCCACAGGAGAGTGGGGAAAATGTGGAACTCACGTCCACAGGAGAGTGGGGAGAATGTGGAACTCACGTCCACAGGAGAGTGAGGAGAATGTGGAACTCACGTCCACAGGAGAGTGGGGAGAATGTGGAACTCACATCCACAGGAGAGTGGGGAGAATGTGGAACTCACGCCCACAGGAGAGTGGGGAGAATGTGGAACTCACGTCCACAGGAGAGTGGGGAGAATGTGGAACTCACGTCCACAGGAGAGTGGGGAGAATGTGGAACTCACGTCCACAGGAGAGTGGGGAGAATGTGGAACTCACATCCACAGGAGAGTGGGGAGAATGTGGAACTCACGCCCACAGGAGAGTGGGGAGAATGTGGAACTCACGTCCACAGGAGAGTGGGGAGAATGTGGAACTCACGTCCACAGGAGAGTGGGGAGAATGTGGAACTCACGCCCACAGGAGAGTGAGGAGAATGTGGAACTCACGTCCACAGGAGAGTGGGGAGAATGTGGAACTCACGCCCACAGGAGAGTGGGGAGAATGTGGAACTCACGCCCACAGGAGAGTGGGGAGAATGTGGAACTCACGCCCACAGGAGAGTGGAACTCACTCCCACAGGAGAGTGGGGAGAATGTGGAACTCACTCCCACAGGAGAGTGGGGAGAATGTGGAACTCACGTCCACAGGAGAGTGGGGAGAATGTGGAACTCACTCCCACAGGAGAGTGAGGAGAATGTGGAACTCACGCCCACAGGAGAGAGGGGAGAATGTGGAACTCACTCCCACAGGAGAGTGGGGAGAATGTGGAACTCACTCCCACAGGAGAGTGAGGAGAATGTGGAACTCACGCCCACAGGAGAGTGGAACTCACTCCCACAGGAGAGTGGGGAGAATGTGGAACTCACTCCCACAGGAGAGTGGGGAGAATGTGGAACTCACGTCCACAGGAGAGTGGGGAGAATGTGGAACTCACTCCCACAGGAGAGTGGGGAGTATGTGGACCTCACTCCCACAGGAGAGTGAGGAGAATGTGGAACTCACGCCCACAGGAGAGAGGGGAGAATGTGGAACTCACTCCCACAGGAGAGTGGGGAGAATGTGGAACTCACTCCCACAGGAGAGTGAGGAGAATGTGGAACTCACGCCCACAGGAGAGTGGGGAGAATGTGGAACTCACTCCCACAGGAGAGTGAGGAGAATGTGGAACTCACGCCCACAGGAGAGTGGGGAGAATGTGGAACTCACACCCACAGGAGAGTGGGGAGAATGTGGAACTCACTCCTACAGGAGAGTGAGGAGAATGTGGGACGCACTCCCACAGGAGAGTGAGGAGAATGTGGAACTCACTCCCACAGGAGAGTGAGGAGAATGTGGGAAGCATTCCCACAGGAGAGTGGGGAGAATGTGGGACGCACTCCCACAGGAGAGTGGGGAGAATGTGGGACGCATTCCCACAGGAGAGTGGGGAGAATGTGGGACGCACTCCCACAGGAGAGTGGGGAGAATGTGGAACTCACGTCCACAGGAGAGTGAGGAGAATGTGGGATGCACTCCCACAGGAGAGTGGGGAGAATGTGGAACTCACTCCCACAGGAGAGTGAGGAGAATGTGGAACTCACGTCCACAGGAGAGTGGGAAGAATGTGGAACTCACTCCCACAGGAGAGTGAGGAGAATGTGGAACTCACGTCCACAGGAGAGTGGGGAGAATGTGGAACTCACTCCCACAGGAGAGTGGGGAGAATGTGGAACTCACGTCCACAGGAGAGTGGGGAGAATGTGGGACGCACTCCCACAGGAGAGTGGGGAGAATGTGGAACTCACGCCCACAGGAGAGTGGGGAGAATGTGGAACTCACGCCCACAGGAGAGTGGGGAGAATGTGGGACGCATTCCCACAGGAGAGTGGGGAGAATGTGGGATGCACTCCCACAGGAGAGTGGGGAGAATGTGGAACTCACGTCCACAGGAGAGTGAGGAGAATGTGGAACTCACGCCCACAGGAGAGAGGGGAGAATGTGGGATGCACTCCCACAGGAGAGTGGGGAGAATGTGGGATGCACTCCCACAGGAGAGTGAGGAGAATGTGGAACTCACGTCCACAGGAGAGTGAGGAGAATGTGGAACTCACGCCCACAGGAGAGAGGGGAGAATGTGGGATGCACTCCCACAGGAGAGTGGGGAGAATGTGGGATGCACTCCCACAGGAGAGTGGGGAGAATGTGGAACTCACGTCCACAGGAGAGTGGGGAGAATGTGGAACTCACTCCCACAGGAGAGTGGGGAGAATGTGGGATGCACTCCCACAGGAGAGTGGGGAGAATGTGGAACTCACTCCCACAGGAGAGTGAGGAGAATGTGGAACTCACGTCCACAGGAGAGTGGGGAGAATGTGGAACTCACTCCCACAGGAGAGTGGGGAGAATGTGGAACTCACGTCCACAGGAGAGTGGGGAGAATGTGGAACTCACGTCCACAGGAGAGTGGGGAGAATGTGGAACTCACGTCCACAGGAGAGTGGGGAGAATGTGGAACTCACGTCCACAGGAGAGTGGGGAGAATGTGGAACTCACTCCCACAGGAGAGTGGGGAGAATGTGGAACTCACGTCCACAGGAGAGTGAGGAGAATGTGGAACTCACGTCCACAGGAGAGTGGGGAGAATGTGGAACTCACGTCCACAGGAGAGTGAGGAGAATGTGGAACTCACGCCCACAGGAGAGAGGGGAGAATGTGGGATGCACTCCCACAGGAGAGTGGGGAGAATGTGGAACTCACTCCCACAGGAGAGTGAGGAGAATGTGGAACTCACGCCCACAGGAGAGTGGGGAGAATGTGGAACTCACTCCCACAGGAGAGTGGGGAGAATGTGGGACGCACTCCCACAGGAGAGTGGGGAGAATGTGGAACTCACGTCCACAGGAGAGTGGGGAGAATGTGGAACTCACTCCCACAGGAGAGTGAGGAGAATATGGAACTCACGTCCACAGGAGAGTGGGGAGAATGTGGAACTCACGTCCACAGGAGAGTGGGGAGAATGTGGAACTCACGTCCACAGGAGAGTGGGGAGAATGTGGAACTCACGTCCACAGGAGAGTGGGGAGAATGTGGAACTCACTCCCACAGGAGAATGAGGAGAATGTGGAACTCACGCCCACAGGAGAGAGGGGAGAATGTGGGATGCACTCCCACAGGAGAGTGGGGAGAATGTGGAACTCACTCCCACAGGAGAGTGAGGAGAATATGGGACGCACTCCCACAGGAGAGTGGGGAGAATGTGGAACTCACTCCCACAGGAGAGTGAGGAGAATGTGGAACTCACGCCCACAGGAGAGTGGGGAGAATGTGGAACTCACTCCCACAGGAGAGTGAGGAGAATGTGGAACTCACGCCCACAGGAGAGTGGGGAGAATGTGGAACTCACTCCCACAGGAGAGTGGGGAGAATGTGGAACTCAGGCCCATGGGGAGTAGTGAGAATGTAGAACTCACTCCCACAAAAAATGGAGAGAATGTGTACTTGCTCCCACAGGGAGTGGGGAGAATGTGGGACTTGTTTCCATGGAGAATGGGGAGATTGAGGAACTTGGTCCCATGGGAATGGGGAGAATGTGGGATTCTGTCCCACCGGGAGTGGGGAGAATGTGGGACTCACTTCCATGCGGAGTGTGTGAAGTGATTTGTGCCAATACATTTAAAGATAAACATAAAAGGGAAGGAGAATGGGAGGATTTACAGATTAGCTGAGATGAGACTGGGGAGAGTAGAGGTTGGTGTGAAGAAGGAACTCTGAGTGGAATGATATGGTCCCAAACACTAGCCAGATTTTCTAGTTCTGGACACATTTTACCAGTTCCATCCACTATGACAGTATTGTAAAATTCACTCCGCTTTTGGGCAGAATGGCCTGTTCCTGTGCTGTTAATATGATTCTAATATGTACTCATAGATATACACATAGAAACATGTACACACATGCACGTAGCCACATCAATAAACACACCTTCCCATCAATCTGCACCCATTGACAGAGTGAATATTCTCAGAGACTGGCCTGTACCACTGCACACACAGCTTGTACAAGCATGCTGTGTATTGGCATCTATTCAGCTGCTCCTACATCACCGACAGCAGCACCTACATCTGAAGCCAACATCAATATTTTGTTGACATGTTTTGTCTCCAGGCTAACTGGCTCAGTCAATAAACCTGGCCCCACTCCATTGGCTTTCTAGTGATCATTATCTTCCTATCTTTCTATCTCTCTCATGCTCTTTGTCTCTCTCACGCTCTTTCTATCTCTTTCACTCTCTCACATGCTCTTTCTATCTCTCTGTCTCACATGCTCTTTCTAACTCTCACACTCTTTCTCTCTCTCTCTCTCACACACACACGCTCATTCCATCTTTTTCTCACTCTCTCAAACTCTTTCTATCTCTCAGTCTCTCTTCCATGTGACATATTCATAAATTTCGGTTTTCAGATTTCAAATTTCAGTAACCTATTATAGTGAGCACAAAACGCCAGGAGATCCAACCAGCTTCTTTCCTGAAATCAATCTCTCCTTCTCCCCATATCCCTCAATCCCACCTACCTACCTTCTCCCCATATCCCTCAATCCCACCTGCCCAACTTCTCCACGTCTCCGTTAATCCCACCTGCCCAACTTCTTCACGTCTCCCTCAATCCCACCTGCCCACCTCCCCATATCCCTCAATCCCACCTGCCCAACTTCTCCACGTCTCCGTCAATCCCACCTGCCCAACTTCTTCACGTCTCCCTCAGTCCCACCTGCCCACTTTCTCCCCAAATCCCTCAATCCCACCTGCCCACCTTTTCCCCATATCCCTCAATCCCACCCATATCCCTCAATCCCACCTGCCCACTTTCTCCACATATCCCAATCACCTTTACCTACTAACATGTCCATTTGCCTCTTGCAATCCATTTCTACAATTCTACAGCCCCTCTTTAACATTTTCTACACATTTGATTGTATAAACCCACATTTGTTTCCCGATTTCCTTATTTCAGAATAAAAACAGAAAATACTGGAAAAATCCAGCATATGAGATGGGAGAAACAGAGTAAATGGCCAGAATTTTCCTAAAAAATGCCTTGGGGCAATCTTACTTACCTTTGTGCCCTGCCGACTGATGGGTGAGCAAGCCAATAAGATCACGAGAGAACCGAGAAATCAGGTTGTTGCCTAATTTCCCACCTCTCGTGAGCTTACCGGCACTGCTATCTGGCAAAGTCAGGCTGAATAAATTATGTTAATCTAATTTTAATTCAATTTACATGTGATTAGCGGGTCTGGGATGTTACCATCAAGGCTCACTTGCCTGTGTGGCCTCACTAGGAGAGGTTCTCTCTAGCGAGAATCATAGCTGATCTCCAGCAATGGTTATCAGGTGTGATGGCCTGGCCAATACCACCAGAGGCCATTGAGGTCCCCCCCCCCCCAAGGACGGGGTCAAGGGGATGATGCTCCTGGGGCAGTTCCAGCCTGACATTGCCAGCCTGGTACCCTGGCAGTGCCCACCGGGCTTACTAGTACTGCCCACTGGGACCAGGCAGGGCAAGAGGGTGGAGCCAGAGGGAGTGGGTCAATTTTAGACAGGGCCAGACCAGGATGGGCCAATCAGCGGTGGTGGGGACCGCTGTGCGCTTTGCATTTGAGATTGGTTAGGGAGAGAGTGGTGGATCAGTCCAGACTGGGGTGGGGAGGGGGTGTTGGTTTGAGGGGATCAGTCGGTTTGGGCAGGTGGGGGCTCATGGCTGCTGCTCAGTCCAGCTGGGGTGGGGAGTCGCAATAGACCACAGACCCCTGCAGTAGCTGGGCAGAGGCCTGCGTTAGGCCACGGAGGCTGGCTGAGTGCAGCTGAGGCTGAGTGACATGTCCCTCTGTGTCAGAGCAGACAGACTCGCACATGCGCAATGGCACCCTATGCTGCTCTCAGCCAGCGCTTGGGTGATTTAAACCCCCCCCCCCTCTCCCTACAGGCACGAAGCAGTGTTTGAAGTATTTTTCATGCGCTGAGTGCATGGGACTGCAGATTTGAACTCATCCAAAAAATGGATCAGAAATTCTCCTGCTTTCACACTCATTCTGGATTTAAAATTTATTTCATAAGATCACTCCCTTAGTGTCAGAACAGGGAGAAAACCAAAGTGAGCCAGCACAGTCTGCATTGCAATCATCCCACACTCAGTTATTTTGTTGTGAGTTGTGTACCAGCATTGTGTATGTGGAGGGGGGGTGGTGGGTGCTGGCCACATGCTGGAGAGCCCAGCTTCAGAGCCTGGGTTTGAAATTTCATCTTGGTCTCACAGTGCACTGGCAGATCGCCTCCCTCCCACCATGGACAGTGGGACCACTCCCACATACTCCACCTCTCCCAAATCGGCAGCATGTTTCCCCACCCCTTCCCTGACAGGGATCACTGGCATCACGGCTCTCCCAATGAGTCCCCTTTCATGACCTGTGCCATGCCCTAGCCCTTCACGACATCCCCCTTCACAGCCCTCCCAGTCATAGGCCCTTCCATTGTAGCCCCTACTGATCTCATGCTCCACTCAGTCCTTGACTCCTTGGCACTGTCCCTGGCACTGGGTCAGAAAATCCCAGGAGAACCTGGTGTCAAACAGGCTAAGCATATTTAATTGCTACTTTATATATGCTAATTGACCTTGCATCCTTTCTGGATATGATCCAGTTTGCCGGGATCGGGTCAATTGCAAATTCTTTGGCAGTGGGCGCGGAGACTGATTCCAGGCCTGAGCACTGTTTTCTGGGAATACTGCGATCTGTGCCAGCATGGTGAGGCTGGAAAATTGTCCCCAATGTTCTGAGTCTAAAACATTCTGTAGATGGGTCAATTGGGCTTGAAACGTTAACTCTGTTTCTCTCTCCACACAGGCTGAGGTTTTCCAGCATTTTCTGTTTTTATTTCAGATGAGGACCATACTGGGTTTGGAGTTTAGAAGGAACTGAGCATCTGGTCAAATTATTTATCAGGAAAGATTGTATTAGATTGTGAAAAGGAGGAAGATATTCACTGCTTTTCATTTCTCAGAAATTCAAGAGCAGATTTAAACTATTCTGCTCTTATTCTCCACTCAGTTCCATCCATTCTGTTTATCTGCTCCTTATCCTTTAACACGGTTACCCAACCAAAAATCTATTAATCTCTGTGACGTAGAATATAGAAAATAGGAGTAGGAGTAGGCCATTTGGCCTTTCGAGCCTACTCTGCCATTCATTATGATCACAGCTGGATCGCACGGTGGCACAATGGTTAGCACTACTGCTTCACAGTGCCACGGACCCGGGTTCTATTCCAATGTTGGGTTGCTGTCTGTGTGGAGTCTGCATGTTCTCCCCGTATTTGAGTGGGTTTCCTTTGGGTGCTCTGGTTTCCGCCCACAATCCAAAAGACATACTGGTTAGGTGAATTGGCCATGTTAAATTGCCCCTTAATGGTCCCAAGGTGTGTAGGTAAGATTAGCCATGGTAAGTGTGTGGGAATATAGGGATAGATGCTGTGTCAGATATTAAGATACATTGTCAGAGAGTTGGTTCTGGCTCAGTGGGCCAAATGGCCTCATTCTGCATTATAGAGATTCTATGATAATAGTACAGTTTTCCTGATGTCTTATCCTTCAATCAATATTGAATTCAATATCCTGATCCCCCTTACCCTTGATCCCTTTAGTCCCAAGAGCTATTTCTAATTTCTTCTTGAAATCAGACAACATTTGGCCTCAACTACTTTCTGTGGGAGTGAATTCCACACAGTCACCACCCTCTGGGTGAAGAAACTTCTTCTCTCTTCAGTCCTGTCTGAGGGCTCTGAATGTCCCAGCATCCACAATCTTCTGGAGGGGGAGAAAGTTCCAGATTTCTCATCTTTATCAATCGAGACATAGATTACAAAAGCAAGGAAGTCATGTTGGAGTTGTGTAGAACATTGGTGAGGTCACAGCTAGAGTACTGTGTGCAGTCCTGGTCACTACATTGTAGGAAGGGTGTGATTGCACTGGAGGAGGTCCAGAGAAGATTCACCAGGATGATGCCTGGGATGGAACATTTCAGTTATGAAGAGAGGTTGGGTAGGCTTGGGTGCACAGCAGATGCCATTTCCCTGACACTGCACTCAATCCTGGAACACCTAGATAACAAGGACACCTATGTCAGACTCCTATTTATTGACGACAACTCAGCCTTCAACACTATTATTCCCGTGAAATTCATTTCCAAACTCCGTGGCCTGGGCCTCGGCAACTCCCTCTGCGACTGAGTCCTGAACTTCCTAACTCACAGACCACAATCAATAAGGATCAGCGACAACACCTTCTCCACGATCATCCTCAGCACCGGTGCCCCACAAGACTGTGTTTTCAGCCCCCTACTATACTCCTTATACACCCATGGCTGTGCAGCCAAATTCCCCTCCAATCCAATTTTCCAGTTTGCCAGTGACACCATCGTAGTGGGTCGGATCTCAAACAATTATGGGACAGAGTACAGGAATGAGATCGAGAATCTGGTGAACTGATATGGCACCAATAATCTCTCCCCCAATGTCAACAAAATGAAAGAGATTGTCATTGACTTCAGGAAGGGTAAAGGAGAGCATGCCCCTGTCTACATCAATGGAGATGAAGTGGAAAGGGTTGAGAGCTTCAATTTTTTAGGTGTCCAAATCACCAACAACCTATCCTGCTCTCCCCATGCTGACACTATAGTTAAGATAGCCCACCAACATATCTACTTTCTCAGAAGACTAAGAAAATTTAGCACGTCGGCTATGACTCTCACCAACTTTTACAGATGCCCCCATAGAAAGCATTCTTTCTGGTTGTATCACAGCTCGGTCTGGGCTCCTGCTCTGCTCAAGACTGCAAGGAACTACAAAAGGTAGTGAATGTAGCCCAATCCATCACACAGACCTTGTGTCCTTGTGCTTGAATCCCTGTCCTTGTGCAGGAATCTCAAGGAGTTGGTTTGCAGGTGCAGCAGTTAATTAAAAAGGCAAATGGAATTTTGTCCTTCATTGCTAGAGGGATGGAGTTTAAAAACAGTGAGGTTATGTTGCAGCTGTATAAGGTGCTGGTGAGGCCATACCTGGAATACTGTGTACTGTTTTGGTCTCCTTACTTGAGAAAGGATATACTGGCACTGGAGGGGGTGCAGAGAAGATTCACTAGGTTGAGTGGAGTTGAGAGGGTTGGCTTATGAGGAGAGACTGAGTAGACTGGGTCTATACTCATTGGAATTCAGAAGAATGAGGAGAGATCTTATGGAAACATATAAGATTATGAAGGGAATAGATAAGATAGAAGCAGGGAAGTTGTTTCCACTGGTGGGTGAAACTAGAACTAGGGGGCATAGCCTCAAAATAAGGGGAAGCAGATTTAGGACTGAGTTGAGGAGGAACTTCTTCACACAAAGAGTTATGAATCTGTGGAATTCCCTGCCCAGTGAAGCAGTTGAGGCTCCCTCATTGAATGTTTTTAAGGCAAGGATAGATAGATTTTTGAACAATAAAGGAATTAAGGGTTATGGTGAGCAGGTGGGTAAGTGGAGCTGAGTCCACAAAAAAATCAGCCATGATCTTATTGAATGGCGGAGCAGGCACGAGGGGTCAGATGGCCTACTCCTGCTCCTGGTTCTTATGTTCTTATGTTTATTTAAACCAGTCTCCCATCCATTGACTCTACCTACGCTTCCCACTGCCTCAGCAAAGCAGCCAGCATAATTAAGGACCCCACGCACCCCAGACATTCTCTCTTCCACCTTCTTCCTTCGAGAAAAAGATACAAAAGTCTGAGATCAAGTAGCAACTGACTCAAGAACAGCTTCTTCCCTGCTGCTGTCAGACTTTTGAATAGATCTACCTTGCATTATGTTGATCTTTCTCTACACCCTAGCTATGACTGTAACACTACATTCTGCACCCTCTCCTTTCCTTCTCTATGAATGGTATGTTTTGTCTTTATAGCACGCAAGAAACAATACTTTCTACCGTATGTTGATACATGTGACAATAATAAATCAAATCAAATCAAATATTTTTGTTGAAACAGAGAAGACTGAGAGGTGACCTGATTGAGGTTTACAAGATTGAGAGGGACATGTACAGGGTGGGTAGAGAGCAGCTGTTCACCTTCGTTGTAGGGTCAATAATGAGGGAACACAAGATATAAGTGAGGGGTGGGAGATATGGGGGTTTGAGGGGGTTTTTACACAGAGGATCGTGATGGCCTGGAATGCGCTGCCTGGGAGGGTGGTGGAGCCGGGATGGCTCACCACTTTTAAAAGTACCTGATGAGCACTTGGCATATCATAACATTCAAGGCTATGGGCCAAGTATTGGCAAGTGGGATTAAGTTGGTAGGTCAGGGTCTTTCATGTGTCGGTGCAGATTCGATGGGCCAAAGGGCCTCTTCTGCAGTATTTTGTGATTCTGTGATTTTCATTCTGCTTTGTGTGAGGAAGTGCTTCCTGACACACCACCCCTACCACCCTGACAGCCTGGCTCCGGTTTAATGTTCTGTCCCCTTGTTCCGGACTAAACCTCCCCTATTTTCCTTCTGTCAGTTCTCTCAAATCCCTTAATTATATTTCACGTCAGAATCAGATCAACTCCTGACCCTCTAAACTCAAGAAAGTTCAAGCTGAGTATGTAATCTAACACTGCTAGCCCTGTGACCATTCTCAATCTTCATTGCTCACCTTCCAAGGTCAGTCCATCTTCTGGAATTTCATTGTTCATAGTTGAACACATCCCAAAGCACAGCACAGTCAGCAAGTTACTTTAAGCTGCACTTGTTGTTTGATTTAATTTGATTTATTATTGTCGCATCTATTGAGATACAGTAAAAAGTATTGTTTCTTGTGCTATACAAAGCATACCATTCATAGAGTACATAGGGGAGAAGGAAAGGAGAGGGTGCAGAATATGGTGTTGTAGCTATAGATAGGGTGAAGGGAAAGATCAACTTAGTGTGAGGTAGATCCTTTCAAAAGTCTGACAGCAGGGAAAAAGTTACAGTGGTGTCTGTCTCAACATGACCCTCTGGCAAAGCACTTCCTTCTCCTAAATATCAGCCTCTGGCTTGAACGACAATGGAGGAACTAGGAAAGCAGTTCAGTTCCTTCAACCATGGAGCAGGGGATTGAGGGGGTGCACATTGCTCAGTCCCTGTGGATGGTGCTGGTGTCTCAGGCTCAGGGGGTTAAACCCACACACTGTTAGATATTTCAGCTTGGTGTGCCCTCCTCTTCCATTTGCTGTCTCTCACCCACCTCCCTGACTCCCTAATGCACCAATACAGTTTGTTGTCAGCCACAATTGCCCTGTGACTAAGTATTTTTGTGGCAATTTTAAACAAATCTCTGGGTAAGAAACCTTTCTCTGACACTCTGTCCTGACAGCAGAACCCCACATGAGTACCTGGGTAGTTCAGTATTTTCTTGTGTCAAATGAAACTTAAGTTATTGTTAAATGAACTATAACAATCAGAATCAACTTAATTTATCCAAAATAGCCTCTCAAATAAAATGGTTAGAATCTTAAATCATTCAGCTTCTCAAATAGATTGGTTATAGAATATTAGATCATGAGGCTTCGAACAAAAGAAAGATTCACATAACTGGGCAGCATGGTGGCACAGTGGATAGCACTGCTACCTCACAGTGCCAGGGACCTGGGTTCGATTCCCGGCATGGGTCACTGTCTGTGTGGAGTTTGCATATTCTCCCCCTGTCTGAGTGTGTTTCCTCTGGGTGCTCCGGTTTCCTTCCACAATCAAACATGCTAAATTCATGGAGTTATGGGAATAGTGGGGGGGGGCCTAATCCCACACGAGAGGCCAGCATCAGACTGCTGAGGGAGCCACTGCACATGCGCCAAGCTCCCAGTATACATTTTTCACATGCACTTTCTCCCCGGTCACGGACCCCATCCCCACAAATGCTGGCCTCCTGTCGGCCTGTCCCAGCCTCGAAAACCACTCCCTACCCCCCCAGTTGCAGAGTTTGTATTCATGAACACAGCTGGTGTGGACCTCCACCGGCACAGTCAGAAACATTAGCAAGCCCAAATGATTGCATCCAGGACTCGCTAAGTAGATGCAAATTAGAATTTGCATATGATAATTTGCATATTTGAGGCTGTTCCTTGCCTCAAAGCCGATTACATTGGAAAAATTGGCCAGGAAGACCGGATGCCAGTTGCAATTCCCGTTTTTGGTCTCTCGCTAACATTTCCCAGCTGCTACACCATTCGAGCAGTGTAGCAGGACAGGAAAATCGCATCAGTGAAATCAGTTCAAGAACAATTGGGGATGGGCAAAACATTGCTGGTCTTGTAACCGAGGCTCACACTCTATAACAGAAGCTGGTACTGTTTACCATTGGAGAAGAGAAGATTGAGACAAGATTTAATCCAGATGTTGAAAATCCCCGGGGATTCTGGACAGAGTTTTTAGGAAGAAGCTGTTCCTGACAGTAAAAGAATTGACAGCCAGAGGACACTGGTATAAGGTGATTATTTTCACACAGTGAGTGGTTATGGTTTGGAATGCATTGCATGGGACTGTGGTGGAGTCAGGTTCACAAGGGACATTCAGTATGATTGACAGGGCAATGGAGATAAAGCAGGGGCTGGCAGAGCAGAGAGTTAATGCTGATGGGCAGAATGGCCTCTTTCTGTGCTAAAGCCATTCGATGATACCATAAGACTTAGCCATTGTCTGCTCTTGGTCTGTTGGATCTCCCCCTTAGCTCAAATCAGCTGATCAGTCCTCTTTCCCTGAGGAATCTTACACTCCGCTGTGCTGCCAGAGGTGGTTGGGAGGACGTGTTTGTCTGCTTCAGGGTTGTTTTGTGAGTTTTCAGAGTGAACTGGTAAAGCATGTTTCCCTCAGTCTGCAGCCTGCACCCACTCGAACAAACAATCTTCACCCTATCAGCTCCTGAGTGTTATCACATCCACTCCCATCAGCCAATGATTTATATCCAAACAAAACCATTCAGCTTCATGTAAAGTCAGTCTTCACTCTGCCTGTTTTATTTTGATAGTTGAGAGTTATTAATAGTCATCATTGGCTCAATATATTATATTTTAAGAGATCATTTTTATTTCCATCTCATAAAGTCAGAGAGTCATAGAGATTTACAGCATGGAAACAGGCCCTTCGGCCCAACTTGTCCATGCCACCCTTTTTTTTAAAAAGCCCTAAACTAATCCCAATTGCCCACAATTGGCCCATATCCTCTATATCCATCAAACCCAGGTAACTGTCTAAATGCCTTTTAAAAGATAAAGTTGTTCCCGCCTCTACTGCTACCTTTGGCAGCTCGTTCCAGACACTCACTGCCCTCTGTGTGAAAAAATTGCTCCTCTGGACACTTTTGTATCTCTCCCTTCTCACTTTAAACCGATGCCCTCTAGTTTTAGACTCCCCTACCTTTGGGAAAAGTTATTGACTACCTTGTCTATGCCCCTCATTATTTTACAGACCTCTATAAGACCACCCCTCAGCCTCCTATGCTCCAGAGAAAAAAGTCCTAGTCTATCCAGCCTCTCCTTATAACTCAAACTATCAAGTCCTGGTAGTATCCTAGTAAATCTTTCCTGCACTCTTTCTAGTTTAATAATATCCTTTCTACAATAGGGCGACCAAAATTACACACAATATTCCAAGTGGCCTTACCAATGTCTTGTACAACTTCAACAAGATGTCCCAACTCCTGTATTCAATGTTCTGACCAATGAAACCAAGCATTCTGAATGCCGTCTTCACCACTCTGTCCACCTGTGACTCCACTTTCAAGGAGCTATGAACATGTACCCCTAGATCTCTTTATTCTGTAACTCTCTCCAACGCCCTACCATTAACTGAGTAAGTCCTGCCCTGGTTCAATCTACCAAAATGCATCACCTCGCATTTGTCTAAATTAAACTCCATCTGCCATTTGTCAGCCCAATTGCTCAATTGATCAAGATCCCACTGCAATTGGAGATAACCTTCCTCACTGACCACAATGCATCAATCTTGGTGTCATCTGCAAACTTACTAACCATGCCTCCTATATTCTCATCCAAATCATTAATATAAATGACAAATAACAGTGGACCCAGCACTGATCCCTGAGGCACACCACTGGTCACAGGCCTCCAGTTTGAAAAACAACTCTCTACAACCACCCTCTGACCTCTGTCAAGGAGCCTATTTGGTATCCATTTAGATACCTCACCCTGGATCCCATGAGATTTAACTTTATCTCATATTTCCAATTTCATTTTTAAATGCAATTGGAGAGGCTGCACATTGGAGAGTGGCACAGTGGTTGGCACTGCTACCTCACAGCGCTAGGGATCCGGGTTTTATTCCCAGTTTGGGTCACTGTCTGTCTGGAGTCTGCACGTTCTCCCAGTGTCTGCATGGGTTTCCTCTGGGTGCTCTGGTTTCCTCCTACGGTCTGAAAGGCATGCTTGTTAGGGTGCATTGACCCAAACAGGTACCAAACTGTGGCAACTAGCGGAATTTCACAGTAACTTAATTGCAGTGTTAATGTAAGTGTTACTTGTGACTAATAAATAAACTATAACTTTACTTTTAGGGAAATCCCATAAGCCAGCCTTGCAGTTCAGTTCAATTCCACACACAGATTTATTTCTCTCATCGTCAACTAGCCCTGGGTTGGGAGGAAATGGATGGGCTGAATGGCCATGTTCTGTGCTCTAATAACTCCGTGATTCAGGTGCAGCAGCAGGCTCACTCTGTCACTCTGCCACTACAAGACAAGATGCCCTATAGCAACTCACCAGTAACTCACTTAGGCAGCACTTTCCAAACCCATGTCCACTACCACCTGGAAGAGCAAGGGCAGCAGGTACCTGGAAACACCATCACCTGGATATTCCCCTCCAAGTCATTCACCATCCAGATTTGTAAAAATATCGCCGTTCCTTCATTATGGCTGGGGCAAAATCCTGGAATTTCTTCTCTAACAGTGCCATACCACAGGGACTGCAGTGGTTCAAGAAGGCAGCTCACCACCACCTTCTCGAGGACAACTGGGGATGGGCAATAAATGCCGGCCAGCCAGTGGGACTCACGTCGGTGAAAGAATAAAATCAAATCAAAGTGAGAGTGGTGAGGTTGTGCCAATTTCAACAGAGGTGGGGATATGTTTGAAAGATAGACAAAGGGTCATCCAGATTTGAAGCATTGGCTCTATTCTCTCTCCACTGAGGCTGTCAGACCTGCTGAAAAATTCCAGCATTTTCTGTTTTTGTTTCAGATTCCAGTATCCGCAGTATTTTGTCGTTATTGGCGGATAGGTGTTGGGTTGTGGATCTGTTTGGTTGCATTCTGTTTGGGAATGAGCAGTGGGGTGGTGAGAACGTGTTTGGGGATTGTGTTGAGATGGCTGGGTGGGTGAGAGAGGAGATATTTGATTATTGGCGCGGCCTTTGAGTGTTATATTGTTTTGGAGTCTTGGATTGAGATTATTAACACGGATCATATTGAATGGCACAGCAGGTTCAAGGGGCCGAATGGTCTCTAATTCTGTTGCTCATGTGTGATCTTGGCTGCTGGAATAGTGATTTAGCTGCTGAGCTGGTCAATGGGAGGATGGTGAGATGGAAAGATCGGATTTAGACGGAGGGTGTGGATATCTGTGTCAACTACTGGATACAGGAAAAGACAATCTCTTGTATTTACAATATAGCCAGGCTAAAAATAATTAACACAGCTTCACATCATTTATTTGTGACATTTTTATATGGAAGGAGCAGAAAATGAAAGGAGCAGCTGGAACTTGTCTGTACAGAACCTTCAAGGGTAGTTTGAAAGTGAATGGATTGCAGGCTGTGTGTGGATTGCCTCCACTTTTAATAAAACTGGCCTACTTTTCACTAAAGATTACCACATTTAACCAAGAATTTATTTTCTTCAGTTTGAAGATTGAAAAATTTTCCTGCATTCATCAAACCAAATGTTACTACTGGTAAATGCCCTGATGACTGAGAGCGGACACTTACTATATTTAGTAACATGTAGCTTCCAAATTAAACGAAAAACAAAAATAATCTCAAAGAAAGAGAAGGCCATGTGGCACGGTGGCACAGTGGTTAGTATTGCTGGCTCATAGTGCCAAGGACCTGAGCTCAATTCCAGCCTCAGGTGACAGTAAGGTTCTTCTTGTTCTCCTTGTGTCTGTGAGTTTCTTCCAGGTGCTCCGGTTTCCTCCCACACTCCAAAGACCTATTGGTTCAGTGGATTGGCCATGCTAAATTGTCCCTCAGTATCCCAAAATGTGTAGGTTTGGGGGGTAGCAGGGTGGCATAGTGGTTAGCACTGCTGCTTCACAGTGTCAGAGATGCAGGTTCAACTCCAGGCTTGGATCACTGTTTGTACAGAATCTGCACATTCTCCCCATGTCTACGTGGGTTTCCTCCGGGTGCTCCAGTTTCCTCCTACACTCCAAATGTCTGTGTGGGTTAGGTGGATTGGCCATGCTCAATTCCCCATAGTGTGAGGGGGACTAGCTAGTGGAAATACATGTGTTTATGCGGATAGAGCCTGGGTGGGATGTGGTCAGTGCAGACTCGATGGGCCGAATGGTCTCCTTCTGCACTGGATTGTATGACTGGCAGAGTAAATGCGAGAGGTTACAGGAAATGCAGTTTGGAACTGGATGACACATCGACAGTTGATGTTGAACCTCTCCTCGTGCTGAGAATTGGAGTCAAACTAAATGTTATCGCATTGCTCGCCAGAACTACCATATGAATATCAAATACCTAAAGATCATATGGACAGAAGGAATCAAGGGATATGGGGGGAAGGCAGGATCAGGATGTTGAATTTGGTGATCAGCCGTGATCAAAATGAGTGGCAGAGTAGCATCGACAGGCGGAATGGCTCCTCCTGCTTGTATTTTCTACGTTTCTATGTGTGAAAGTTCCCAGTAAAGAAGGGAACAGAACCTCACTCTCCGGGCTAAAGGAATCAGATTTAGAGGGAATGTTCAGTCCTGCCCCGCAGCAAAGACCTTCCAGAAACTTCCTCTGCCAATCAGTATTGCTGAAATCCTGAACTGCCATTGACAATAATGCTGAGTGATGAAATTAACCAAAATACAGAACATTGCAAAAAATAATGCAACTTCCTGCTGGACAATTTCAGTGACAGACATATATTAGTTTTAATGTGATATTATACTCTTATGTCATCCCTCCTCATTCATAAAGCTGCTGACTCTCACTGGGATACAGTTACATAGAACACAGAACACTACAGCACAAACAGGCCCTTCGGCCCACAAATTGCACCGATCACATCTATACCTACCAAGCCACAGAACTATCTGTAACTCCCAATGCCATTAGATCCCATATACTCATCCAGAAGTCTTTTAAAAGACCCCAGCAAGTTCGCCTCCACCACCATCGACGGCAACCGATTCCACTCACTCGCCACCCTCTGAGCGAAAAACTTACCCCTAACATCTCCTCTGTACCTGCTCCCCAGCATCTTAAACCTGTGTTCCTGAAGGTGCTGACGCTCACTGGGATACAGTTCCTGAAGGTGCTGACTCTCACTGGGATACAGTTCCTGAAGGTGCTGACGCTCACTGGGATACAGTTCCTGAAGGTGCTGACTCTCATTGGGATACAGTTCCTGAAGATGCTGACTCTCATTGGGATACAGTTCCTGAAGGTGCTGCTCTCATTGGGATACAGTGCCTGAAGGTGCTGACTCTCTGGGATACAGTTCCTGAAGGTGCTGACTCTCACTGGGACACAGTTCCTGAAGGTGCTGACTCTCACTGGGATACAGTTCCTGAAGGTGCTGACTCTCACTGGGATACAGTTCCTGAAGGTGCTGACTCTCACTGGTATACAGTTCCTGAAGGTGCTGACTCTCACTGGGATACAGTTCCTGAAGGTGCTGACTCTCATTGGGATACAGTTCCTGAAGGTGCTGACTCTCACTGGGATACAGTTCCTGAAGGTGCTGACTCTCACTGGGATACAGTTCCGGAAGGTGCTGACTCTGACTGGGATACAGTTCCTGAAGGTGCTGACTCTCATTGGGATACAGTTCCTGAAGGTGCTGATTCTCACTGGGATACAGTTCCTGAAGGTCCTGTCTCTCACTGGGATACAGTTCCTGAAGGTGCTGACTCTCACTGGGATACAGTTCCTGAAGGCGCTGACTCTCACCGGGATACAGTTCCTGAAGGTGCTGACTCTCTGGGATACAATCCTGAAGGTGCTGACTCTCATTGGGATACAGTTCCTGAAGGTGCTGACTCTATGGGATACAGTTCCTGAAGGTGCTGACTCTCATTGGGATACAGTTCCTGAAGGTGCTGACTCTCACTGGGATACAGTTCCTGAAGGTGCTGACTCTCTCTGGGATACAGTTCCTGAAGGCGCTGACTCTCACTGGGATGCAGTTCCTGAAGGTGCTGACTCTCTGGGATACAGTTCCTGAAGGTGCTGACTCTCTGGGATACAGTTCCTGAAGGTGCTGACTCTCACTGGGATACAGTTCCTGAAGGTGCTGACTCTCATTGGGATTCAGTTCCTGAAGGCGCTGACTCTCATTGGGATACAGTTCCTGAAGATGCTGACTCTCATTGGGATACAGTTCCTGAAGGTGTTGACTCTCACTGGGATCCAGTTCCTGAAGGTGCTGACTCTCACTGGGATACAGTTCCTGAAGGTGCTGACTCTCATTGGGATACAGTTCCTGAAGGTGCTGACTCCCACTGGGATACAGTTCCTGAAGGTGCTGACTCTTACTGAGATACAGTTCCTGAAGGTGCTGACACTCACTGGGATACAGTTCCTGAAGGTGCTGACGCTCACTGGGATACAGTTCCTGAAGGTGCTGACTCTCACTGGGATCCAGTTTCTGAAGGTGCTGACTCTCACTGGGATACAGTTCCTGAAGGTGCTGGCTCTCACTGGGATACAGTTCCTGAAGGTGCTGACTCCCACTGGGATACAGTTCCTGAAGGTGCTGACTCTTACTGAGATACAGTTCCTGAAGGTGCTGACACTCACTGGGATACAGTTCCTGAAGGTGCTGACTCTCACTGGGATACAGTTCCTGAAGGCGCTGACTCTCACTGGGATACAGTTCCTGAAGGTGCTGACTCTCATTGGGATACAGTTCCTGAAGGTGTTGACTCTCACTGGAATACAGTTCCTGAAGGTGCTGACTCTCACTGGGATACAGTTCCTGAAGGTGCTGACTCTCACTGGGATCCAGTTCCTGAAGGTGCTGACTCTCACCGGGATATAGTTCCTGAAGGTGCTGACTCCCACTGGGATACAGTTCCTGAAGGTGCTGACTCTTACTGAGATACAGTTCCTGAAGGTGCTGACACTCACTGGGATACAGTTCCTGAAGGTGCTGACGCTCACTGGGATACAGTTCCTGAAGGTGCTGACTCTCACTGGGATCCAGTTTCTGAAGGTGCTGACTCTCACTGGGATACAGTTCCTGAAGGTGCTGGCTCTCACTGGGATACAGTTCCTGAAGGTGCTGACTCCCACTGGGATACAGTTCCTGAAGGTGCTGACTCTTACTGAGATACAGTTCCTGAAGGTGCTGACACTCACTGGGATACAGTTCCTGAAGGTGCTGACTCTCACTGGGATACAGTTCCTGAAGGCGCTGACTCTCACTGGGATACAGTTCCTGAAGGTGCTGACTCTCATTGGGATACAGTTCCTGAAGGTGTTGACTCTCACTGGAATACAGTTCCTGAAGGTGCTGACTCTCACTGGGATACAGTTCCTGAAGGTGCTGATTCTCACTGGGATACAGTTCCTGAAGGTGCTGACTCTCACTGGGATACAGTTCCCGAAGGTGCTGACTCTGACTGGGATACAGTTCCTGAAGGTGCTGACGCTCACTGGGATACAGTTCCTGAAGGTGCTGACTCTCACTGGGATACAGTTCCTGACGGTGCTGACTCTCACTGGGATACAGTTCCTGAAGGTGCTGACTCTCACTGGGATACAGTTCCTGAAGGTGCTGATCCTCACTGGGATACAGTTCCTGAAGGTGCTGACTCTCTGGGATACAATCCTGAAGGTGCTGACTCTCATTGGGATACAGTTCCTGAAGATGCTGACTCTATGGGATACAGTTCCTGAAGGTGCTGACTCTCATTGGGATACAGTTCCTGAAGGTGCTGACTCTCACTGGGATACAGTTCGTGAAGGTGCTGACTCTCTCTGGGATACAGTTCCTGAAGGCGCTGACTCTCACTGGGATACAGTTCCTGAAGGTGCTGACTCTCTGGGATACAGTTCCTGAAGGTGCTGACTCTCTGGGATACAGTTCCTGAAGGTGCTGACTCTCACTGGGATACAGTTCCTGAAGGTGCTGACTCTCATTGGGATTCAGTTCCTGAAGGCGCTGACTCTCATTGGGATACAGTTCCTGAAGATGCTGACTCTCATTGGGATACAGTTCCTGAAGGTGTTGACTCTCACTGGGATCCAGTTCCTGAAGGTGCTGACTCTCACTGGGATACAGTTCCTGAAGGTGCTGACTCTCATTGGGATACAGTTCCTGAAGGTGCTGACTCCCACTGGGATACAGTTCCTGAAGGTGCTGACTCTTACTGAGATACAGTTCCTGAAGGTGCTGGCACTCACTGGGATACAGTTCCTGAAGGTGCTGACGCTCACTGGGATACAGTTCCTGAAGGTGCTGACTCTCACTGGGATCCAGTTTCTGAAGGTGCTGACTCTCACTGGGATACAGTTCCTGAAGGTGCTGGCTCTCACTGGGATACAGTTCCTGAAGGTGCTGACTCCCACTGGGATACAGTTCCTGAAGGTGCTGACTCTTACTGAGATACAGTTCCTGAAGGTGCTGACACTCACTGGGATACAGTTCCTGAAGGTGCTGACTCTCACTGGGATACAGTTCCTGAAAGCGCTGACTCTCACTGGCTACAGTTCCTGAAGGTGCTGACTCTCATTGGGATACAGTTCCTGAAGGTGTTGACTCTCACTGGAATACAGTTCCTGAAGGTGCTGACTCTCACTGGGATACAGTTCCTGAAGGTGCTGATTCTCACTGGGATACAGTTCCTGACGGTGCTGACTCTCACTGGGATACAGTTCCTGAAGGTGCTGACTCTCACTGGGATACAGTTCCTGAAGGTGCTGATCCTCACTGGGATACAGTTCCTGAAGGTGCTGACTCTCACTGGGATACAGTTCCTGAAGGTGCTGACTCTCACTGGGATACAGTTCCTGAAGGTGCTGACTCTCACTGGGATACAGTTCCTGAAGGTGCTGACTCTCACTGGGATCCAGTTCCTGAAGGTGCTGACTCTCACCGGGATATAGTTCCTGAAGGTGCTGACTCTCATTGGGATACAGTTCCTGAAGGTGCTGACTCTCATTGGGATACAGTTCCTGAAGGTGCTGACTCTCACTGGGATACAGTTCCTGAAGGTGCTGACTCTTACTGAGATACAGTTCCTGAAGGTGCTGACTCTCACTGGGACACAGTTCCTGAAGGTGCTGACTCTCATTGGGATACAGTTCCTGAAGGTGCTGACTCTCACTGGGATACCGTTCCTGAGGGTGCTGACTCTCATTGGGATACAGTTCCTGAAGGTGCTGACTCTCACTGGGGGACAGTTCCTGAAGGCACTGACTCTCACTGGGATCCAGTTCCTGAAGGTGCTGACTCTCACTGGGATACAGTTCCTGAAGGTGCTGACTCTCACTGGGATACAGTTCCTGAAGGTGCTGACTCTCATTGGGATACAGTTCCTGAAGGTGTTGACTCTCACTGGGATACAGTTCCTGAAGGTGCTGACTCTCACTGGGATACAGTTCCTGAAGGTGCTGACTCTCACTGGGATACAGTTCCTGAAGGTGCTGACTCTCACTGGGGGACAGTTCCTGAAGGCGCTGACTCTCACTGGGATACAGTTCCTGAAGGTGCTGACTCTCACTGGGATACAGTTACTGAAGGTGCTGACTCTCACTGGGATACAGTTCCTGAAGGTGCTGACTCTCACTGGGATCCAGTTCCCTGAAGGTGCTGACACTCACTGGGATACAGTTCCTGAAGGTGCTGACTCTCACTGGGATACAGTTCCTGAAGGTGCTGACTCTCACTGGGATACAGTTCCTGAAGGTGCTGACTCTCACTGGGATACAGTTCCTGAAGGTGCTGAGTCTCACTGGAATACAGTTCCTGAAGGTGCTGACTCTCACTGGGATACAGTTCCTGAAGGTGCTGACGCTCACTGGGATACAGTTCCTGAAGATGCTGACTCTCACTGGGATACAGTTCCTGAAGGTGTTGACTCTCATTGGGATACAGTTCCTGAAGGTGCTGACTCTCACTGGGATACAGTTCCTGAAGGTGCAGACTCTCACTGGGATACAGTTCCTGAAGGTGCTGACTCTCACTGGGATCCAGTTCCTGAAGGTGCTGACTCTGACTGGGATCCAGTTCATGAAGGCGCTGACTCTCACTGGGATACAGTTCCTGAAGGTGCTGACTCTCACTGGGATACAGTTCCTGAAGGTGCTGATCCTCACTGGGATACAGTTCCTGAAGGTGCTGACTCTCTGGGATACAATCCTGAAGGTGCTGACTCTCATTGGGATACAGTTCCTGAAGGTGCTGACTCTATGGGATACAGTTCCTGAAGGTGCTGACTCTCATTGGGATACAGTTCCTGAAGGTGCTGACTCTCACTGGGATACAGTTCGTGAAGGTGCTGACTCTCTCTGGGATACAGTTCCTGAAGGCGCTGACTCTCACTGGGATACAGTTCCTGAAGGTGCTGACTCTCTGGGATACAGTTCCTGAAGGTGCTGACTCTCTGGGATACAGTTCCTGAAGGTGCTGACTCTCACTGGGATACAGTTCCTGAAGGTGCTGACTCTCATTGGGATTCAGTTCCTGAAGGCGCTGACTCTCATTGGGATACAGTTCCTGAAGATGCTGACTCTCATTGGGATACAGTTCCTGAAGGTGTTGACTCTCACTGGGATCCAGTTCCTGAAGGTGCTGACTCTCACTGGGATACAGTTCCTGAAGGTGCTGACTCTCATTGGGATACAGTTCCTGAAGGTGCTAACTCCCACTGGGATACAGTTCCTGAAGGTGCTGACTCTTACTGAGATACAGTTCCTGAAGGTGCTGACACTCACTGGGATACAGTTCCTGAAGGTGCTGACGCTCACTGGGATACAGTTCCTGAAGGTGCTGACTCTCACTGGGATCCAGTTTCTGAAGGTGCTGACTCTCACTGGGATACAGTTCCTGAAGGTGCTGGCTCTCACTGGGATACAGTTCCTGAAGGTGCTGACTCCCACTGGGATACAGTTCCTGAAGGTGCTGACTCTTACTGAGATACAGTTCCTGAAGGTGCTGACACTCACTGGGATACAGTTCCTGAAGGTGCTGACTCTCACTGGGATACAGTTCCTGAAGGCGCTGACTCTCACTGGGATACAGTTCCTGAAGGTGCTGACTCTCATTGGGATACAGTTCCTGAAGGTGTTGACTCTCACTGGAATACAGTTCCTGAAGGTGCTGACTCTCACTGGGATACAGTTCCTGAAGGTGCTGATTCTCACTGGGATACAGTTCCTGACGGTGCTGACTCTCACTGGGATACAGTTCCTGAAGGTGCTGACTCTCACTGGGATACAGTTCCTGAAGGTGCTGATCCTCACTGGGATACAGTTCCTGAAGGTGCTGACTCTCACTGGGATACAGTTCCTGAAGGTGCTGACTCTCACTGGGATACAGTTCCTGAAGGTGCTGACTCTCACTGGGATACAGTTCCTGAAGGTGCTGACTCTCACTGGGATCCAGTTCCTGAAGGTGCTGACTCTCACCGGGATATAGTTCCTGAAGGTGCTGACTCTCATTGGGATACAGTTCCTGAAGGTGCTGACTCTCATTGGGAAACAGTTCCTGAAGGTGCTGACTCTCACTGGGATACAGTTCCTGAAGGTGCTGATCCTCACTGGGATACAGTTCCTGAAGGTGCTGACTCTTACTGAGATACAGTTCCTGAAGGTGCTGACTCTCACTGGGATACAGTTCCTGAAGGTGCTGACTCTTACTGAGATACAGTTCCTGAAGGTGCTGACTCTCACTGGGACACAGTTCCTGAAGGTGCTGACTCTCATTGGGATACAGTTCCTGAAGGTGCTGACTCTCACTGGGATACCGTTCCTGAGGGTGCTGACTCTCATTGGGATACAGTTCCTGAAGGTGCTGACTCTCACTGGGGGACAGTTCCTGAAGGCACTGACTCTCACTGGGATCCAGTTCCTGAAGGTGCTGACTCTCACTGGGATACAGTTCCTGAAGGTGCTGACTCTCACTGGGATACAGTTCCTGAAGGTGCTGACTCTCATTGGGATACAGTTCCTGAAGGTGTTGACTCTCACTGGGATACAGTTCCTGAAGGTGCTGACTCTCACTGGGATACAGTTCCTGAAGGTGCTGACTCTCACTGTGATACAGTTCCTGAAGGTGCTGACTCTCACTGGGGGACAGTTCCTGAAGGCGCTGACTCTCACTGGGATACAGTTCCTGAAGGTGCTGACTCTCACTGGGATACAGTTACTGAAGGTGCTGACTCTCACTGGGATACAGTTCCGAAAGGTGCTGACTCTCACTGGGATCCAGTTCCCTGAAGGTGCTGACACTCACTGGGATACAGTTCCTGAAGGTGCTGACTCTCACTGGGATACAGTTCCTAAAGGTGCTGACTCTCACTGGGATCCAGTTCCCTGAAGGTGCTGACACTCACTGGGATACAGTTCCTGAAGGTGCTGACTCTCACTGGGATACAGTTCCTGAAGGTGCTGACTCTCACTGGGATACAGTTCCTGAAGGTGCTGACTCTCACTGGGATACAGTTCCTGAAGGTGCTGAGTCTCACTGGAATACAGTTCCTGAAGGTGCTGACTCTCACTGGGATACAGTTCCTGAAGGTGCTGACGCTCACTGGGATACAGTTCCTGAAGATGCTGACTCTCACTGGGATACAGTTCCTGAAGGTGTTGACTCTCATTGGGATACAGTTCCTGAAGGTGCTGACTCTCACTGGGATACAGTTCCTGAAGGTGCAGACTCTCACTGGGATACAGTTCCTGAAGGTGCTGACTCTCACTGGGATCCAGTTCCTGAAGGTGCTGACTCTGACTGGGATCCAGTTCATGAAGGCGCTGACTCTCACTGGGATACAGTTCCTGAAGGTGCTGACTCTCACTGGGATACAGTTCCTGAAGGTGCTGATCCTCACTGGGATACAGTTCCTGAAGGTGCTGACTCTCTGGGATACAATCCTGAAGGTGCTGACTCTCATTGGGATACAGTTCCTGAAGGTGCTGACTCTATGGGATACAGTTCCTGAAGGTGCTGACTCTCATTGGGATACAGTTCCTGAAGGTGCTGACTCTCACTGGGATACAGTTCGTGAAGGTGCTGACTCTCTCTGGGATACAGTTCCTGAAGGCGCTGACTCTCACTGGGATACAGTTCCTGAAGGTGCTGACTCTCTGGGATACAGTTCCTGAAGGTGCTGACTCTCTGGGATACAGTTCCTGAAGGTGCTGACTCTCACTGGGATACAGTTCCTGAAGGTGCTGACTCTCATTGGGATTCAGTTCCTGAAGGCGCTGACTCTCATTGGGATACAGTTCCTGAAGATGCTGACTCTCATTGGGATACAGTTCCTGAAGGTGTTGACTCTCACTGGGATCCAGTTCCTGAAGGTGCTGACTCTCACTGGGATACAGTTCCTGAAGGTGCTGACTCTCATTGGGATACAGTTCCTGAAGGTGCTGACTCCCACTGGGATACAGTTCCTGAAGGTGCTGACTCTTACTGAGATACAGTTCCTGAAGGTGCTGACACTCACTGGGATACAGTTCCTGAAGGTGCTGACGCTCACTGGGATACAGTTCCTGAAGGTGCTGACTCTCACTGGGATCCAGTTTCTGAAGGTGCTGACTCTCACTGGGATACAGTTCCTGAAGGTGCTGGCTCTCACTGGGATACAGTTCCTGAAGGTGCTGACTCCCACTGGGATACAGTTCCTGAAGGTGCTGACTCTTACTGAGATACAGTTCCTGAAGGTGCTGACACTCACTGGGATACAGTTCCTGAAGGTGCTGACTCTCACTGGGATACAGTTCCTGAAGGCGCTGACTCTCACTGGGATACAGTTCCTGAAGGTGCTGACTCTCATTGGGATACAGTTCCTGAAGGTGTTGACTCTCACTGGAATACAGTTCCTGAAGGTGCTGACTCTCACTGGGATACAGTTCCTGAAGGTGCTGATTCTCACTGGGATACAGTTCCTGAAGGTGCTGACTCTCACTGGGATACAGTTCCTGAAGGTGCTGACTCTCACTGGGATACAGTTCCTGAAGGTGCTGACTCTCACTGGGGGACAGTTCCTGAAGGCGCTGACTCTCACTGGGATACAGTTCCTGAAGGTGCTGACTCTCACTGGGATACAGTTACTGAAGGTGCTGACTCTCACTGGGATACAGTTCCTAAAGGTGCTGACTCTCACTGGGATCCAGTTCCCTGAAGGTGCTGACACTCACTGGGATACAGTTCCTGAAGGTGCTGACTCTCACTGGGATACAGTTCCTGAAGGTGCTGACTCTCACTGGGATACAGTTCCTGAAGGTGCTGACTCTCACTGGGATACAGTTCCTGAAGGTGCTGACTCTCACTGGGATACAGTTCCTGAAGGTGCTGAGTCTCACTGGAATACAGTTCCTGAAGGTGCTGACTCTCACTGGGATACAGTTCCTGAAGGTGCTGACGCTCACTGGGATACAGTTCCTGAAGATGCTGACTCTCACTGGGATACAGTTCCTGAAGGTGTTGACTCTCATTGGGATACAGTTCCTGAAGGTGCTGACTCTCACTGGGATACAGTTCCTGAAGGTGCAGACTATCACTGGGATACAGTTCCTGAAGGTGCTGACTCTCACTGGGATCCAGTTCCTGAAGGTGCTGACTCTGACTGGGATCCAGTTCATGATGGCGCTGACTCTCACTGGGATACAGTTCCTGAAGGTGCTGACGCTCACTGGGATCCAGTTCCTGAAGGTGCTGACTCTCACTGGGATACAGTTCATGAAGGCGCTGACTCTCACTGGGATACAGTTCCGGAAGGTGCTGGCGCTCACTGGGATCCAGTTCCTGAAGGTGCTGACTCTCACTGGGATACAGTTCCTGAAGGTGCTGACTCTCACTGGGATACAGTTCCTGAAGGTGCTGACTCTCACTGGGATACAGTTCCTGAAGGTGCTGACCCTCACTGGGATACAGTTCCTGAAGGTGCTGACTCTCATTGGGATATAGTTCCTGAAGGTGTTGACTCTCACTGGGATACAGTTCCTGAAGGTGCTGACTCTCACTGGGATACAGTTCCTGAAGGTGCTGACTCTCACTGGGATACAGTTCCTGAAGGTGCTGACTCTCACTGGGATACAGTTCCTGAAGGTACTGACTCTCACTGAGATACAGTTCCTGAAGGTGCTGACTCTCATTGGGATATAGTTCCTGAAGGTACTGACTCTCACTGAGATACAGTTCCTGAAGGTGCTGACTCTCATTGGGATACAGTTCCTGAAGGTGCTGACTTTCACTAGGATACAGTTCCTGAAGGTGCTGACTCTCACTGGGATACAGTTCCTGAAGGTGCTGACTCTCACTGGGATACAGTTCCTGAAGGTGCTGACTCTCATTGGGATACAGTTCCTGAAGGTGCTGACTCTCACTGGGATACAGTTCCTGAAGGTGCTGACTCTCACTGCGATCCAGTTCCTGAAGGTGCTGACTCTCACTGGGATCCAGTTCCTGAAGGTGCTGACTCTCTGGGATACAGTTCCTGAAGGTGCTGACTCTCACTGGGATACAGTTCCTGAAGGTGCTGACTCTCACTGGGATACAGTTCCTGAAGGTGCTGACTCTCTGGGATACAGTTCCTGAAGGTGTTGACTCTCACTGGGATACAGTTCCTGAAGGTGCTGACTCTCACTGGGATACAGTTCCTGAAGGTGCTGACTCTCACTGGGATACAGTTCCTGAAGGTACTGACTCTCACTGAGATACAGTTCCTGAAGGTGCTGACTCTCATTGGGATATAGTTCCTGAAGGTACTGACTCTCACTGAGATACAGTTCCTGAAGGTGCTGACTCTCACTAGGATACAGTTCCTGAAGGTGCTGACTCTCACTGGGATACAGTTCCTGAAGGTGCTGACTCTCACTGGGATACAGTTCCTGAAGGTGCTGACTCTCATTGGGATACAGTTCCTGAAGGTGCTGACTCTCACTGGGATACAGTTCCTGAAGGTGCTGACTCTCACTGGGATCCAGTTCCTGAAGGTGCTGACTCTCACTGGGATCCAGTTCCTGAAGGTGCTGACTCTCTGGGATACAGTTCCTGAAGGTGCTGACTCTCACTGGGATACAGTTCCTGAAGGTGCTGACTCTCACTGGGATACAGTTCCTGAAGGTGCTGACTCTCACTGGGATACAGTTCCTGAAGGTGCTGACTCTCACTGGGATACAGTTCCTGAAGGTGCTGACTCTCACTGGGATACAGTTCCTGAAGGTGCTGACTCTCACTGGGACACAGTTCCCGAAGGTGCTGACTCTCACTGAGATACAGTTCCTGAAGGTGCTGACTCCCACTGGGATACAGTTCCTGAAGGTGCTGACTCTCACTGGGATACAGTTCCTGAAGGTGCTGACCCTCACTGGGATACAGTTCCTGAAGGTGCTGACTCTCACTGGGATACAGTTCCTGAAGGTGCTGACTCTCACTGGGATACAGTTCCTGAAGGTGCTGACTCTCACTGGGATACAGTTCCTGAAGGTGCTGACTCTCACTGGGATACAGTTCCTGAAGGTGCTGACTCTCACTGGGATACAGTTCCTGAAGGTGCTGACTCTCACTGGGACACAGTTCCCGAAGGTGCTGACTCTCACTGAGATACAGTTCCTGAAGGTGCTGACTCCCACTGGGATACAGTTCCTGAAGGTGCTGACTCTCACTGGGATACAGTTCCTGAAGGTGCTGACCCTCACTGGGATACAGTTCCTGAAGGTGCTGACTCTCACTGGGATACAGTTCCTGAAGGTGCTGACTCTCACTGGGATACAGTTCCTGAAGGTGCTGACTCTCACTGGGATACAGTTCCTGAAGGTGCTAACTCTCACTGGGATACAGTTCCTGAAGGTGCTGACTCTCACTGGGATACAGTTCCTGAAGGTGCTGACTCTCACTGGGATACAGTTCCTGAAGGTGCTGATTCTCACTGGGAGGTTGCAAATGGGAGGAATGGGAGGGGGAGTAACGTGTATGGGAGGTTGCCATTGAGGGGGGATGGCAAGTGGAGTGTGTGTGGGAGGTTGCCAGTGGCGGGGGGAGGGGAGGGTGTGGTGATGGGAGATTACAAGTGGGGGATATGGGAGGTTGTCAGCGAGGGGGGATGGCCGAGGTAGAGAGCATGGGAGATTGCGAGTGGGGGTGGTGGGAGTGGGTGTGAGGGGGTATAGAACATAGAACATTACAGCGCAGAACAGGCCCTTCGGCCCACGATGTTGCGCCGACCAGTTACAAAACAATGACCCACTAACCTAAACCAATCCCTTTTCATCCATAAACCTATCTACAGATCTCTTAAACGCCCCCAAACTAGGCGCATTTACAACTGCAGCAGGCAGGGCATTCCAATCCCTTACCACCCTCTGGGTAAAGAATCTACCCCTGACATCCGTCGTGTAGCTACCCCTCTTAATTTAAAGCCATGCCTCCTCGTGCTAGCTTTCTTCATCCTAGGAAAAAGGCTATCACTATCTCCCCTGTCTAAACCTCTAATCATCTTATATGTTTCAATAAGATCCCCTCTTAGCCGCCTTCTTTCCAACGAAAACAACCTCAAATCCCTCAGTCTCTCCTCATCGGACCTCCCCTCCATACCAGGCAACATCCTGGTAAACCTCCTCTGCACCCTCTCCAAAGCCTCCACATCCTTCCTGTAATGTGGGGACCAGAACTGCACACAGTACTCCAAGTGTGGCCGCACCAGAGATGTGTACAGTTGCAACATGACGCTGTGACTCCTAAATTCAATCTCCCTACCAATAAACGCCAAGACACCGTACGCCTTCTTAACAACCTTATCTACTTGATTCCCAACTTTCAGGGATCTATGTACACATACACCTAGATCCCTCTGTTCATCCACACTATTCAAAGTCCTCCCGTTAGCCCTATACTCAACACATCTGTTGCTCCTACCGAAGTGAATTACCTCACACTTCTCCGCATTAAACTCCATCCGCCACCTCTTGCCCAGCTCTGCAACCTTTCTAAGTCTCCCTGCAGACTATGACACCCTTCCTCACAATCTACCACACCTCCGACTTTGGTGTCATCAGCAAATTTACTAATCCACCCAACTATACCTTCATCCAGATCATTAATAAAAATTACAAACAGGTTGCCAGTGAGGGGGGATGGCAGGGGGAATGGGTGTGGGAGGTTGCCAGTGGAGGGGGGGGAGGGGGATTGGGAGATTACATGTGGGGGATATGGAGGTTGTCAGTGAAGGGACATGGCTGGGGGAGGGGTTTTGGGAGATTGCAAGTGGGGTGGATGGGAGGGGGGGGTGCTCAGGGTTCGGGAGTGTGGGATGGTAGATGGTGCAGGGCTGATGGTTTTGGGGTTTGGTGGATGAAGGGGTGAGGGAGGGAGGATGAGGGGCAGTGGTTGGGGTCAGACTGTGGGGGTGGAGGTTGGGCAGCATTGCAGGGTGTGTCAAGGTGAGTGGAGGCCATGAGTACAGAGGTTACTGGAGATGTGTAGAGTCGATGGTTTGTACTGTGTAGCAGCTGCTATCTCCCCAGTAACCTGGCAGCTGGTTAAATATTAGCAGGAAGCAAACAGAGAGAAAGGCCGGAGCATCTCGACAGGACGTTGCACTTTGTCCCAACTGGAACTGATCGCGGCCCAGCAGAATGGGAGGGGCAATGAGCTAGTCCAGACTGGTAACCAGGCACTGCCCAATCCCCAGTTTACTGCCCGAGAACTGGAAATCTGACCAATCTGAACTTTACATTCTAAATCAATCAAATTGCAGAATCTATAAACCATTGGAACACATTTCCCACTCAGATCCAAAGCCTTCAATCTGATCAATCCTCTTCCCAGCCTGGAAATTGATGAGTTGTCTTTGGGATTCTAATGTGATTGGCATTTAAGTGGCCATTGAAATCCTGGCAAACTTCCCAGTTCCAGGGCAATTAGGGATGGGCAAATGCTGGCTTTGCCAGTGACCCCCACATCGCGTGAAAGAATCTTTGAACTTTCCTGTTCCCTGGCATCTCTCCATAACTAGGGAAGATTGGAAGATTAGAACAAGCCTCTACTTCCTCCAATAACTGGGGATGCATGCCAAATGGACCAGATTTAAAGTTTAAAGTTTATTTATTAGTGTCACAAGTAGATTTACATTAACACTGCAATGAATGTACTGTGAAAATCCCCTAGTCGCCACACTCCGACACCTGTTCAGGTACACTGGGGGAGAATTTAGCATGTCCAATGCACCCTAACCAGCATGTCTTTCAGCCAGTGGGAGGAAACCGGAGCACCCGGAGGAAACCCATGCAGACACGGGGAGAATGTGCAAACTCCACACAAACAGTGATCCAAGCCTGGAGTTGAACCTGGGTTCCTGGCACTGTGACGCAGTAGTGCCACTGTGCCACTGTGTGCTGTGACTCTCCATTTCTCATCAGCTCCTTAGTGGCTCTGAGTGCTGATAGTGGGAACGGTCATATTGGTTCCATTGAATATTTACCTAATCATCTTCAATGGCCTTGTCCACAATCATTCCCTCCATCAGACAGTTCAGAGGAGTGGGATGTTTGCTCACAATTCCACTAGTGTTCAGTCTCATTCATAGAAACATAGAAAATCGGACTGAGGGAGGCCATTTGGCCCATTGAGACTGCTCCACCATTCATTATTGTCATGGCTGATCTTCCAATTTACTAACCTGTTCCCACTTTCCTCCCATATCCTCTGATTCCCTTTGCCCCAAGAGCTATATCTAATTCCTTCTTGAAAACATAATGTTTTGGCCTCAGCTTTCTGTGGTAGAATATTCCAAATGGTGAAATTTGAACTCAGTAAAAAATCTGGAATTAAAAATCTGCTGATGACCATGAAACCATTGTGGAGGTTCACTGATGTCCTTTAGGGAGGGAAATCTGCCGTCCTTACCCAGACTACACGTGACTCCAGACTCACAGCAATCTGAAATGCCCTCAGGGATGGGCAATAAAAGTTTTTTAAAAGTTTATTTATTAGTCACAAATGAGGCTTAAATTAACACTGCAATGAAGTTACTGTGAAATAAATGCTGGCCCAGCCAGCGATGCCCATATACCATGAATGAATTTAAAAAGTATCCTACACACCCTGACACTTCACATACCCACACTGAAACTCTCATGTACTCACTAACACACAGCTGAGAATCATAGAAACCCTACTGCGCAGGAAAAGGCCCTTCGGCCCATTGAGTCTGCACTGAACACAATCCCACCCAGGCCCTACCCCCATATCCCTACATATTAGACCCACTAATCCCCACATCCCTAGACACGAAGGGGCAATTTTAGCATGGCCAATCAACCTAACCCGCACATCTTTGGACTGTGGGAGGAAACCGGAGCACCCGGAGAAAACCCACACAGACACGAGGAGAATGTGCAAACTCCACACAGACAGTGACCCGAGCCGGGAATCGAGCCCAGGACCCTAGACCTGTGAAGCAGCAGCGCTAACCACTGTGTTACCGTGCCGCCCCCGTGCCCATTACTGGCACATTTGTAAACCATGTAATAAAAACAGAAAATGTTGTTAATATTGAATGTCTTGAGTGTGCAGAGAAACAGCTTCAGATCCAGGACCTTTCAGCAGCTCTGATCTGCGGAATATTTCCAGTGTTTATTTCAGATTTGCAGCATCTGTTGTGTTTTATTTTGGTAATATGTCTGACAGTTCACACAGACTGCAATCTTGCTTCATGGAGCCTGCTTCTTCCTGAGTTCAGCTCAATAATTTTAGATGTTTTTCTCCCTCACTTTCTCCCAGGTGCTGTTTCTCACCCATTCTCTCTGGTCTGATGTGAAACTGCGGAGTTACAATCTGGAAGATCAACCCATTCTCTCTCTCTCTGAATGAGGAAGGATTGGCCTCTGTCCTCTCAAACTCCAGTGCAGTCTCCACCCCGGGCTGGGGGGTCTGGTTTCTGGGCACTCCTGCAACTAAGGTCCCAACAGCCGGTGTGCGCAAGTATGATCCAGATAAACTCCCAGACTGTGCGTAATAATTTAACTTAGCTTGGCTCAGAGACAAGAGAAAGTGTCCAGAGACCGGGGTAAACCGAGATAGACCGCGTTACAGAGAGAGGGAGGGAGAAAGAGACTGACAGAAAAAAAGAGGAGAGAGACTGACAGAAAGTCGGCAAAAAAACAACGGAGAAGAGAGACAGCAACTGAGAGCGAGATAGAGACACAAATAGAGAAAAGTTGGGGGGGGGGGGGGGGGGGGCTGGGAACTGACAGACGGAGAGAGAGAGGAGAAAGACTGACGAGGAAAAGAGACAAGGAGAGAGAAGGGCCGGGAGAGATTCACAGAGACAGAGAGATTGATAGAAAGACAGCAAAAAAAGGATAGAGAGATAGGGAGAGAGAAGTCAAAGAGAGAGACTGACAAAGTGTGACAGGGAGAGACAGATAGCGAGAAAGAGAAAGAGAGAAAGAGAGAGATAGGTGAGGATAGACCGATGGGAGGAGATAGAAAAGAGAGGGAGAGAAATAGAAGAGAGATGCCTGAACAGGCTGACAGAGAAAAGTGAGCAAACCATAGGCGACACCGAGGAGAGAACCAAAAACTCAGCCGCTGGCACTGAGAGACTGACACAGAAAAAAACCTCACAAGGGTTAAATATAATTTATTACATGTTTTCAAAATTGCTGGACATATCAAATATCGGTACAAATGAGTTTTTAAAAATCTGTAAAGTTTCTATCAACATTGCGGCTGCTCCCAGGATTCATAGTTCACATTCGGAATAAAAACAGAGATTCTGTCCCCGTCTCAGAGACAAACTCAGACACAACTCCCAGAGAGAGTGTGTGGGGAACAGCTGAGATACAGTCCAGTGCAGAGTGATATCAAAAACCCCCGCACACTAAACAGCGGCTCAGAAAACTCTCCCTACTTCTCGGTTACAATCTCCAACCGGATTGGAAATGATCCAGACGGGGCGAGCTTTGCTTTGTAAACCGGCCCCGGAGCTGCTAGCTGATTCACCTCAGAGAAAGTTCAACAAATATTCTCTGCCCATCACACAGAAAACTCTGCACAGTCCCTTCAATAACACATTGCTGCTTATTTACTGAGTTCTCCCCACTCCTCCCCCCGGGCTCACTCTGTAGCCCAGTAACAGCTCCTTCCACATCCTGGCCCAGAGGCTGTGAACATTTCCAACCTCTTCACCCCCGGGGGGCTGGGGGGCTGAGGGGGGGGGGGGGGGAGCAGATCCATCCCGCTGCCGTCTGCAGAGTGGGGTTAGAGTCAGTGTTCAGTCTGAGCCCCATGTCTCAGTCTCAGGTGGACGGGCTGAGCTGTGCTGTTGATGTAGAGTTGAGAGAGAGAGAGTTGGGGGAATTACACAGCTCAGTCTGTGTGTCTCTCTGTGTCTCTGTGTGTCTGTGTGTGTGTGTCCCTCAGACACAGTCATGCACAGCTGCCCATGGCTTTGAGTAGAGAGTCCTCGGGTAGTTGTCTGAACAGTCCCCGCAGAGTTTCCAGCTCCCTGTTGAGTTGTTCCAGCCTCTTCCGGAGCCTGTCATTGTCGGTGCTGAGCTCCATCACTTTGTGCTGGGTCTCCACATTGCGGAGCTTGGCTTTATCCCGGCTCTTCCTCACCGCGATGTTGTTGCGCTCTCTCCGGAGCCGGTACTCCAGGCTCGACTTGTCCACCGACTTCTTCCCCTTGGGCAGGAGGGTCAGCCTGGGCTGGGGGCTGGACACGGGGGTGGGCGGCGGGGTGGGGTGGGCGGCCTGCAGCTGGACACTGGTCTGGGCGCACTGGGCCACCTGGTACTGGAGGTGCTGCATTGGGAAAGCGCCGCGCTCCCCGGGCTCCTGTTTGACCAGGGCCGAGGCCGCGGGGGGGCCGAGGCAGCAGAAAGCCCCCGGAGCGGCTCCCTGCCCCCGGAGGCCGCCCAGGGCCCCCCGGTGAGCGCCCCCCAGCTCCGGGCCCAGTTTGGCCGCCTTGGGGGTCCCCAGGCCGGCTCCGTGCCCCCCCCCCCACCCCCCCCTGCTGCTGCTGGCTGAACAAATCCGCCAGGAAATCCTCGTTAAAGGCGGCAGGGTCGATGTAGGCGCTGATATCGATGGAGTTCTCATTCTCACAGATACCCCCCAGCTCAGAGGGGGGGTCCCGGTAACTGAAAACCCCCCCCGGGACCGGGACCGGGACCCCCGCCCCCAGAGACCGCGGCTCCGGCTCGTAGAAATTGGGCAGCTCCATGGGGGGCCGGAGGGAGGGGAAGGCGGAGGGGCGGGGAGGGGGCTCCAGGGCGGGGGGGGGGGGGAGTGAGGGTCCGGGGGGGGGGGGAGGGAGTGAGGGTCCCGGGGAGGGGGGGGGGGGGAGAGGGTCCGGGGGGAGTGAGAGGGTCCCGGGGGGGGGAGGGAGTGAGGGGGTCTGTGCTGGGACTGGGGGTCTCCGAGGGGAGGGGAGTGAGGGTCCCGGGGGGGGGGAGGGAGAGGGTCCCGGGGGGGGGGGGGGAACAGAGACACGAAGATCAGTGAAATAACAAGTAACCCACTGCCGCCCCGGGTGCCGCTCTGCCGCCGCCGCTCACTGTCACTCTCACTGGGTGCCGGTGTCCGGGAGATCGCTCTGCCTCTCCCTCTGGGTGAGCTCTGTGTCCGGGTCAGCTCTCTCTGGGTGATCGCTCTGTCTCTGGGTGAGCTCAGTGTTGTCTCTCCCTCTGGGTGAGCTCCGTCTGTCTCTCCCTGTGGGTGAGCTCCGTCTGTCTCTCCCTCTGGGTGAGCTCCGTCTGTCTCTCCCTGTGGGTGAGCTCCGTCTGTCTCTCCCTCTGGGTGAGCTCCGTCTGTCTCTCCCTGTGGGTGAGCTCCGTCTGTCTCTCCCTCTGGGTGAGCTCCGTCTGTCTCTCCCTCTGGGTGAGCTCCGTCTGTCTCTCCCTCTGGGTGAGCTCCGTCTGTCTCTCCCTCTGGGTGAGCTCCGTCTGTCTCTCCCTCTGGGTGAGCTCCGTCTGTCTCTCCCTCTGGGTGAGCTCAATGTTGCCTCTCCCTCTGGGTGAGCTCAATGTTGCCTCTCCCTCTGGGTGAGCTCTGTCTGCCTCTCCCTCTGGGTGAGCTCTGTCTGCCTCTCCCTCTGGGTGAGCTCCGTCTGTCTCTCCCTCTGGGTGAGCTCTGTCTGCCTCTCCCTCTGGGTGAGCTCTGTCTGTCTCAGGCTGCCCAGCGCACATTATTCAGCCTTTTATACCCCCTCCTCCTCCTCCCCCCGCCTCCTGTCCCAGCCCACAGCACAAAGCCGGGTCCTAATGCCCGTCTCCGCTCTCTAACCCACAGCCAGGGCAATAACCCCCCCCCACCCCCCGGGGGGCGGGGGGGGGGGGTCAAAGACCCTTCATTCTGACACCAAAGCCCACTGACAGAGAGCCTGCACCCCTCTCAGTGTCACTTTCCCAGCAGACTGGAAGATGCCGATTTGGATCTTTCTCTTCCCGGGCAGGGAGGGGACAGGGGCTATCACAAGGCAGGGGCTGATCACCGGAACCGAGTCGGTGACTTTCCCCCTGAACCCGCACCCCTTTACCTGGCAAACATTCCCATTAACTCCCCCATCCCCAAAACTTCAGCGTCCAAAACCCCACAAAAAACTGCCCCGAAAACCCCAACCCCTTAAATCCTTCCCCTAGACCCCAAAATATTGCCCCTAAATCCCCCCTAAAACCCCAAAATACTGCCCCTAATACCCCTTAAACACTGCCCCTAAATCCCCCTAAAACCCCAAAATACTGCCCCTAATACCCCTTAAACACTGCCCCTAAATCCCCCTAAAACCCCAAAACACTGCCTCTAAACCCCTCACCCCCTAAACACCTTACCTCAAAACATTGCCTCGAAACCCCCAAAACCCCAACCCCCTAAAACCCCTCACCTCAACCTTTAAACTCCAAAACCACACCGACTAAACCCTCACCCTGACATCTCTCCACTCATCTCCAACCCCCAACCCATTCCCTAGCTCCGACCCCCTCACTCCCCACTCCTCCCCCATTCCTTACCCCTAAGCCCCACCCGTCACCCACTAACCCCCCTCCCTCCCGCATCCCTCCCACACCCTGGGACAGTTGGTTTGGGAATGCCTCGGAATTACAGTTCTCTGGGTGAAGCACATTCTGAGAAGTCAGTCAGGATTGGGATTGGGATGAAGCTCACTGAGGGAAGAGGATTGAGTTGGTTATTTCCTGCTGGGTTTACAATATCTGTTCAATAATCTGCCTTTAATTAAAGACCGGCAGATGTCAGGGATTCAGGAAGAGAGTTTGGAAGCAGCATCATAAACACAATATAATGGGGAAAGTTTGATAAAGAAAGTGTTACAGGAAGTAAATGTGACACTGAGAGGAAGTGAGCAGGAGAGGCAGTTTTTAAAAATACATCACTAACTGCAGCACCCAGTCTCCACAGGGTCTCTACAGCAAGGAGGAGAGCGAGATGGAGACCCCCCGCCACCCTCCGCCCCCCGTAATAGAATTACACCCAGAGATACCGGGTGTAATTCTAATTGTGTCATTTCAAACCTCCACGTTGTTTTTTTTAACATTTTATGATAAATTTCGATATTCCATTAATAATGGGGACGGAAAAAGTGTTTGTCATGCTTAACACACAACCAGGGTAAGGATGTCCCAGTGTTACAAAACAAGAGGACACAGGTACAGCATGGGGTTAGATACAGAGTAAAGCTCCCTCTACACCGTCCCCCCATCAAACACTCCCAGGACAGGTACAGCATGGGGTTAGATACAGAGTAAAGCTCCCTCTACACTGTCCCCATCAAACACTCCCAGGACAGGTACAGCACGGGGTTAGATACAGAGTAAAGCTCCCTCTACACTGTCCCCCCATCAAACACTCCCAGGACAGGTACAGCACGGGGTTAGATACAGAGTAAAGCTCCCTCTACACTGTCCCCATCAAACACTCCCAGGACAGGTACAGCACGGGGTTAGATACAGAGTAAAGCTCCCTCTACACTGTCCCCCCATCAAACACTCCCAGGACAGGTACAGCACGGGGTTAGATACAGAGTAAAGCTCCCTCTACACTGTTTCCATCAAACACTCCCAGGACAGGTACAGCACGGGATTAGATACAGAGTAAAGCTCCCTCTACACTGTCCCCCATCAAACACTCCCAGGACAGGTACAGCACGGGGTTAGATACAGAGTAGAGCTCCCTCTACACTGTCCCCATCAAACACTCCCAGGACAGGTACAGCACGGGATTAGATACAGAGTAAAGCTCCCTCTACACTGTCCCCCATCAAACACTCCCAGGACAGGTACAGCACGGGGTTAGATACAGAGTAAAGCTCCCTCTACACTGTCCCCATCAAACACTCCCAGGACAGGTACAGCACGGGATTAGATACAGAGTAAAGCTCCCTCTACACTGTCCCCATCAAACACTCCCAGGACAGGTACAGCACGGGATTAGATACAGAGTAAAGCTCCCTCTACACTGTCCCCATCAAACACTCCCAGGACAGGTACAGCACGGGGTTAGATACAGAGTAAAGCTCCCTCTACACTGTCCCCCATCAAACACTCCCAGGACAGGTACAGCACGGGGTTAGATACAGAGTAAAGCTCCCTCTACACTGTCCCCATCAACACTCCCAGGACAGGTACAGCACGGGGTTAGATACAGAGTAAAGCTCCCTCTACACTGTCCCCATCAACACTCCCAGGACAGGTACAGCACGGGGTTAGATACAGAGTAAAGCTCCCTCTACACTGTCCCCCCATCAAACACTCCCAGGACAGGTACAGCACGGGGTTAGATACAGAGTAAAGCTCCCTCTACACTGTCCCCATCAAACACTCCCAGGACAGGTACAGCACGGGATTAGATACAGAGTAAAGCTCCCTCTACACTGTCCCCCATCAAACACTCCCAGGACAGGTACAGCACGGGGTTAGATACAGAGTAAAGCTCCCTCTACACTGTCCCCATCAAACACTCCCAGGACAGGTACAGCACGGGATTAGATACAGAGTAAAGCTCCCTCTACACTGTCCCCCATCAAACACTCCCAGGACAGTTACAGCACGGGGTTAGATACAGAGTAAAGCTCCCTCTACACTGTCCCCATCAAACACTCCCAGGACAGGTACAGCACGGGATTAGATACAGAGTAAAGCTCCCTCTACACTGTCCCCATCAAACACTCCCAGGACAGGTACAGCACGGGATTAGATACAGAGTAAAGCTCCCTCTACACTGTCCCCATCAAACACTCCCAGGACAGGTACAGCACGGGGTTAGATACAGAGTAAAGCTCCCTCTACAATGTCCCCCATCAAACACTCCCAGGACAGGTACAGCACGGGGTTAGATACAGAGTAAAGCTCCCTCTACACTGTCCCCATCAACACTCCCAGGACAGGTACAGCACGGGGTTAGATACAGAGTAAAGCTCCCTCTACACTGTCCCCATCAACACTCCCAGGACAGGTACAGCACGGGGTTAGATACAGAGTAAAGCTCCCTCTACACTGTCCCCATCAACACTCCCAGGACAGGTACAGCACGGGGTTAGATACAGAGTAAAGCTCCCTCTACACTGTCCCCCCATCAAACACTCCCAGGACAGGTACAGCACGGGGTTAGATACAGAGTAAAGCTCCCTCTACACTGTTTCCATCAAACACTCCCAGGACAGGTACAGCACGGGATTAGATACAGAGTAAAGCTCCCTCTACACTGTCCCCCATCAAACACTCCCAGGACAGGTACAGCACGGGGTTAGATACAGAGTAAAGCTCCCTCTACACTGTCCCCATCAAACACTCCCAGGACAGGTACAGCACGGGATTAGATACAGAGTAAAGCTCCCTCTACACTGTCCCCATCAAACACTCCCAGGACAGGTACAGCACGGGATTAGATACAGAGTAAAGCTCCCTCTACACTGTCCCCATCAAACACTCCCAGGACAGGTACAGCACGGGGTTAGATACAGAGTAAAGCTCCCTCTACACTGTCCCCCATCAAACACTCCCAGGACAGGTACAGCACGGGGTTAGATACAGAGTAAAGCTCCCTCTACACTGTCCCCATCAACACTCCCAGGACAGGTACAGCACGGGGTTAGATACAGAGTAAAGCTCCCTCTACACTGTCCCCATCATCACTCCCAGGACAGGTACAGCACAGGGTTAGATACAGAGTAAAGCTCCCTCTACACTATCCTCATCAAACACTCCCAGGACAGGTACAGCACAGGGTTAGATACAGAGTAAAGCTCCCTCTACACTATCCCCATCAAACATTCCCAGGACAGGTACAGCACGGGGTTAGACACCGAGTAAAGAACATAAGAACATAAGAAATAGGAGCAGGAGTAGGCCATCCGGCCCCTCGAGTCAGCCCCACCATTCAATAAGATCATGGCTGATCTGTCGTGACTCAGCTCCACCTTCCCGCCCTCTCCCCATAACCCTCAATCCCTTCTCTTATCAAAAACCCATCAACCCGTTTCTTAAAAATATTTAGCGTGGCAGCCTCCACCACTTCAACGGGCAGAGAATTCCAGAGATTCACCACCCTTTGAGTGAAGAAGTTCCTCCTCAACTCTGTTCTAAACCGTCCCTCCTTTATCTTGAGGCTGTGCCCCCTAGTCCTACTGTCTTTTTTGAGCGGGAAGAGTCTCTCCACCTCTATCCTATCCATCCCATTCATCATCTTATACGTCTCAATGAGATCTCCCCTCATTCTTCTAACCTCTAACGAGTACAAGCCTAGTTTATTCAGCCTCTCCTCATAGCTCAATCCCCTCAACTCCGGTATCAGCCGAGTAAACCTCCTCTGCCCTCCCTCCAGGGCCAAAATATCCTTGCGCAGGTGCGGCGCCCAAAACTGCACACAGTACTCCAGCTGCGGCCTCACCAATGCCCTATACAGCTGCAGCAAGACCTCCCTACTTTTATATTCAATCCCCCTCGCTATGAAGGCCAGCATCCCATTCGCCTTCCTGACCACCTGCTGCACCTGCAAGCTGGGTTTTTGCGACTCATGCACAAGGACCCCGAGGTCCCTCTGCATCTTCGCCTGCTGCAGTTTTTCGCTCCGTAAGTAATAGTCCTTCCTACCATTCCTCCTACCAAAGTGGACCACCTCACACTTGCCAACATTAAATTCCATTTGCCATTTCCTGGCCCATTCGCCCAGCCTATCTAGATCCTTCTGCAGACTCTCCACACCCTCCGCACAATTTGCCTTTCCCCCAATCTTGGTGTCATCAGCAAATTTCGACACCCTGCACTCGGTTCCCTCCTCCAGATCATCTATATAAATGGTAAATAGCTGAGGCCCCAGCACCGACCCCTGGGGCACCCCACTAGTCACCAACCGCCAATCCGAATAGCATCCATTGACCCCCACTCTCTGCCTCCTATTTGACAACCAATCCTCTATCCACGCTAACACCCTACCACCAACTCCATGTCCCCTGACCTTCTGCAATAACCTCTTGTGAGGTACCTTGTCAAACGCCTTCTGAAAATCCAGAAAGACCCTCTACACTGTCCCCCCATCAAACACTCCCAGGACAGGTACAGCATGGGGTTAGATACAGAGTAAAGCTCCCTCTACACTGTCCCCCATCAAACACTCCCAGGACAGGTACAGCACGGGGTTAGATACAGAGTAAAGCTCCCTCTACACTGTCCCCCATCAAACACTCCCAGGACAGGTACAGCACGGGGTTAGATACAGAGTAAAGCTCCCTCTACACTGTCCCCATCAAACACTCCCAGGACAGGTACAGCATGGGGTTAGATACAGAGTAAAACTCCCTCTACACTGTCCCCCCATCAAACACTCCCAGAACAGGTCCAGCACGGGGTTAGATACAGAGTAAAGCTCCCTCTACACTGTTCCCATCAAACATTCCCAGGACAGGTACAGCACAGGTTAGATACAGAGTAAAGCTCCCTCTACACTGTCCCCATCAAACACTCCCAGGACAGGTATAGCACGGGGTTAGAACATACATAGAACATAGAACATTACAGCGCAGAACAGGCCCTTCAGCCCACGATGTTGCGCCGACCAGCTTTTTAAAAAAAACAACACACTAACCCACTAATCTAAACCAATCCCATTTCGTCTATAAACCTATCCACAGATCTCTTAAACGCCCCCAAACTAGGCGCATTTACAACTGCAGCTGGCAGGGCATTCCAGTCCCTCACCACCCTCTGGGTAAAGAACCTACCCCTGACATCAGTCCTATAACTACCCCCCCTTAATTTAAAGTCGTGCCCCCTCGTGCTAGCTTTCTCCATCCTAGGAAAAAGGCTATCATTATCTACCCTGTCTAAACCTCTAATCATCTTATATGTTTCAATAAGGTCCCCTCTTAGCCGCCTTCTTTCCAGCGAAAACAACCCCAAATCTCTCAGTCTCTCCTCATAGGATCTCCCCTCCATACCAGGCAACATCCTGGTAAACCTCCTCTGCACCCTCTCCAAAGCCTTTACATCCTTCCTGTAATGTGGGGACCAGAACTGCACACAAAACTCCAAGTGCGGCCGCACCAGAGTTGTGTACAGTTGCATCATGACGCTGCGACTCCTAAATTCAATCCCCTTACCAATAAACGCCAAGACACCGTATGCCTTCTTAACAACCTTATCTACTTGATTCCCAACTTTCAGGGATCTATGTACACATACACCTAGATCCCTCTGCTCCTCCACACTATTCAAAGTCCTCCCGTTAGCTCTATACTCAACACATCTGTTATTCCTACCGAAATGAATTACCTCACACTTCTCCACATTAAACTCCATCCGCCACCTCGCAGCCCAGCTCTGCAACCTTTCTAAGTCACCCTGCAAACTATGACACCCTTCCTCACAATCTACCACACCTCATCAGCAAACTTACTAATCCACCCAACTATACCCTCATCCAGATCATTAATAAAAATTACAAACAGCAGTGGCCCCAAAACAGATCCCTGGGGCACACCACTTGTAACCGAACTCCATGACAAATATTTACCATCAACCACCACCCTCTGTCTCCTATCTGCTAGCCAATTCCTGATCCAATTACCTAGATCACCCCCAATCCCATACATCTGCATTTTCTGCAGAAGCCTACCATGGTGAACCTTACAGAGTAAGGTTCACCATGGATACAGAGTAAAACTCCCTCTACAATGTCCCCATCAAACACTCCCAGGACAAGTACAGCACGGGGTTAGATACAGAGTAAAGCTCCTTCTACACTGTCCCCCCATCAAACACTCCCAGGACAGGTACAGCACGGTGTTAGATACAGAGTAAAGCTCCCTCTACACTGTCCCCCCATCAAACACTCCCAGGACAGGTACAGCACGGGGTTAGATACAGAGTAAAGCTCCGTCTCCACTGTCCCCCCATCAAACACTCCCAGGACAGGTACAGCACGGGGTTAGATACAGAGTAAAGCTTCCTCTACACTGTCCCCCATCAAACACACCCAGGACAGGTACAGCACGGGGTTAGATACAGAGTAAAGCTCCCTCTACACTGTCCCCATCAAACACTCCCAGAACAGGTACAGCACGGGGTTAGATACAGAGTAAAGCTCCCTCTACACTGTCCCCATCAAACACTCCCAGAACAGGGACAGCACGGGGTTAGATACAGAGTAAAGCTCCCTCTACACTGTCCCCATCAAACACTCCCAGAACAGGGACAGCACGGGGTTAGATACAGAGTAAAGCTCCCTCTACACTGTCCCCATCAAACACTCCCAGGACAGGTACAGCACGGGGTTAGATACAGAGTAAAGCTTCCTCTACACTGTCCCCCATCAAACACACCCAGGACAGGTACAGCACGGGGTTAGATACAGAGTAAAGCTCCCTCTACACTGTCCCCATCAAACACACCCAGGACAGGTACAGCACGGGGTTAGATACAGAGTAAAGCTCCATCTACACTGTCCCCATCAAACACTCCCAGAACAGGGACAGCACGGGGTTAGATACAGAGTAAAGCTCCCTCTACACTGTCCCCATCAAATGCTCCTAGGTGAATTATGGTAAGATTGAGATAGAGTAAAGCTCCCTCTCTGCCTGTTTCTGTAACTGAGCAGTTGCTGATGTGGACTATTTGATGATTTCTGACACATTTACAGACAAGGCCATGACCCTGTAGAACATTGTTATACATCTTAGTCAATATTTTACCAAAGACAGTTCCATTGCCCCTGTCCAGAACTCTAATCACCAGTTTTTCATCTGCAGCAGATAACTGGGAATGAGTTACAAACACTCTAATCTAATCTCGGCTTCAGATGATGCCCTGAGAGGTTTATTAACATCATCTGGATTCCACAGATTAGATTGCAGCCTCGCAGTCAGTTGCTGCACACTCTGATTTGATAGAATACACGTTGGACTATCTGCTCAGTGTCACAGAGTTCATTATTCCGGCTGGAACAGTCTCAGCCCCTGTCTGCTTGTCCCTGTTCCAATTCAAGACAGATAGGGCAATGAGATCCCGGGTTCAACCTGCCTTTGAGCCGAGTTAGCTGTAGTTGATGTTGATCATGGAGAATCACATGTGTCACACATGTAGAACAAATGCCTGAGTGAGGGGATAGAAGGTGAACAGACACAAACAGGAACTGGAAGAGAATCTGGAATGTTTAAAAGCTGTAACTGTTTACACCCTAAAGCCCATTGGCACGGCAACAGGAGGAGGCAGATTAACTAGAATGAAACCAGGGTTACATTATTAGTGCCAGCTTCACTCTCAAACACGCAGAACCTTCCTTTCACTGAGGAGGTTGGGGAGTGAGTCTTCTTATTGAGGCATTTAAAATTCTAAAGGGTTTTAATAAGGAAATATTAAATATGAGAGTAACCAGAACAAAGTGACAGGTCTTCACAGTAAAGTTCAGTGTTTAACAGGACATAGTTTTACATTTTAAGGAGAGTGGGAATCTGGAACTCTGACACCCTAAAGACCCTGGATTCTGGGAGGCAAGTAGAGCGTCAAGACATCTAGGGATGTGGAGCAAAGGCAACTAAATGGAGTTAAAAAAGATTAGCCATGACCTGATTAAATGTCAGAATGGGCTTGAGGGGCCAAATGGCCTCTGCTTGTCCACGTGCTTGGCATTTTATGAGGTGGGACTTCTGATCATTGTCCAGATGTTGAAAAAGCTTACAGAGATTGTCAGAGTCTGGAAGGAGGCATGTAGACAGAGGCATGTTCTCCTCTTGGTAGTTCACTTTGGTAGGAATAACAGATGTGTCGAGTATAGGGCTAACGGGAGGACTTTGAATAGTGTGGATGAGCAGAGGGATCTGGGTGTATGTGTACATAGATCCCTGAAAGTTGGGAATCAAGTAGATAAGGTTGTTAAGAGGGCGTACGGTGTCTTGGCGTTTATTGGTGGGGGGATTGAGTTTGGGAGTCGCAGCGTCATGTTGCAACTGTACACAACTCTGGTGCGGCCGCACTTGGAGTACTGTGTGCAGTTCTGGTCCCCACATTACAGGAAGGACGTGGAGGCTTTGGGGGGGGTGCAGAGGAGGTTTACCAGGATGTTGCCTGGTATGGAGGGGAGGTCCTATGAGGAGAGGCTGAGCGATTTGGGGTTGTTTTCGCTGGAAAGAAGGAGGCTAAGAGGGGATCTTATTGAAACATATAAGATGATTAGAGGTTTAGATAGGGGGATAGTACTAGCCTTTTTCCTCTGATGGAGAAATCTAGCACGAGGGGGCATGGCTTTAAATTAAGGGGTGGTAGTTATAGGACGGATGTCAGGGGTAGGTTCTTTACCCAGAGGGTGGTGAGGGATTGGAATGCCCTGCCTGCTGCAGTTGTAAATGCGCCTAGTTTGGGGGCATTTAAGAGATCCGTGGATAGGTTTATGGACAAAAAGGGATTGGTTTAGGTTAGTGGGTCATTGTTTTTGTAACTGGTCGGCGCAACATCGTGGGCCGAAGGGCCTGTTCTGCGCTGTAATGTTCTATGTTCTATGTTCTGTGCTTCCTGAAGTCAATGACAATTTACTTTGTTTTGTTGGTATTGAGGGAGAGATTATTGTCGCCACACCAGTTCACCAGATTCTCTCTCTTTAGCCACGTCGTGTTTATATAGGATAGAGCAAATGGATTTTATTGAGAGATTCCCCTTAAACCAGATCCTCACTGAGGATAATGCACAGAGAGAACCTGGCACTCTTGAACCTGACCCCCTAGCTAGGAGTTGGGGGAAAAAGATCATTTGACACCTCTTGTAACTAACCTCAGGGCGAAGGATGCACAGAGAGTGTCTGATGACCCTCGACCTAGACCTCCAACACAGACTGGAGGTGGAAGTCTGAGTGGAAACTGACGGCAGAGGAAATGTACAGTAAGCAGTATTCTCACAAACAATGGTCTGATTGTAAGAAATACACCATTTAAATCTTACCCACTGTTATCTCACCTTTATCTCTCTGTCCATCTCGGAATGCAGCTCCCTCCAAACCCACAACTCTGTATAGGTAAACACCTCAACAATCTCTTACAATCAGCTCGTTATAGTCATCAGAATACATTTAATGACTAAGAAAGCCAAAATAAATCACTCCTGGGAAAGTTTTATAAATGCAAACATTAAAAATAAAATAAAACCGCAGTAAGGTTTTTTTTAAAAAATGAATTGGTGAGTAGTTTGGAACTGGGCAGGTACGGTTACCCGGAAACAGTCTTGTACCTCAACATGTTCTGATAACCAGTCAGCTCACATCACGTTTACATAGAAACATAGAAACTCGAAGCAGGAGGAGGCCATTCGTCCCTTCGAGTCTGTTCCACCATTCATTTTGATCATGGCTGATCATCAAATTCCATATCCTGATCCTGCCATCCCCTATACCCTTTGATCACCTTCATTCCAAGAGCTATACATACTCCTACTGTACATTTTCATATAAATTACATAAAAATTTAGAAAACATACTATTTCATTCTAAATATTTACTCTCTCATGGGATATGGGAGTTGCTGGCTGGGCTAGCGTTTATTGCCCATCCCTAATTGTCCTTGCACTGAGTGTATCGCTGGGCCATTTCAGAGGGCAGTTGAGAGTCACTGACATTGCTGTAGCTCTGGAGTCACATGTAGGCCAGACCAGGTAAGGACAGTAGATTTCCTTCCCTAAAGGAAATGAGATGTGTTTATCCGACAATTGACAATGGTTTCATGGTCATCAGTAGATTCTTAATTCCAGATCTTATTTTATTGAATTCAAATTCCACCATTTGCTGTGACGGGATTTGAACCTGGATCCCCAGAACATTAGTTGAGTTTCTGGATTAATAGTCCAGCGATAATATCGCGAGGCCATCGCGTCCCCAAGGTCAAAAGACCAAGGCCAGCAGTTACATGAGAACGTTGGCACCTTCAGATCATTCCACATAAATTGTTATTCCTTCATTTTCACTGGGCACAATTCTGGGACTCCCACCAGAATGGCATTGAGGGTGTAGTGTATGTGAGTGGGAATGCAGCCCAGCACCACCTTGTTAACAGTAAAGTAGTGATGAGCAATAAATGCTGGCCTAGCCAGCAATGGCCATATTGCAAGAATAGGTTATAAAGAAAATACTCTGCTCCCTCAGACAGTCACATGGGATCTTCAGCCTGAATGAGGGGATGGAGTGGCAGTGAAGCACTGCGCAGTGAGATTCTCAGTTAAGGTTCTATCCCAGAGTGAACCTTCTGGGTCAGATGCTGAAATGGAAGCCTAGCTGTGGGAGGCTGCAGACTGCACTGTGAGAGGTACTGCGGAAAGGGACAGGTTAAAAAACAACAAGCAGACCAGCATCCTCCTGTGGGAAATTGAGCACACGCATGTTCAATACGTGTGACTTCCTTGATGCTTGTGCAGGATAGTATTAAGTGAGCCATGATAATGTCTCAATTATAAAATCTTGGCATGCGTGTTATTACACATTGTGACACAGTGCTGACATGTCAGTAGGATAATAGGTGGATAATAGGTGCCAGCTCAGACACTCAACCAAAAAACTGAAATTACTAAACAACTGAGTTGTTAAATGTTATAAGCACTAATATTACCACTGGATGAATGAAAACTGTGACCCAATTATCATGCAGACAATTCTTGCAGCGTGACAGAGGGAGTGGTGGAGACAGAGACTATTCTATTTTCAAGGAAAATTCATAGAATGATACTGCACAGGAGGCTATTCAGCCCCTCATGCCTCTGTCTGCTCTTTGAAAGTGCTGACTTGATTTGATTTATTCTTGTCACATGTATTAACATACAGTGAATAGTATTGTTTCTTGAGCGCTGTACAGACAAAGCATACCATTCATAGAGAATGAAAGGAGAGGGTGCAGAATGTAGTGTTACAGTCACAGCGAGGGTGTAGAGAAAGATCAACTTAATGTGAGGTCGGTTCATTCAAAAGTCTGACAGCAGCAGGGAAGAAGCTGCTCTTGAGTCGGTCGGTACGGGACCTCAGACTTTTGTATCTTTTTCCCGAAGGAAGAAGGTAGAAGAGAGAATGTCCAGAGTGCTGTCCAATTAGTCCCATTCCCCCTGTATCTCCTCCTAACCTTGTACTTTCTGTTCTCTGTTTTGAGGATTTATCCAATTCCCTTATGAAAGTTCCTGTTGAATCTGCTTCCAACTCCCCTGCGCCCGCCACCCCCCCACCCCCCCCACCACCACCTCACCCTGCCCCACCCTGCTTGCAGGCAATGCTTTCCTGATCACAACACCTCACTGTGTAAAAACATTCTCATCTGCCCTCTGGCTTTTTTGTAAGTTCCTCCTCTCCTCCCCTGCCCCTCCTTTACCTTCTCTAGACAGGACCTTCCTCATTAATCTCTACTTCACTCACCTTACATTTTTAAATAAGTGTAAAGCACTTTGGGATTTTTTTGTACATTAAAACTTCCCATTAATGCAAGGTGAAAGCTTTTCTCAGCAATCTTCTTCTTGTCTCCGTCCTCCAAGCCTTCTGCTAGAGGTGCCACCATAACACCAAATAATCCTCCTCCCAATCTTTATAAAGGGGTTCCCCTCTATCCATCCCTTCACATTCTCCATCCAGAAACACTTCCCCTTCATCTCGCCATCCACACCTCCCTCTTTCCATTCATCCCCTTTGCTATTTATCCCTTTGTCTCTATATCCACCCCCTCCCCTTCTCCATTTAACCCCTCCCCCTGCATCCAACCTCCCTCTCCATCTACCCCGTCCCCTCTCCATCCAACCCCCTCTCCCTCTCCATCCAATCCCCTCCCCCTCTCCATCCAACCCTCCTCCCCCTCTCCATCCAACCCTCCTCCCCCTTGCCATCCAACCCCCTCCCTCTCTCCACCTACCCCCCTCTCCATCTACCCCCTCCCCTCTCCATCCAACCCCCTCCCCTCTCCATCCAAAGCCCTCCCTCTCTCCATCCAACTCCTCCCCCTCTCCATCAAACCCCCCCTTTCCATCTACACCCTCCCCCTCTCAATCCAACATCCTTACCCTCTCCATTCACTTCCCTCCCCCTCTACATCTAACGCCCTGTGTATCTATCCCCCTCTCCCTCTTCATCCAACCCTTTGCTCCTCTCCATCCAACCCCCCTCCCCCTCTCCCTCTCCTTCCACCCCCTCCCCCTCTCCTTCCACCCCTCTCCCCCTCTCCTTCCAGAGTTTGCTCTCCTGGTTCACCCTGTAAGAAAGAGTGTAATGTTATCCGAGAAAGAGGCAGCAGTGACTGTGGCAGAAATCCAATCGGAAAGAGGATGGAGAATTGAATAGAGAAATAAAAGTTATCAATACTGAAATAAAGAGTAAAGGAATTAAACCGAGGAAGAACAAACAACAATCAACACAAGATTGTATTTAATGACATTTATATAATTATGATTTAAATTTATATATAATTACACATACATTTCTATACTGCAAATAATGATATTTAATTATATTGACATGTCACCCAACACAATTAGATATAATTAACTGTCATCTGATCTGTTCTGACCAATGCCACAGACAAGTCAGTAACTGAACCTGACTTGCTGATTCACCCAGTTTTCACACTCCAACTCCCAGATACTGAATGCACAGCAATCTGAAGGAGGAAAAGTTAGTTTCTATTGTATAGTTAGTTACTATAATTTATAAAAAGGACATGTTTGGCTAAGATAAATGTGGGTTGTTACAGGCAGAGTCAGGAGAATTTATACTGGGGAATAGAGAAATGGTAGAGAAGTGAAATGATCACTTTGTGTCTGTTTTCACTCAGGAAGATACAGGAAAGCTCCAGGATGTACAAATCTAAGGGACTCTGGAGACTGAGGAGTTGAAGGAAATTAGTATCAGTAAGAAGGTTGTATTGGAGAGATGAATGGGAAAGTCCTGAGAACTGGTATTCTACATCCAGAATGTTGAGTGAAATTGCTGTAGAGATAGAAGGTGGGATTTTTCTCTCATTCTGTGGTGTTTTGCGGCAGTGGGAGGTGCCGTGCACTCACTGGTGCAGGATCTTATGGTCTTACTATTGTCTGAGAGTCTCCTTTTGAACACAATCCTCGCACCGAGAAACCCTTCACAGGGTCGCGTCATTGGCAGTGACCCTGAGATCCCGCTGGTGTGAATATGAGCAAGATTTTGGCGAATGGATGTCGTGATGATCATCTTCTGAAAGTCTATAGATTCTGGAATGGTTCCTGAAGATTGGAAAGTGGTAAATGTCACCCCATTGCTTAAGAAGGGCGGGAGAGAGAAAACCTGTTAGCCTGACATCAGTGGCAGGGAAAATGCTACAATCCATTATAAAGAATGTGATAAATGATATTAATGATCTGATTGGGGATCGTCAGCATGGATTTATGAATGGAAAACCATGTTTGATGAACTTGTGGGAATCTTTTGAGGATGTAACTAACTAATATTTAGAAAGGGTGGATGTAGTGGCTGGAATTCTCTGGCTGTTCACATCAGTGGGATCTTCAGTTCCCGGTGTTCCCTGGCCATGTGCTTCCCGATGGTGTGGAGTGAACGCAAAGAGAAATCCCATTGACAGCAATGGGACCAGAAAATCCCACAGCCAGTGAATAGTGCACCATCTCCCACACGCTGCGGAGAGGCCAGAGAATCCACCTTAGTGAACTTTCAGACAGCTTCCGATAAAGAAGGCGGCTAAGAGGGGATCTCATTGAAACATATAAGATGATTAGAGGTTTAGACAGGGTAGATAGTGATAGCCTTTTTCCAAGGATGGAGAAAGCTAGCACGAGGGGGCACGATTTTAAATTAAGGGGGGGTAGTTATAGGACAGATGTCAGGGGTAGGTTCTTTACCCAGAGGGTGGTGAGGGACTGGAATGCCCTGCCAGCTGCAGTTGTAAATGCACCTAGTTTGGGGGCGGTTAAGAGATCTGTGGATAGGTTTAAGGTCGGAAAGGGATTGGTTTAGGCTAGTGGGTCATTGTTTTGTAACTGGTCGGCGCAACATCGTGGGCCGAAGGGCCTGTTCTGCGCTGTAATGTTCTATGTTCTAAAGTCCCCCACAGGTTAATTAGCAAGTTAAAAGCACATGGGATAGGAGGCAACACACTGGCATGGATTGAGGATTGGCCAACAGGCAGAAAGCATTGGAATAACACAATCATGACTGGTTGGCTTTTCAATGCCTTTTACACCCACCAATCCCAGAACTCTTTACATTTTTAGTAATCGAGGAATGAGAGGTGATCTCATTGAAACCTATAAATACTGAAAGGAACAGAACTGGGTAGATGTAAGTAAGATGTTTCCCTTAGTTGGAGAGTCTCAAACCAGGGGGTGCAATTTCAAAATAAGGGGGATGCCACAGAGGACCGAGATGAGGAGAAATTTCTTCACTCAGAGGATGGTGAATCTTTGGAATTCTCTACCCCAGAGGCTGTGGAAGCTCGGTCATTGAATCTGTTTAAAAGTAGAGATTGATAGACTTTTGATTACCAACAATGTAAAGAGTTCTGGGATTGGTGGGTGTAAAAGGCATTGAAGAGGCCAATCAGTCATGATTGTATTAAATGGTGGAGCAGGTTGATGGGCTGAATGGCCTCCTCTTGATCAACATTCATGTTGCTGTTACTGACCTCCAGATGAAATTAATAACCACTTTCCAATTTGCAAACTTTGCTGACTGATTAACGATTAGAATATGATTCACGCAGTAAACTTTTTTTTTGTCCTTAACCAGATAGAAAGAAATACATCCTAATCACAACTGACCCCACCGATAATTTTAAGAACACAGCATTCTCTGGCATAGAATCTTAGAAGAAGCATCGAAAGCTTAGAGCACAGAAAGGCACCACGTAGCCCATTGTGTCTGTGCTGGCTGAACAATGAGCCAACCCAATCCAGCCTCACTTTCCAGCATTTGTTCCGCAGCCCTCGCCTATCCAGACACCTATTAAATAAATTGAGGATTACTGTCTCCACTGACCCTTCAGATGCTGCTCCAGACCCTCACAACCCATCAGGAGTTGTAACTTTAGAACGAAAAACTGAAGATGTCATCCATTATTTTGGAAGGGAGAAAAAAGGAAGTTTCAAATCAGTTCAACAATAAATCTGGGGAAGTTACTGAAATCTGATTGAGGATCTGCATAGCTATTGGTTGATTGAAGAGATTTATTAGGTCATGTCTGATGATCTAGTTGAATTTTTTTGATGATTTGATTTATTATTGTCACATGTATTGACATACAGTGAAAAGTATTGTTTCTTGTGTGTTATACAGGCAAGGCATACCGTTCATAGAGAAGTGAATGAGACAGTGCAGAATGTAGTGTTACAGTCATAGCTAGGGGGTAGAGAAAAATCAACTTAATGTGAGGTCGGTCCATTCAAAAGCCTGACGGCAGCAGGGAAGAAGCCGTTCTTGAGTTGGTTGGTACGTGACCTCAGACTTTTGTATCTTTTTCCTGACAGAAGAACATGGAAGAGAGAATGTCCGAGGTGCGTAGGGTCTTTAATTATGCCGGCTGCTTTGCCGAGGTGGCGGGAAGTGTAGACAGAGTCAATGGATGTTTTGTGTGATGGATTGGGCTACATTCACGACCCTTTGTAATTCCTTGCGGTGTCACTAGGATGGTAGATTGTCTTATAAGAACATAAGAAATAGGAGCAGATCCACCGGCTCTCCTCTATCCACTGCCCTAGACACATCCTCATAGAACTCCAGTAAATTTGTCAGACACGACTTCCCTTTAATGAAACTGTGTTGCGTCTGCTCTATCAAGCAATTCTCCTCAAGATGCCTCGCTATTTCCTCCTTAATGACGGATTCTAACATTTTACCTACCACAGACGTTAAACTAACTGGCCTATAATTCTCCGCCTTTTGCCTGGCACCCTTCTTAAACATCCTTTCTTATGGATGTTCTCGATACAAATTAAGTAGTTTCACAACACGAGGTTAAAGTCCAGCAGGTTTATTTGGTAGCAAAAGCCATTAGTTTTCAGAGCGCTGCCCCTTTGTCAGGTAAGTGGGAATTCTGTTCACAAACCCTGTTTGTGAACCCTGTTTATGAACAGAACTCCCACTTACCTGACAAAGGAGCAGCGCTCCGAAAGCCAGTGGCTTTGGTACCAAATAAACCTGTTGGACTTTAACTTGGTGTTGTGAGACTTCTTAATGTGTTTACCCCAGTCCAATGCCGGCATCTCCACATCATCAATACAAATTGTCAGAGACACTTCAACAACTTTCCACACTACTGAGTTTGCAAAAAGACTGCTTTTCCTTATTGATTGAATGTTACAAGTGGTATTCCCCAAAGATCTGTACTGTGGCCACAGCTTTTCACACCATACCAATTAATTAAACGGAGAGAGAGTAAATATCTAAATTTACAGGATATAAGTGTATTTTTATTACAGCATAATGGTGTTGCTTCCATCCTGAATAATTTAGCTCCTGTTTTTGGATTGTTTGATCGCTCCTCTAGCTTCCAAAGAATTTCCACTGATCTTGATATTTGGTTCCATTCTGATGTTGAGTAGAAAATCAGCATGGTCAGCACTGCTGCCTCACAGCACCAGGGACCCGGGTTCAATTCTGGCCTTGGGTGACTGTCTGTGTGGAGTTTGCACATTCTTTCTGTGTCTGCCTGGGTTGCCTCCAGATGCTCCAGTTTCCTTCCACTGTCTGAAGGATGTACTGGTTAGGTGCACTGGCCACGGTAACTTCTCCCTCAGTGTAACCCGAACAGTTGCTGGAGAGCGGCGACTAGGGGATTTCCACAGTAACTTCATTGCAGTGTTAACATAAGCCTACTTGTGACACTAATAAATAAACTAAAAAAAAGTTGGGAGATTAGCCATGGTAAATGTTTGGGGTTAGAGGGATAGGGCGTGGGAGAGGGCCTGGGTAAGATGCTCTCTCAGAGTTGGTGCAGACTCAAGGGGCTGAATGGCCTCTTCTGAACTGTAGGGATTCAATAAAGGTCATCCAGGTTGAACTCCAGTGTGATAAGGCAGGAGTGCAGTAATGTCAGTGGTGCTGTCTCCACACCAAGGCCCCATTTGACCCTCTTGGGTGGATGTTAAAGATCCTGTGGTGTTGTTTCTAGAGGAGCAGAGGACTTTTCCCAGTGTCCTGCTCAAAATTTATCCTTCAGCCAACATTACTGAAACAGATTATGTGCTGTCTGTGTGGTGTTGTTGTGTACAAATCAAGTAGATAAGGTTGTTAAGAAGGCGTACGGTGTCTTGGCGTTTATTGGTAGGGGGATTGAATTTAGGAGTCGCAGCGTCATGTTGCAACTGTACACAACTCTGGTGCGGCCGCACTTGGAGTACTGTGTGCAGTTCTGGTCCCCACATTATAGGAAGGATGTGGAGGCTTTGGAGAGGGTGCAGAGGAGGTTTACCAGGATGTTGCCTGGTATGGAGGGGAGATCCTATGAGGAGAGATTGAGAGATTTGGGGTTGTTTTCGCTGGAAAGAAGGCGGCTAAGAGGGGATCTTATTGAAACATATAAGATGATTAGAGGTTTAGACAGGGTAGATAGTGATAGCCTTTTTCCTAGGATGGAGAAAGCTAGCACGAGGGGGCACGATTTTAAATTAAGGGGGGGTAGTTATAGGACAGATGTCAGGGGTAGGTTCTTTACCCAGAGGGTGGTGAGGGACTGGAATGCCCTGCCAGCTGCAGTTGTAAATGTGCCTAGTTTGGGGGCGTTTAAGAGATCTGTAGATCGGTTTATGGACGAAAAGGGATTGGTATAGGCTAGTGGGTCATTGTTTTTGTAACTGGTCGGTGCAACATCGTGGGCCGAAGGGCCTGTTCTGCGCTGTAATGTTCTATGTTAAATTGGCCTTTCAGTGATAGAATACACTCCACTTACCTGGATGGGTGCAGCTCCAACAACGCTCAAGGAGCTCGACACCATCCAGGACAAAGCAGCCCCACCTGACTGGCACCACACCCACAAACATTCGCTCCCTCACCACCAATGCTCAGTAGCAGCAGTGTGTACTATCTATAAGTTGCACTGCAGCAATTCACCAAAGATCCTTGGACAGTGCCTTCCAAACCCATAACCGCTCCCATCTAGAAGGACAAGAGCAGCAGATGCATGGGAGCACCACCACCTGCAAGTTCCCTGCCAAGCCACTCACAATCCTGATTTCAAAATATATTGCCGTTCCTTCACAGTCGCTGGGTCAAAATCCTGGAATTCTCTCCCAAATGGCATTGTGAGTCAACCCACAGAACATAGAGGACACAGGATGTTGCCTGTCAACCCACAGAACATAGAGGACACAGGATGTTGGAGAGGTTCTCCAACCTCTCCTCAGGCATTAGCTCTGAGGAGAGGTTGGAGAAACTTGGTTTGTTCTCACTGGACCGATGGATGTTGAGGGGAGACCTGATAGAAGTCTACAAGATTATGAGAGACATGGACAGAGTGGATAATCAGAAGGTTTTTCCCAGGGTGCAAGAGTCAATTACTCGGGGGAACAGGTTTAAGGTGCGAGGGGCAAGGTTTAAAGGAGATGTACAAGACAGATTTTTTACACAGAGGCTGGTGGGTACCTGGAACTCGCTGCCAGGGAAGGGAGTGGAAGTGGATATGATAGTGATCTTTAAGGGGTGTCTTGACAAGTACATGAACATGATGGGAATAGAGGGATATGGTCCCCAGAAGGGTAGGGGCTTTAGTTCAGTTGGGCAGCATGGTGAGTGCAGGCTTGGAGGGGCCGAAGGGCCTGTTCTTGTGCTGGAATTTTCTTTGTTCTTTGTTTTTTGAAGCGATTCGAGAAGGCAGCTCACCACCACCTTCTCAAGGGCAACTAGGGATGGGCAATAAATGCTCACAACACCAGGCGTTGTGAACATTTGTTGTCAGCATCTCACAATCCTGGTGTTGTGAGACTTCTTAACTGTGTTTACCCCAGTCCAATGCTGGGATCTCCACATCAATAAATGCTGGCCAGCCAGTGACGTCCATGTCCCATGAATGAATAAAAAATATATAGCAGTGACTACACTTCAGAGCTATTGCATTGATTTTAAAGTACCTGGGGACAGCCTGTGGTGAAGCTAGGCGCTATATAAATGCACCTCTTGCTTGGCTTCTGCCGCCAGTGACGTCTAATGGGCGGGACAACGCAGGGTTATCTTCCGATTGGTTGCAGCATCTACCAATCCAGCTGTTCTGCATTATGATTGGTCAGTTTGACTGTCAATTAGCTGAGGGGCGGGTGTGACCTGCGACTCCTGAGCGCCCATTGGTTCAAAATGTCCCAGTGCACAGGACAGAGCTTCTATTGGTTAAAACGCCCGTCAATCAGTCAGCGCATTACATCATTCGCCAATACTGTGCATTGATTGGCTGTCAGCGCTGTCAGCCGGCAGGGAGATTGCGTCATTCTAGGAATACTCGGCTCTGATTGGTTAATGTCCTGTGGGGAGGGGTGGGACCGCCGGGTCTGGAAAAAAATCCCGAGAAACCCGAGAGGCCCCGAGCCTGAACCGGAGCCCGAGCCCGAGCCCGAGCCCGGGGAGAGAGAACCGGAGCCCGAGCCCGGGGAGAGAGAACCGGAGCCCGAGCCCCGGGAGAGAGAACCGGAGCCCGAGCCCGGGGAGAGAGAACCGGAGCCCGAGCCCCAGCCCGGGGAGAGAGAACCGGAGCCCGAGCCCCAGCCCGGGGAGAGAGAACCGGAGCCCGAGCCCCAGCCCGGGGAGAGAGAACCGGAGCCCGAGCCCCAGCCCGGGGAGAGAGAACCGGAGCCCGAGCCCGGGGAGAGAGAACCGGAGCCCGGGGAGAGAGAGGCCCCGAATCCGGGAAGAGGGAACCGGCCGCGAGGAGCAGGTAAGGCCCGAGATGCCCGGGGCCGGTGAAGAGGAACCGGAGCGGCGCCGGGTTGAGGACAGCTCCTCCCCGGGTATTTGCTGCACAGAGAGGCCGTTTGACTGGGAAACCATTGGGGGGGGGGGGGGGGGGACTCTGAGGAGAAGATCGGCCTCCAGTGGGAGGGGCGGGGGGGAAGGTGACCAGGTGTGTAGATGAGGGTAACCAGGTGTGTAGATGAGGGTAGTGCAGTGGATGCAGTTTATATGGATTTCAGTAAAGCCCTTGACAGGGTCTCACATAGGAGACCTATAAAGAAGGTAAGTGTACAATGGGATACAGGGTAATTCAAAATTGGCTCAGTTGTAGGATATTGAGGGTGAAGACAGAAGGCTGCGTTAGTGGCTGGAATACTGAGGAGGAACAGTGGTTAGCATTACTGCCTCACGGATCCAGGTTTGATTCCCAGCTTGGGGCACTGTCTGTGTGGAGTCTGCACCTTCTCCCTGTATCTGCATGGGTTTCCTCCCACAGTCTGAAAGACGTGCTGGTTAGGTGCATTGGCCATATTCTTTCAATGTACCTGAATAGGTGCCAGAGTGTGGCGATTACAGGATTTCCACAGTAACTTCATGCACTGTTAACGTAGCCCTATTTGATACACTAAATAAATAAACTTAAACTAAACTTAGGGAGCTAGTGCCCATTGGTGTACCACAGAGTATCTGTGCTGGGCCCCCTATTATTTAAGAATATAAGAACATAAGAAATAGGAGCAGGAGTAGGCCATCTAGCCCTTCGAGCCTGCCCCGCCGTTCAATAAGATCATGGCTGATCTGTCGTGGCTCAGTTCCACATTCCCGCCCTCTCGCCATAACCCTTAATCACCTCTCTTATCAAAAACCCATCAACCCGCTTCTTGAAAATATTTAGTGAGGTAGCCTCCACCACTTCAATGGGTAGAGAATTCAAGAGATTCACCACCCTTTGAGTGAAGAAGTTCCTCCTCAACTCCGTTCTAAAACGCCCCCCCCCTTTATCTTGAGGCTGTGCCCCCTAGTCCGACTGTCTTTTTTGAGCGGGAAGAGTCTCTCCACCTCTATCCTATCTATCCCATTCATCATCTTATACGTCTCAATGAGATCTCCCCTCATTCTTCTAAACTCCAACGAGTATAAGCCTAGTTCATTCAGCCTCTCCTCATAGCTCAACCCCCTCAACTCCGGTATCAGCCTAGTAAACCTCCTCTGCACTCCCTCCAAGGCCAAAATATCTTTGCGCAGGTGCGGCGCCCAAAACTGCACACAGTACTCCAGCTGCGGCCTCACCAATGCCCTATACAGCTGCAGCAAGACCTCCCTACTTTTATATTCAATCCCCTTCGCTATGAAGGCCAGCATCCCATTCGCCTTCCTGACCACCTGCTGCACCTGCAGGCTGGGTTTTTGCGACTCATGCACAAGGACCCCGAGATCCCTCTGCACCGTCGCCTGCTGCAGTTTTTCGCCACGTAATAGTCCTTCCTACCATTCTTCCTTCCAAAGTGGACCACCTCACATTTGCCAACATTAAATTCCATTTGCCATTTCCTGGCCCATTCGCCCAGCCTATCTGGATCCTTCTGCAGACTCTCCACACCCTCCGCACAATTTGCCGTTCTCCCAATCTTGATGTCGTCTGCAAATTTCGACACCCTACACTCGGTTCCCTCCTCCAGATCATCTATATAAATGGTAAAAAGCTGAGGCCCCAGCACCGACCCCTGGGGCACTCCACTAGTCACCATCCGCCAATCCGAATAGCACCCATTGACCCCCACTCTCTGCCTCCTATTTGACAACCAATCCTCTATCCACGCTAACGCCCTACCCCCAACTCCAAGTCCCCTGACCTTCTGCAATAACCTCCTATGAGGTACTTTGTCAAACGCCTTCTGAAAATCCAGAAAGACCACATCCACCGGCTCTCCTCCATCCACTGCCCTAGACACATCCTCATAGAACTCCAGTAAATTTGTCAGACACGACTTCCCTTTAATGAAACCGTGTTGTGTCCGCCCTATCAAGCAATTCCCCTCAAGATGCCTCGCAATTTCCTCTTTAATGACGGATTCTAACATTTTACCAACCACAGACGTTAAACTAACTGGCCTATAATTCCCTGCCTTTTGCCTGGCACCCTTCTTAAACAACGGCGTAACATTAGCCGTTTTCCAATCTTCCGGCACTTCTCCGGAATCCAGCGATGTCTGGAAGATAACCACCAATGCATCCACTATAACCTCCACCATTTCTTTCAGAACCCTCGGATGCATTCCATCCGGTCCTGGGGACTTGTCCACAATCAGCCCCTCCAGTTTGTTGAGCACCGCCTCTCTAGTAACAGTAATGTCATTAAGACCCTCCAGTTCTACCACCTTTCCATCGCTAACACCCGGCAAATTATTCACGTCCTCCTCCGTGAAGACGGAAACAAAAAAGTTATTCAATATCTGAGCCATATCCCCATCACCTACCACTAGGTTCCCTTTCTCATCCTCTAAAGGACCAACGTTCATCCTAGCCAGCCTCTTCCTTTTTATATATTTATAAAAACTCTTGCTATCCTTTTTTATATTAAGCGCTAGCCCAGCATCATAGTTTCTCCTACCCTCCTTTATCAACTTCTTTGTCAATCTTTGTTGACATTTAAACCTCTCCCAATCCTCTTCTCGCCCACTCCTCTTCGCTACTTTAAATGCCTTCGCTTTTAATTTAACACTTTCCTTCACCTCCTTCGTTATCCACGGCTTATTACCTCTCCTCCTACAGTCCTTTTTGACCATCGGAATAAATTTCTGCTGAGCACCAAGAAAGATCTCCTTAAAGATCCTCCACTGCTCCTCAGCAGACCTTCCCTCCAACGCACTCCCCCAGTCCACATTCGCCAATTCTTCTCTCATCCTACCGTACTCCCCTCTATTCAAACAAAGGACGCGTGTCTGGGAACCTACTTTCTCCTCCTCCATCTGCATCAGAACCTCCACCATACAATGATCACTCTCTCCAACAGGATCCTTCACCTCAAGGTCCCTAATTCTACCCGCCTCATTACATAGCACCAGATCCAAGATAGCTCGCTCCCTCGTCGGCTCCAACACACACTGTTCAAGGAAATTATCCCGGCAGCATTCCAAGAACTCCTCCTCGAGCCCACCGTGTCCAACATGGGTCGACCAATCAATATGCAGATTGAAATCTCCCATAACTACGGCCGTCCCATTCCTGCACACCGCACTTATTTGCACGTTAACAGCCCGCCCCACCTCCAGATCATTATTCGGGGGCCTATAGACGACACCCACCAGCGTCTTCCTCCCTTTGCTGTTCCTAATCTCTACCCACAATGATTATTTGTTATTTATATAAACATATGATGATTGTGTGGGGGGTGGGGTCAGTAAGTTTGCAGATGACACAAAGATTGGCCGGGTGATTAACAATGAGGCTGAGTGCCGTGGGCTACAAGAACATACAGACGGAATGGTCAAATGGGCAGATAAGTTGCAGATGGAATTTTACTGAGAAGTGTGAGCTGATATACTTTGGAAGAAGTAATTTGACAAAGTAGTCAATGAACAATAGGATACTGGGAAGTTCTGTAGAACAGAGGGACCTTGGCATGTTTGTCCATAGATCTCTGAAGATGGAAGGGCATGATAATAGGGTGTGAAAAAGGCATATGGGACACTTTATCAATCAATGTATAAATTACAGAAGCAGGAAAGTCACGTTGGAGTTGTATAAACTTTTGGTGAGACCCAGCTAGAGTGGCAGTAGCTTTGACAAAAGGTCATCTGTACACGAAACATCAACTCTTTCTCTCTTTACAGATGCTGCCAGACCTGCTGAGATTTTCCAGCATTTTCTCTTTTGGCCACAGCTGGAGTACTATGTACAGTCCTGGTCACCACATTATAGGAAGAATGTGATCACACTGATTTGATTTGATTTATTATTGTCACATATATTAGCATACAATAAAAAGTATTGTTATTGTGCTATACAGACAAAGCATGCTGTTCATAGAGAAGGACAGACAAGAATGCAGAATGTAGAGTTACAGTCATGGCTAGGGTGTAGAAAAAGATCAACTTAATGAGGTAGGTCCACTTAGAAGTCTAACAGGAGCAGGGAAGAAGCTGTTCTTGAGTTGTTTTACGTGTCCTCAGACTTTTGTATCTTTTTCCCAATGGAAGAAAGTAATCGAGAGAATGTCCGGGTGCGTGGGGTCCTTGATTGTGTTGCCTGCTACAAAGAAGCTAGAAAGAGTTGTGAACGTAGCCCAGTCCATCACACAAACCAGCCTCCCATCCATTGACTCTGTCTACAGTTCCCGCTGCCACGGCAAAGCAGCCAGCTCCAGACTCCCCGGACATTCTCTCTTCCATCTTCTTCCATCGGGGAAAAGGTACAAAAATCTGAGGACATGTACCAATGGACTCAAGAACAGCTTCTTCCCTGCTGCTGTCAGACTTTTGAATGGACCTACCTCTTATTAAGTTGACCTTTCTCTACACCCTAACTATGACTGTAACACTACATTCTGCATTCTGTCCTTTCCTTCTCTCTGAGCGGTATGCTTTGTCTGTATAGTGCACAAGAAAGAATACTTTTCACTGTATATTGTCACCAGGTTGTTGCCGTAGATGGAACATTTAAGTTATGAAGAGAGGTTGGATAGGCTTGGGTTGTTTTCTCTGGAGCAGAGAAGACTGAGCGGGTGACTTGAGGTGTACAAGATTGAGGGGTTTGGACAGAGTGGATAAGGAGCAGCTGTTCCCCTTAGTTGAAGGGTCAGTCACAAGGGGACACAAGTTCAAGGTGAGGGGCGGGAGGTTCGGAGGATGTAGAACATAAACATAGAACATTCCAGCGCAGGACAGGCCCTTCGGCCCTCGATGTTGCGCCGACCAGTGGAACCAATCTAATGACCCTCTAACCTAAACTATTCCAATATTATCCATATGCCTATCCACTGATCGTTTGAACACTCTTAAAGTTGGCGAGTCCACAACTACTGCAGGCAGGGCATTCCACACCCTCACTACCCTCTGAGTAAAGAACCTACCTCTGACATCCGTCCTATAATTACCACCCCTTAATTTAAAGTTTTGCCCCCTCGTGTTAGCCATCACCATCCAAGGAAAAAGGCTCTCACTGTCCACCCTATCTAACCCTCTGATCATCTTGTATGTCTCAATCAGATCACCTCATAATAAAGAACAACCCAGCACGGGAAACAGGCCCTTCGACCTAGCGAGCCCGGGCCGCCGCATCCTCCTACACCTACCCTGCTCTGTGTGTCTGCGAGTGGAACCCCTGACTTAGCCAGATTCAGGGGAGAATAGTGTCAATTTGGTAAAACCAATCAGCCTAAGAGCACATCTTTGGGGTGTGAACATAGAACATAGAACCCTACAGTGCAGAAACAGGCCCTTCGGCCCATCGAGTCTGCACCGAACACAATCCCACCCAGACCCTATCCCCATGTCCCTACACATTTACCTGCTAATCCCTCTAACCTACACATCCCAGGATACTAAGGGGCAATTTTAGCATAGCCAATGAACCTAACCCGCACATCTTTGGGGTGTGGGAGGAAACTGGAGCGCCCGGAGGAAACCCACGCAACCACAGGGAGAATGCGCAAACTCCCACAGACACAGGCCCAAATCCATGTGTCTGCACAGCCAGCAGTGCTAGTCACCGAGCTGTTGCGGCGCCCATCTACTGGTCCAGGATCAAGCACACACACCGACATGAAGTACTAGGCCACTCCCGGAACCTCCCAGAGCAGCCCACGCATGACCCACCGTGTGCATGCCCCTCGTTTGACAACAAGGTGGACCTCCACCTGTGGAATAAAAAGACAAAAACGTTAACATATAAGTCTGCATTTCCGGTGTCATCCGAGGCTCTGACCCTATTTAATACCCCCTACTATAACCCTCCATCCTTGTTTCGCTCATGTGTCTATCTAAGTAAACCTTAAACAAGTCCAACGTTCCTGCCTCCACTACCCTACTCGGTAGCGCGTTCCATACCCCTACGACCCTCTGCGTGAAGAATTTTCCTCTCATATCCAAATTATACTTCTCCCCTCTCACCCTTAGATCATGACCTCTCATAATTGTACCCAGTCTAGGGAGCAGCCTCTCACTATTGACTCTATCTATTCCCTTCAGTATCTTATATACCTCTATCATGTCTCCCCTCAATCTCCGTCTTTCCAAGGAGAAAAGTCCCAGTTTCTCCAACCTTTCCTCGTAACTCAATCCTTCCATGCCAGGCAACATCCTGGTAAACCTCCTCTGCACTCTCTCCAGAGTCTCCACGTCCTTCCGGTAGTAAGGTGACCAGAACTGGACGCAGTACTCCAAATGCGGTCTAACCAACGTTCTGTACAACTGAAGCATTAGACAGCAGCTTTTATACTCTATGCCCCTTCCTATAAAGGCCAACATCCCATAAGCCTTCCTAACAACCTTCTCCACTTGTGTCGCAACCTTCATGGATTTGTGAACCTGCACTCCCAAGTCCCTCTGTATTTCTATACTCCTAATTGGTCTACCTTTTATCACGTAGCTCCTCTCTGCATTATTCCTTCCAAAATGCATCACCTCGCATTTGTCAGGATTAAATTCCATCTGCCACCTATCTGCCCAATGTACCAACCTATCTATATCCTGTTGTATCACCTGACATTCCACCTCAGTATCCGCCAATCCTGCCATCTTGGTGTCATCCGCAAACTTGCTGATCACACCACGTACGCTCTCTTCCAAGTCGTTTATGTATACTACAAAGAGGAGAGGTCCCAGTACTGAGCCCTGCGGCACACCACTGGTCACTGGCCTCCAGCCCGAAAAGGTCCCCTCAACAACTACCCTCTGTCTCCTATTGCCTGACGAAGAGGCAGTCCCCTCGAAAGCTTGTGAGAATATTATCAAATAAATCGGTTGGACTAAAACCTGGTGTTGTCAGACTTTGTATTGTGTTTACGCCAGTCCAACGCCGGCATACCCACATCACGTCCTATTGCCCAGCCAGTTCTCAATCCACCTAGCTACCTGTCCTTGTATCCCATGCCCAGCTTGCAGATGCAGCAGGTGGTCAGGAAGGCAAATGGGATGCTGGCCTTCATAGCGAGGGGGATTGAATATAAAAGTAGGGAGGTCTTGCTGCAGCTGTATAGGGCATTGGTGAGGCCGCAGCTGGAGTACTGTGTGCAGTTTTGGGCGCCGCACCTGCGCAAAGATATTTTGGCCTTGGAGGGAGTGCAGAGGAGGTTTATTAGGCTGATACTGGAGTTGAGGGGGTTGAGCTATGAGGAGAGGCTGAATAAACTAGGCTTGTACTCGTTAGAGTTTAGAAGAATGAGGGGAGATCTCATTGAGACGTATAAGATGATGAATGGGATGGATAGGATAGAGGTGGAGAGACTCTTCCCGCTCAAAAAAGACAGTAGGACTAGGGGGCACAGCCTCAAGATAAAGGGGGGGGGGGCGGTTTAGAACGGAGTTGAGGAGGAACTTCTTCACTCAAAGGGTGGTGAATCTCTGGAATTCTCTGCCCGTTGAAGTGGTGGAGGCTGCCTCGCTAAATATTTTTAAGACGCGGGTTGATGGGTTTTTGATAAGAGAGGGGATTAAAGGTTATGGGGACAGGGCGGAAAAGTGGAACTGAGCACTTCCTCCCTCGTAATAGATATTTCCTGCCACTGATCCACAGCTCCCTCCAAGACACTGCACGACACCGAACCCCTCTCCTTCGTGAATACCGACGCAAAGTATTCATTCAGGATCTCCCCCATTCCCTCCAACTCAATACATAACTCCCCACTTTTGTCCCTAAGAGGACCAATTTTCCCCCTAACTACTCTCTTGCTCCTAATATAGGAAGAAAATGCCTTTGGATTTTCCTTAATCCTATCAGCCAAAGCCATCTCATGCCCTCTCTTTGCCCTTCTAACTCCCCTTTTTAGCTCCCTCCTACTCTCTCTATATTCCTCCAGCGCACTCTCCGTACCCAGTTGTTTCGACCTAACATACGCCTCCCTCTTCTTCCTGACCAAGTCTTCGATACCCCTTGTAATCCACGGCTCTCTAATCCTACCTTTCCCATCCTTCCGCTTAAACGGAACATGCCTTTCCAGCAACATTTTCAGTTTGCCCTTAAAAGCCTCCCACTTGCCAACCGTGGACTTGCCAGCTAACAGTCCCTCCCAATCAGTGTCCTTCAGCTCCCTCCTAATCCTGCCATAGCTCGTCTTTCCCCAGTTCAGCACACTCCCGTTTGGCCGGCACTCGTCCCTTTCCATTTTTATCCTAAAGTAGACGGACTTGTGGTCACTGTTAGCCACATGTTCGCCTACCTCTACCTCACCCACCTGCCCCGGCTCGTTTCCCAACACTAAATCCAGTATAGCCCCTCCCCTAGTCAGGCTAGTTACATACTGCTCTAGGGACCCTTCCAACACACATTTTACAAACTCATCTCCCTCCGTACCCCCAGCTCTCGGCCCCCTCCAATCCACTCCAGGAAGATTAAAGTCACCCACTACAACCACCCTATTCTTCCTGCACCTGTCCAAAATGCCCCTGCAAATGCCTTCCTCCACTGACCTCGGGCTGTTGGGTGGCCTTCTTCTCTCCAATGAAAATAACCTCAAGTCCCTCAGCCTTTCCTCATAAGACCTTCCCACTATACCAGGCAACATCCTGGTAAACCTCCTCTGCACCCTTTCCAACACCTCCACATCTTTCTTATAATGCGGCAACCAGAACTGTACACAATACTCCAAGTGCAACCGCACCAGAGTTGTGTACAGTTGTAACATGACCTCACGGCTCCGAAAATCCCTCTGCTTATAAAAGCTAACACACCGTATGCCTTCTTGACAACCTTATCAACCTGCGTGCCAACTTTCAGGGAGCTATGCACATCACCCGAGATTACTCTGCTCGTCAACACTACTAAGAGTCCTTCCATTAGCCCTATATTCTGTACTCCTGTTACTCTTACCAAAGTGAATCACCTCACACTTTTCCGTATTATACTCCATCTGCCACCTCTCAGCCCAGCTCTGCAGCTTATCTATGTCCCTCTGCAAACTGTAACATCCATCCTCACTGCCTACAACTCCTCTGACTTTGATGTCGTAAGCAAATTTACTAACCAACCCTTTACACCCTCATCCAGGTCATTTATAAAAATGACAAACAGCAGTGGCCCCAAAACAGATCCTTGAGGTACACCACTTGTAACTGAACTCCAGGTTGAATATTTCCCATCAACCACCACCCTCTGTCTTCTATCAGCTAGCCAATTCCTGATCTAAACTGCTAAATCACCCTCAATCCCATGCATCTGCATTTTCTGCAGTAGCCTACCGTGGGGAACCTTACCAAAAACTTTGCTAAAATCCATATACACCACGTCAACTGCCTTACCCTTATCCACCTCTTTGGTTACCTTTTCAAAAACTCGATAAGGTTTGTGAGGCACGACCTACCCTTCACAAAACCTTGTTGACTATCCCAAATCAATTTATTTCCCTCTAGATGATTATAACCCTTATAATTCTTTCCAAAACTTTGCCCACAACAGAAGTAAGGCTCACTGGTCTATAATTCCCAGGATGGCCTCTACTCCCCTTCTTGAACAAGGGGGCAATATTTGCTATCCTCCTGTCTTCCGGCACTATACCTGCAGCCAATGATGACATGAAGATCAAAGCCAAAGGCTCTGCAATCTCCTCCCAGAGAATCCTAGGGTAAATCCCATCCGGCCCAGGGGACTTATCTATTTTCACACTCTTAAGAATTGCCAACACCACCTCCTTATGTACCTCTAGACTACAACCTGGTATCGCAGTATTCTTGACTACACTGACTTTTTCCTGCGTGAATACTGATGAAAAATACTCATTCAGTGCCTCTCCTATCTCTTCAGGCTCCATGCACAACTTCCCACTGCTGTCTCTGACTGGCCCTAATCTTACCCTAACCAATCTTTTATTCTTGACATAGCTGTAGAAAGCTTTAGGATTTTCCTTGATCCTATCCACCAAAGTCTTCTCATGTCCTCTTCTAGCTCTTCTTAACTCTCTCTTAGCTCCTTCCTGGCTAATTTATAACTCTCCATGTTATAAATTATCATGGAGATATGGAGGAAAAGCTTTTTTACGCAGAGGGTGGTGAGGGTCTGGAATGCGCTGCCTGGGGCCAGAGGGAGGTAGGTTGCCTCACATCCTTAGAAAGTAGCTGGATGAGCACTTGACACATCGTAACATTCAGATCTGTGGATTGAATGCTGGCAGATCGATTAGGTGGGAAGTCAGATGTTTCTTGTCGGTAGATTTGATGGGCCAAAGGCTCTAATTTGCACTGTATGATTTTGTGATATTTCTGTTCGTTTTCTAACAGTTACCTGGTTAGTACTACTTCCCTACTCTGTTCCCTGTATTCTGCAAATTCATTAATATTTGTTGCTTATCAAATTCTCTTTTGAAAGCCAATATTGAACCCACATACCCCCAAAATGCAAAAACAGTCCATTCCTGACCCTAACTACTCGCCAGGTAAAATAAATTTCCCTGTGTCACTGCTGAGTTTTTCCCATTCTATTTTAGCACACTCCCTGATTTTTGACCATTCTGCCGATGGAAACAGTTCCTCTGGACCTACTCTGTCCAAACCCCATCAAAAATTTTAATTCTTCCATCAAATCTCCTCAGGGCCATCTTTTCTCGAAGGAACCAAGTCTGAACTTTTCCAGTCAATGTTGATAGCTGAAGTTCCTTATCCCAGGAACCGTTCTTATGAATATTTCCTGCACTCTCCCTCAGTGACTTTGCATCATTCCTAAAATGCAGCTCCCAAACCTATTCCAGTTGAGGCCAAACTAGTGTTTTATTCTTATTGTAGTTGCCTTGTTTTTATATTCTAGAACACTAATTATAAAGCTCAGAGTCCCTTCATACCTTCTCAATCTGTACCGCACCTTCAGCTTATAAGAATATAAGAACTAGGAGCAGGAGTAGGCTATCTGGCCCCTCGAGCCTGCTCTTCAATAAGATCGTGGCTGATCTTTTTATGGACTCAGCTCCACTTACCCGCTTGCTCACCATAACCCTTAATTCCTTTACTGTGTAAAATACTATTCATGCGCACACATCCCCAGTACCTCAACTCCTGTACCCCCTTTAGAATGGTATCCTTTATTTCACATTGTCATTCCTCTGCAATTTCAACCCTTATCTATCTCAGTATTCTGTTTAAAATAAAAACATCTTTCTTTAGAGGCATGTGGGCTCTAAGTTTTATAATTGGGGCACAGAGCACTATAACGTATCATGTCATCTTCTTTCAGATATAGCTCATGGTTAAAGGGATCAAGGGATATGGGGGAAGGCAGGATCAGGATATTGAATTTGATGATCTGCCGTGATCAGAATGAGTGGCAGAGCAGGCTCGAAGGGCCCAATGGCTCCTCCTCCTCCCTGTTTTCTATGTTTTTAGTACTCTTACCTCTGGATCAGAGCCAGCCAAGAATATCTATTGGCTGACTCTGCAGTGTAGTACCAAGGGAGAGCTTCACTGTCTGTGTGTGTGCGGCACCATCTTTTGGGTGGGATATTAACCTGAAGCTCCTGCTTCACCCTCGGATGATATACAAGATACTCTATTTAAAGAATGTCTAAGAGCGGGTGTAAGGACATCTATAACAGTGATAATGATATGTTACCATTAGGAATTGGTGTTTGGGTAGATTATGTTTTGAGGCACTTGCTGGATATAGATGGTTTTGATTGGGCAAGGTGGGTGTATAATGTTGGGAAGTGTCGAATTAGCGGCTTTGTGGGAAGAATAGAAAAGCAAAATATTTAAATGATGAAAGAGGAGAAAGTGATAGGATTTGGGTTCCCTTGAAAGTTAACTTCAGCAAGCAAGCAATTAGAAATACATATATGAAATGATAGTGTTTTAGAAGAAGGTTAGAGTTTTAGAATAAAAAAATCTTGCTCCAATTGGGAATCAAGTAGATAAGGTTGTTAGGAAGGCATACGGTGTCTTGGCGTTTATTGGTAGGGGGATTGAACTTAGGAGCCGCAGCGTCATGTTGCAACTGTACAAAACTCTGGTGCGGCCACACTTGGAGTATTGTGTGCAGTTCTGGTCCCCACATTATAGGAAGGATGTGGAGGCTTTGGAGAGGGTGTAGAGGAGGTTTACCAGGATGTTGCCTGGTATGGAGGAGAGACTGAAGGATTTGAGGTTGTTTTCGTTAGAAAGAAGGCGGCTAAGAGGGGACCTTATTGAAACATATAAGATGATTAGAGGTTTAGATAGGGTAGACAGTGATAGCCTTTTTCCTCGGATGGAGAAAGCTAGCACGAGGGGGCATAGCTTTAAATTAAGTGGTGGTAGTTATAGGACGGATGTCAGGGGTAGGTTCTTTACCCAGAGGGTGGTGAGGGATTGGAATGCCCTGCCTGCTGCAGTTGTAAATGCGCCTAGTTTGGGGGCGTTTAAGAGATCCGTGGATAGGTTTATGGATGGAAAGGGTTTGGTTTAGGTTAGAGGGTCGTTGTTTTTTAACTGGTCGGCGCAACATCTTGGGCCGAAGGGCCTGTTCTGCGCTGTAATGTTCTATGTTCTGTTCCACAGGACTTTGGTGAGACTACACCTCGAGTATGATGTAGCTTTGGCCTCACTAAAGAATGATATGAATTACAGAATCAAATCCAGGGTTTTGGGAAAGTGGGAGGTGAAGCTTCATTCTTGTGATTTATAAACTAATCATAGTCTGGCACGATATTGAGTGTTATGTCCCTACATTGCTGGCTGTGAACCTTGGTTGTGGTGATACTGCTGTCTAAGTTTGTTGAAATGATGAGCTGGGACTCGCGGTTAATTGAACATCAGTGCAGCTTACGTATCTAATCCAGAGTTGAGTATATGGGAGGACTCGAATCTGCTGTGTTTGAAAAATTCAGATGACGTTGCTGAATTTTTAAAAAACTTGTCCTGAGATTAGACTGGAAGCCTTGAAGTGATCGGTGTTAAGTTCAGAGTGAGGGGAGGAGTGCTGGGGGCAGGCTGGGTTTATCTGGGAACTGAGTGCTCCAGTATGTTTGATACTTGCTGATGGAAACTGTTGCTGGTTCTTGCATCATTTCTGGGTGTTTAGTGAGACCGTGTTCAGTGACGTTTGGTACCTGCACAGTGATGTTATCAGTATGTGCACTGCGCTCACTAAACTATCACCATCACACTTTCAGCTAATTCACACTTACATTTGCGTACTTTAAGGTTGTGGTTTTTGTATTCATGGGAAGTGAACACCATTGGCAAGGGCAGCACTCGTTGCCCACACGTAATTGCTGTTGAACTGAGTGGGCTTTTTTGGCCATTTCGCAAGGCATATAAAGAATCAACCCCATTGCTCAGAAGTCACACGTAGGCCAGACCAGGTAAGGATGGCAGATTTCCTTCCCTAAAAGAAACCAGATGGGTTTTTACAACAATTGACAATGATCAGACAGACTTTTAATTCCAGATTTTTATCGAATTCAAATTTAACACCTGTCCCGGCCTTCCATTGTTTGCTGGAGCAGACGAGTGAAGGAGCAGAGAGAGAACTAAGATTTTACCTGTTAAAAACCTGTTTAAAATAAGTTTAAAGCACTTTGTTCTTTGTAGAACTGTTTAAAGCATTTATTTATTGTATTTACTGCTTTAAGAATTCTGAGGGAGTGGTTAGCAGGCAGTTGTGGGCCATCAGCTTTAAATCAGCGCCAGGTTTAAAAGGAGGCCTGGTGTAGACAGCGGGCAGCGTCTGAGCGGGCAGTGGAGTGAATGGGAAGCAGAGTGAGCTATTAGGGCTTAATATCAAAAAGGGCTGGAAGGAAAAAGGCCAGGTGAGTTCGTTTGAAAAACAAGGAAAAAAAAAATTTTTTTTTCTAAACTACTCCAGTGAATAATGGAGGGGCACGTGATGTGTGGTTTCTGTATGATGTAGGAACTGGTGGACCCCAGGGTCCATCCCAGTGACCATGTCTGTAGTAAGTGCAGGTTGCTGGAGGAGCTCCAGCTCAGGGTAAATGAGCTGGCCTCTGAGCTACAGACACTGAGGCTCATCAGGGGGAGAGAGGGTGCCATTGACAATGGGGTGCAAGTGACATCCACCCCCCCCCTAGACTGGCTAACTCTAAGGATCAGGGACAAGAGGGGGCTGCTGGGAGGAGGAAGGGGGGGTGAGGAGCGGAGGAAGGAGGGTGGGGAGCGGAGGCCTCAGCCTCTTAATCTGCATAACAGGTTTGAGGTTCTTGCTTCCAGGCTGGACGAGAACGAGGCAGGTGAGGTTGGTGAGCAAACTGCACACGGTACAGTGATGCAGCAGGACATAGGCAAAGAGAGGGGGAAAAGGAACGTAGTAGTGATTGGGGATAGTGGGGTGAAGGATATTGACACTGTCCTTTGTCACAATGACAAAGTGCACACAAGGGTGTGTTGTCTGCCTGGTGCTCGGGTACGGGATGTCGCAGCTGGGCTGCAGAGGAACCTGGAGTGGGAGGGTGAGAATCCGGTCGTTGTGGTACATGTGGGTGCCAGCGACGTAAGCAAAATGCGAACTGAGGATCTGGGGAGGGAGTATGAAAAGCTGGGAATGGAATTAAAAAGTAGAACCGACAAGGTGGTTATCTCTGGGCTACTGCCTGAACCGAGTGCAGACGGGCGTAGGGTTGACAGGATTAAGGAAGTGAATGGGTGGCTCAGGGATTGGTGTGGGAGGAATGGGTTTGAATTTATGGGGCATTGGCACCAGTATTGGGGTAGGTGGGACCTGTTCGGGCGGGATGGGGTTGGTCTGAACCGTGCTGGGACCAGAATGCTGGCGAATCGAGTAAAGAGGACTGTAGACAGGGCTTTAAACTAATTAGAGGGGGGGAGTGTGCGAGGGTAGGTGATGTTACGAGGTCTAAAGTTAAGGAGAGGGTACAGGTAAGGGAAGAGGCCGAGGATGTTCCAACAATAGAGGGAGTAGGGGGCGTGAGTATGGTTGGTGGCGTTACGGCAAATAGGGTCCAGGTGAAGGCTGGGATGAAAGCACTTTATCTGAATGCATGAAGCATTCGGAATAAAGTGGATGAGTTGGTGGCGCAGATCGACACAAATGGATACGATCTGGTGGCCATTACAGAGACGTGGCTGCAGGGTGACAGAGACTGGGAGATGAATGTACAGGGCTATCAAGTGTTTAAGAAGGATAGGCAGGAGGGAAAAGGGGGGGGTGTAGCTCTGCTGATTAAGGATAGCATCACGGTGGTAGCAAGGGATGATATTGGAGCCAAGGAGCAGAGGGTGGAATCGTTGTGGGGTGGAGATTAGGAACAGCAAAGGGAGAAAGACGCTGGTGGGTGTTGTCTATAGGCCCCCGAATAATGATCTGGAGGTGGGGCGGGCTGTTAATGCGCAAATAAGTGCGGCGTGCAGGAATGGGACGGCCGTAGTTATGGGGGATTTCAATCTGCATATTGATTGGTCGACCCATGTTGGCCGCGGGGGGCTCGAGGAGGAGTTCTTGGAATGCTGCAGGGATAATTTCCTTGAACAGTGTGTGTTGGAGCCGACAAGGGAGCGAGCTATCTTGGATCTGGTGCTATGTAATGAGGCGGGTAGAATTAGGGACCTTGTGGTGAAGGATCCTCTTGGGGAGAGTGATCATTGTGTGGTGGAGTTTCTGGTGCAGATGGAGGAGGAGAAAGTGGGTTCCCGGACACGCGTCCTCTGTTTGAATAGAGGGGAATACGGTAGGATAAGAGAAGAATTGGCGAATGTGGACTGGGGGAGCGCGTTGGAGGGAACATAGAACATAGAACATTACAGCACAAACAGGCCCTTCGGCCCTCGAGTTGCGCCGATCGCATCAACCCCACCAATCTATAGACCTATCTATAACCCCCAATCCCATTAAACCCCATATACTCATCCAGAAGTCTTTTAAAAGACCCCAGCGAGTTCGCCTCCACCACCGACGACGGCAGCCGATTCCAATCACTCACTACCCTCTGAGTGAAAAACTTACCCCTAACATCACCTCTGTACTTCCCTCCCCGCACCTTAAATCTGTGTCCTCTCGTAGCGACCATTTCAACCCGGGGAAATAGCCTCTGAGAGTCCACCCTATCTATTCCTCTCAACATTTTATAAACTTCTATCAGGTCGCCTCTCAACCTTCGCCTCTCTGTTGAGGAGCAGTGGAGGATCTTTAAGGAGATCTTTCTTGGTGCTCAGCAGAAATTTATTCCGATGGTCAAAAAGGATAGTAGGAAGAGAGGTAATAAGCCGTGGATAACGAAGGAGGTGAAGGAAAGTGTTAAATTAAAAGCGGAGGAATTTAGAGTAGCTAAGAGTAGTGGGCGAGAAGAGGATTGGGAGAGGTTTAAATGTCAACAAAGATTGACAAAGAAGTTCATAAAGAAGGGTAGGAGAAACTATGAAGCTGGGCTAGCGCTTAATATAAAAAAGGATAGCAAGAGTTTTTATAAATATATAAAAAGGAAGAGGCTGGCTAGGGTGAATGTTGGTCCTTTAGAGGATGAGAAAGGGGACCTAGTGGTAGGGGATGGGGATATGGCTAAGGTATTGAATAACTTTTTTGTTTCTGTCTTCACGGAGGAGGACGTGAATAATTTGCCGGGTGTTAGCGATGGAAAGGTGGTAGGATTGGAGGGTCTTAATGACATTACTGTTACTAAAGAGGCGGTGCTCGACAGACTGGAGGGGCTGATTGTGGACAAGTCCCCAGGACCGGATGGAATGCATCCGAGGGTTCTGAAAGAAATGGCGGAGGTGATAGTGGATGCCTTGGTGGTTATTTTCCAGACGTCGCTGGTTTCCGGGGAAGTGCCGGATGATTGGAAAACGGCTAATGTTACGCCGTTGTTTAAGAAGGGTGCCAGGCAAAAGGCGGGGAATTATAGGCCGGTTAGTTTAACATCTGTGGTAGGTAAAATGTTAGAATCTGTCATTAAGGAGGAAATTGCGAGGCATCTTGAGGGAAATTGCTTGATAGAGCAGACGCAGCACGGTTTCATTAAAGGGAAGTCGTGTCTGACAAATTTACTGGAGTTCTATGAGGATGTGTCTAGGGCGATGGATAGAGGAGAACCGGTGGATGTGGTCTTTCTAGATTTTCAGAAGGCGTTTGACAAAGTACCTCACAAGAGGTTATTGCAGAAGGTCGAGGGACATGGAGTTGGGGTAGGGTGTTAGCGTGGATAGAGGATTGGTTGTCAAATAGGAGGCAGAGAGTGGCAGTCAACGGGTGCTATTCGGATTGGCGGATGGTGACCCCAGGGGTCGGTGCTGGGGCCTCAGCTTTTTACCATTTATATAGATGATCTGGAGGAGGGAACCGAGTGTAGGGTGTCGAAATTTGCTGACGACACCAAGATTGGGGGAACGGCAAATTGTGCGGAGGGTGTGGAGAGTCTGCAGAAGGATCTAGATAGGCTGGGCGAATGGGCCAGGAACTGGCAAATGGAATTTAATGTTGGCAAGTGTGAGGTGGTCCACTTTGGTAGGAAGGACTATTACTTATGGGGCGAAAAACTGCAGCAGGCGACGGTGCAGAGGGACCTTGGGGCCCTTGTGCATGAGTCGCAAAAACCCAGCTTGCAGGTGCAGCAGGTGGTCAGGAAGGCAAATGGGATGCTGGCCTTCATAGCGAGGGGGATTGAATATAAAAGTAGGGAAGTCTTGCTGCAGCTGTATAGGGCATTGGTGAGGCCGCAGCTGGCGTACTGTGTGCAGTTTTGGGCGCCGCACCTGCGCAAAGATATTTTGGCCTTGGAGGGAGTGCAGAGGAGGTTTACTAGGCTGATACCGGAGTTGAGGGGGTTGAGCTATGAGGAGAGGCTGAATAAACTGGGCTTGTACTCGTTAGAGTTTAGAAGAATGAGGGGAGATCTCATTGAGACATATAAGATGATGAATGGGATGGATAGGATAGAGGTGGAGAGACTCTTCCCGCTCAAAAAAGACAGTAGGACTGGGGGGCACAGCCTCAAGATAAAGGGGGGGCGTTTTAGAACGGAGTTGAGGAGGAACTTCTTCACTCAAAGGGTGGTGAATCTCTGGAATTCTCTGCCCGTTGAAGTGGTGGAGGCTGCCTCGCTAAATATTTTTAAGACGCGGGTTGATGGGTTTTTGATAAGAGAGGGGATTAAGGGTTATGGGGAGAGGGCGGGAATGTGGAACTGAGCCACGACAGATCAGCCATGATCTTATTGAATGGCGACGCAGGCTCGAAGGGCTAGATGGCCTACTCCTGCTCCTATTTCTTACGTTCTTATGTTCTTATGATTTGAAGCTGGGTCCCAGAGCAATATATCCTGTGTCTCTGGATCACTGGTCCAGCTACACGCTGCCTTGTTACTTGACATTAGAAAGTAACTTGGTTAAGATTATATATTCACCGGAGTTTAGAAGAGCAAAAGGGCATCTCATAGAAACTTATAAAATTCTAACAGGGTTAGACAGGGTAGATTCAGAAAGAATGCCCCCGATAGTGGGGGAGCCCAGAATTTGGGGTCATAGTTTGGGGATAAGGGGTGAAGCTTTTAGAACTGAGGGGGGGAGAAATTTCTTCACCCAGAAGGTGGTGAATATATGGAATTCCCACAGAATGTAGTTGAGGCCAAAATATTGTCTGATTTCAAGAAGAAATTATATACAGCTCTTGAGGCTAAAGGGATCAAGGGATATGGGAGAAAAACAGGTTCAGGACAATGAATTTGATAATCAGGCATGATCAAAAAGAATAGCGGAGCAGGCTGGAAGGGCTGAGTGGCCTCCTGCTGCTTCTAGAACATAGAACATAGAACATTACAGCGCAGAACAGGCCCTTCGGCCCACGATGTTGCGCCGACCAGTTACAAAACAATGACCCACTAGCCTAAACCAATCCCTTTTCATCCATAAACCTATCCACAGATCTTTTAAACGCCCCCAAACTAGGTGCATTTACAACTGCAGCTGGCAGGGCATTCCAGTCCCTCACCACCCTCTGGGTAAAGAACCTACCCCTGACATCTGTCCTATAACTACCCCCCCTTAATTTAAAATCGTGCCCCCTCGTGTTAGCTTTCTCCATCCTAGGAAAAAGGCTATCACTATCTACCCTGTCTAAACCTCTAATCATCTTATATGTTTCAATGAGATCCCCTCTTAGCCGCCTTCTTTCCAGCGAAAACAACCCCAAATCTCTCAATCTCTCCTCATAGGATCTCCCCTCCATACCAGGCAACATCCTGGTAAACCTCCTCTGCACCCTCTCCAAAGCCTCTACATCCTTCTTGTAATGTGGGGACCAGAACTGCACACAAAACTCCAAGTGCGGCCGCACCAGAGATGTGTACAGTTGCATCATGACGCTGCGACTCCTAAATTCAATCCCCCTACCAATAAACGCCAAAACTCCGTATGCCTTCTTAACAACTTTATCTACTTGATTCCCAACTTTCAGGGATCTATGTACACATACACCTAGATCCCTCTGCTCCTCCACACTATTCAAAGTCCTCCCGTTAGCCCTATACTCAACACATCTGTTATTCCTTCCGAAATGAATTACCTCACACTTCTCCACATTAAACTCCATTCGCCACCTCTCAGCCCAGCTCTGCAACCTTTCTAAGTCATCCTGCAAACTATGACACCCTTCCTCACAATCTACCACACCTCCGACTTTGGTGTCATCAGCAAACTTACTAATCCACCCAACTATACCCTCATCCAGATCATTAATAAAAATTACAAACAGCAGTGGCCCCAAAACAGATCCCTGAGGCACACCACTTGTAACCGAACTCCATGACGAATATTTCCCATCAACCACCACTCTCTGTCTCCTATCTGCTAGCCAATTCCTGATCCAATTACCTAGATCACCCCCAATCCCATACATCTGCATTTTCTGCAGAAGCCTACCATGGTGAACCTTACCTTAGTTTCTATGTATCTATTCCTCCCACCAGCAACGACCCACGTTAAGTACCCGTTCCATTTTTTTGAGGTGTGTTTTGATTTCGTGCTCCCACTTCTGGAACACAGGGTCATGGGTTCACATCCCAACCCAAAACTGAGTGTAATGAAGGGAGTGCAGCATCCATCATTCTATGATATTATGAGAGTGAGTCTTAAGCCCAGGATGTTATTCTTTCACGAGGAAGCAAATGAGTTTGATATTCTGTGTGTGATTGTGTTGTTACCAGATTGGGTACATCACATTTCAGTGTTAAAAGCGAAACAACACAGTCTCCCGTTGTTGCTGAAATTGCATTAGGAGAGGAGAGTTAGAGGCAGAGTGAAATACTGATGGTTTCAGGAGCATTACTGATGGCCTCAGTTTGGAGTGAGTGAAATGTAGTGAACTGTATTTCCCTTTGTCTGTTTTTGGGAGCACTAACTGCAGGACCCAGATCATATTATAAAATGCATTTATAATCATCAGGAGACCAGGGTACGATTGCAGCCTCGCATACACAGATCTGTTTTTTCACACTGGGAACCTGCACTGTTTCGGTTTTTTGGTAATTGCAAATCTTTTGAACATGTCACCTGTGATGACAGCAGGGCTGAAGGAGAAAATAGTGCATCGTCCTTCAGCCTATCTGCATCTCCAACATTGATTTATCCTTGCTTTCTCACAGTGTCATTGCTAAAGTATCTCAATGGTTTAAGCTTGACCTTCCTTCTTGTTTATCTGAAGCTTCCATACGTACAATGTTCATTCTCGCTACCATTCCTCTGACCCCAGTAACAACATCTCTGGCCTTCAAGTCACGATGAATCAAATTTCCTTCAGCTGAATATCAGGCTGGCTAAAGAAGTTATGATGCACACCACTTCCCAGCTAAGACAGAACAAAATCTTTGCAACCTCTTGTAGTGTTTTCATGGATAGGAATAATGACCATGTCTCCCCTGGTCTGAAGTGGTTGAGAGTTGCCCACATTTTTCGGGGAATGTTGAAACCTGTGACTTCATCTCTAGTCAGTTAGCAGGTTGTAGATAACTTCACATTAACCACGTTACACTGCATCTGCCCGCTTGCTCAATTTGTCCAAATCGCTTTAAAGCCTCTTAACATCCTCCACACCACTTACATTTCCACCAAGTTTTGTGTTACCAGCAAACTTGAAAATATTACCTTTAGTTTCTTCACCCTAATTATTGATGTCATTGTGAATAGTCGAGGGCCAAGCACTTTTCCTGTGGGACTCCATTAGCCTATTGCTTTGAAAAGACTCACAGTAATCAAGTTAAAGTCCAACAGGTTTACATGGAGCTTCATCTTGATGCAGGTGTAACACTCCGAAAGCTCGTGCTACCAAATAACCCTGTTGGACTTTAACCTGGTGTTCTGAGACTTCTTACTGTGTCCACCCCAGTCCAATGCCAGCATCTCCACATCATATCACTTTGAAAGAGATGCATTTATTCCTAATCTATTTCCAGTTTTCCAATCCTCAATCAGTGCCAATATATTACCCCCAATTCCATGTGCTTTAATTTTGCACACTAGCCTCCTATGTGGGACTTTTATCAAAAATTCTGTTTAATTGCTCTGCCCTTGCCCTCTATTATAAATTCTCCTTTCCTGAACTGCAAAGGTTTTACATTTGTCTTCACTAATCTTTTTCTTTTTATATACTTACAGAAACCTTTACATCTGCTTTATTGTTACTTGCAAATTTACTCTCATTCTCTATTCCTACTCTCCCTCCCCCTGCCATCAATCTCTTGGTCCTCCTTTGCTGTATACTGCCCTTTGGACCTAATACTAGTCTTAATTTCTTTTGTACACCGTGTTTGGGTCGTTTTTCTTATATTTTTGTGCCAGAAAGTAAACCTGTTGCAATAAGTACACTTGTTCTTTAAATATTAGCCATTGCCTCTCCCACCCTGCCTTCGCCAACTCACCCACCATAACGTGACAGTTTCCTTTGTTTCGATTTTAGACTCTAGTTTCAGAAGCAAGTTCTTCACTTTCCATTCTAATGAACAATTCTCTCAAGTTCCCTTGTGCCTAATTTTGACCTTCCTGACAAATAACCATCATCATACAGATCTCCAGTTTCATCTGGTAAAAAGCCCATCTCCACTTCCTCGTGACCAACACGACAGCTCAACTATATCCAGTGCGCTGCCCGTCTAGTCGACTGACACTGTGAACACGATACAGCTCGATGTTAGCCTAAATCATCTGTAACTTTAGGGTCACTGATAGGTCAAGAATGTCTGTCCTGTGCAATGAACTTTAAACCCCTTCCAGCTCATTTATACTGATTGTTTAGTGTTGTCTAATTTGTGACTTTTTTGGATAGATAAGGAATTGTGGGTGTTTCAGACCAGCCCTGTCTCTTTGGCATTGCTTTCATTCACTTTTTGAAGTGATTCAGGCATCCTGTACCAGTCAGGTGAAGCTGCGGCCAGTGTATAAAAGAACCAGCTTTTCTATGTCATACTGGTGTAAGCGATGCAGGCGAGCTGAGTTGTTTACTGCCCGAGTTACCAGATGAAGAACAAGCTGCGGTTATTCTCACGAGGATTGTGATCCAAATCCTGTTTCTGGGTTCCTGAGGAAGTTCAATAACTTTCATGATACAAGTTTTCTTGAGGTTAAATTTTGTAAGTTGTAAGTAAGTAAATATAACCTCAAAATATAGCAAATTCAAGAACAGCAACAGTAGGGGACTTTAACCTTCCCAGCATTGACTGGGACAGCCGTAGCATTAGGAGCTGGGATGGAGAGAAAATTGTTGAGTGTGTTCAGGAGGAATTTCTCAATGTGGATGACCTGACTAGAGAGAGGGCAAAACTTGACCTCCTCTTGGGAAATAAGAAAGGGCAGGTGACTGAAATGTTAGTGAGGGATCACTTAGGGACCAGTGACCATAATTCCATTAGTCTTAAGATAACTATGGAAAATGATAGATCTGGCCCAAAAGTTAAAATTCTAAATTGGGACAAGACCAATTTTGATGTTAGACAAGAACTTTCAACAGTTGATTGGGGAGTCTGTTAGCAGGCAGTGGACTGGCTGATAAGTGGGAAGCTTTCAAAAGCTTGTTAACCAGGGAACCCTGGATGATTTGGGATACTGAGGCCCTGGTCAAGGAGAAGGAGACACATGACGTGCAGCTGGGATCAAGTGGATCTCTTGAAAAGTATAGAGGGTGTTGAAGTAGAGTTAAGAGAAATCAGGAGGGCAAAAGGGATACGAAATTGCTTTGGCAGATGAGGCAAAGAAGAATCCAAAGCACTTCTGCAAATACATAAAGGGCAAAAGAGTAACTAGGGAGAGAGTAGGGCCTCTTAAGAATCAACAAGTCATCTATGTGCAGATCCACAGAGATGGGTGAGATCCTAAATGAATATTTCTCATCAGTATTTACTGTGGAGAAAGCCATGGATGTTAGGGAATTTGGGGAAATAAATAGTGATGTCTTGATGCGCGTACATATACAGAGAAGGAGGTCCTGGAAGTTTTAAAGTGTATCAAGGTCGATACACCCTGGACCTGATGGTGTATTCCCGGACATTGTGGGAGGCTAGGGAGGAAACTGTGTCCCCTAGCAGAGATATTTGAATCATCAACAGCCACAGTTGAGGTGCCTGAAGATTGGAGGGTGGCAAAAGCCTGGGAACTACAGGCTGGTAAACCTAACGTCTGTAGGGGATAAGTTGTCAGAGTATTCTGAAGCAGGATCTACAAGCATTTAGACAAGGACTGATTAGGGACAGTTAGCATGGCTTTGCGAGTGGAAAATCATGTCTCTTGAATTTGAGTTATTTGATGGGGTAACCAAGAAGTTAGATGAGGGTAGTGCGTTCGACGATGTGCACATGGACTTTAGCAAGGCATTTGACAAGGTACCACATGGTAGGTTGTTGAAGTTAAAGCTCTCAGGATCCAGGGTGAGGGAGCCAAATGCAGCTTTAACAAGTCTTTTGTCTTATGCTCATTAAACCTTTCTCAGCCTTTCCTTTTCCCTGACCTATCCCTGTTCTTCTATTCTGTCTCATTTCCCCCACTCCCTTTCCAACTCTATAATTCCGTAAATTTTTCCCATCAGTTCTTCAGAAAGCTCATTTGGACTCAAAAAATTATCCTATTTCTCTCTTTGCAGATGCTGCCAGACCTACTGAGTTTATCCAGCATCTTGAATTTTTAGTTCAAACTATCACTGGCTTTAAAACAAGCCATTGCAAAGCACTGTTGGAAGGGCAGAGAGTCAGATTCATGGTCCTTCTCTTTGGCAAGGCACTAATTTGGGCCAATTAGGGCAACACGGGGCTGTCACAGACTCACCAGACCTGATTACCTGTAAAGACTCGCATTCCAGCCATTATTTTGTAAATTGAGTTTGTATCTTTATATGCCCTGTTTCTGAACAGAGCTCTCATTCACCTGATGAAGGAGCAGCGCTCCGAATGCTAGTGGATTGTGCTACCAAATAAATCTGTTGGACTTTAACCTAGTGTTGTGCGATTACTTACTGTGTTTACCCCAGTCCAACACTGGCATCTCCACATCACAGACTCACCAAACAGGATTCAGCTCCAAGAGACCTTCTGTGAAGCACCGTTCATTAAGGAAGGAAAGATCTGGCCCAGCCAGACTATCAAAGCTAAACCAGTAACTTCCAACAACAGCAAATTGGACCATGGCATGTTTGGGATCTGGCTGGGGGCGGGGTATAAATTCACAATCAGTTATAACTACTCCCTGTTGGACCATGATGTGAGTGTATCCAGGCATCTTGTTCATTGTCAAACTAGCCAAATACAGCCCATTACAATCATGGCTTACATTATATTCTGAGAGTTAAATGCTGAGCTGGGTCATAGCTTTATCAGTGATGACATTGAGATTTCCATAAATAATACATGACATATTCAGCCAAATTGGTCTACTAAAAATTAGACTTACAAGGATGTTGCCTGGATTGGGTGGCATGCCTTATAGGTTGAGGGAGTTCAGTCTTTTCTCCCTGGAGAGATGAAGGATGAGAGGCGACCTGATAGAGGTTTATAAGATGTTGAGAGGAATAGATAGGGTGGATTCTCGGAGGCTATTTCCCAGGGCTGAAATGGTCACTACGAGAGGACACAGGTTTAAGGTGCTGGGACGCAAGTACAGAGGAGATGTTAGGGGTAAGTCTTCCACTCAGAGGGTGGTGAGTGAGTAGAATCGGCTGCTGTCGGTGGTGGTAGAGACGAACTCACTGGGGTGTTTTAAGAGATGAGTACATGGGACTTAATGGGATTGAGGGTTATAGGTAGGCCTAGTAGGTAGGGATATGATCAGCGCAACTTGTGGACCGAAGGGTCTGTTTGTTGTAGTTTTCTATGTTCTATGTTTACTCGTAACATCAGCAAGTAGCTGAATGCACTGGACGCAGCAATGGTGCTGCTGGAACAGGAATGTTAGAGTGGCCAAACTGTAGTTTTAACATCTGTCCTATTGACTATGTGGAAAATTGCTCAGTTCTATCCACAAAACAGCCAGGGTAGATATAATCAACCAATGCAGAAAAGGGAGACATTCTGTCGAAGCTTTTCAACTTGCACTCAGCAGGACACTTTGCAGGAATACCAGTGTAAAGGAAAACTGAAAATTTATACTGCATGAGAAGGGAGTGTTGATTCATTGTCAGTGAATTTGATTTGTAGAGTAGTTATCATGGAGGTTGTACCAGTTGATGTTGACTGACAGTTAACTGCCAAACATTACTTAAAATTTAAACCAGGCAGCTTGACTTTGCATTGACCTGAATGAACCAGAGAATGGTAGTCACTTATTTTATCTAGCTGAAACAGGTGCAATGTGTTTACCTGTTTTTCTCTTTTCATGCAGTAACTAGAATACTGGAGCTGCAAGAATCACTTTAATTGTATTGAATGCACAAACTCATGAAATTGCCAACTCTCCTCCCAAATGTTGTGTGGATCTGAACATGTGAAAAGAATCACATTTGGCTCAGCCAAGCTGCTGTCAGGGTGATCCTGTGCCATGTTAGTAAAATTCTCATCCTTATGTTCACAAAGTTACAGAGATGGGGAGGGATATGGAGATAAGGATTACAATCGGACTGGCAGTGGATGCAGACCAGTGAGTTCAGGGTGATGAGTAAACACTGACTGCAAGTTAGGTTAAAGGCAACTGTTTTGGATGAACTTCAGAGATAGGGTGAGAGACAACGGGGATGGGTATATAAGCTGCAGATGGAGGAGTGGAGATGGCCAGTGTAACGGACTTGACGCTGGTGGCCTCGGAGAGGTCAGTGGTTCAGTAGCTGAGCTCTCGGCCAATAGTAATAGCAGGGGTGCTGCAGCTTGAAGGTCTGAATAGCCTGTTCCTATCTTCTAAGCTGGAGCAAATGAAGACCAGTAAACAGTAAGAACATAAGAACATAAGAAATAGGAGCAGGAGTAGGCCATCTAGCCCTTCGAGCCTGCCCCGCCATTCAATAAGATCATGGCTGATCTGTTGTGGCTCAGTTCCACATTCCTGCCCTCTCCCCATAACCCTTAATCCCCTCGCTTATCAAAAACCCATCAACCGGCGTCTTAAAAATATTTAGCGAGGCAGCCTCCACCACTTCAACGGGCAGAGAATTCCAGAGATTCACCACCCTTTGAGTGAAGAAGTTCCTCCTCAACTCCGTTCTAAACCGTCCCCTCTTTATCTTGAGGCTGTGCCCCCTAGTCCTACTGTCCTTTCTGAGCGGGAAGAGTCTCTCCACCTCTATCCTATCCATCCCATTCATCATCTTATACGTCTCAATGAGATCTCCCCTCATTCTTCTAAACTCTAATGAGTACAAGCCTAGTTTATTCAGCCTCTCCTCGTAGCTCAACCCCCTCAACTCCGGTATCAGCCTAGTAAACCTCCTCTACACTCCCTCCAAGGCCAAAATATCTTTGCGCAGGTGTGGCGCCCAAAACTGCACACACTACTCCAGCTGCGGCCTCACCAATGCCCTATACAGCTGCAGCAAGACCTCCCTACTTTTATATTCAATCCTCCTCGCTATGAAGCTTGTAATAAGCTTGTGAGCTTCTAACTGTGGTTTCTGAGAGAGTGCAGCAATGGAATGTCTGTGAGATACTTGCTCCAGAACATTTTACAGTCTGATTTTGGCTGTGCAGCCACTGAGTATTCAACTAAATACGTGAAACAGCATCAAAACTGTGTGACTCCTTTCCAATGGGAGAATGCTGCCCTGAAATCCAACAACAACAGCCTGATTCAAGCTGCTGTGACAATGGGTCATCCAGTCTCGAAACGTTGGCTCTATTCTCTCCCCACAGACACTGTCAGACCCACTGAGATTTTCCAGCATTTTCTGTTTTTGTTTTAAGTTGAATCATTGTCTGTGATTTTTAATTTTTCCTTTTCTGCTACTTGCGTTTATAAAATATCTGGAATCTCACCGACCATCCGCAAAGCAACATTATTCAAAGACAGAGTTATTAGTGAACCAATGAGGAAAGTCCTGGGCTGAATGCTTGGTTAGAGGTGAATTTTAGGTTGTGTCTGAGAGATGGAGAGAGCTTTAGGGAGGGGATTGCAGAGATTGAGCTCCAGGTAGTTGAAGGCGAGATCAGCAATGGTGGAGTGATAAACTGTAGGGGTTTTGTGCTGGTTCTCAGATTCGCTCTGAGATGTTACTGGCTCACCTGTCCGTCCGTTACTCCACTGATCCAGGTGTAGACTATTTCACGCTGGTAATATTGAGTAACCCAGCTGAATGGTGCAGCCTCACAGTATGACATGGAGATTGAGAAGAGTAAACACAGAGACACGGGGAGGGGTGGTAAGGTGCCGCCTGGTTTGAGGTTTTAAACACTGTCGGAGGAATGATGATGGTGGGAGGGGAACAGTTTGAGGTCTTGGGAAGGAACGGGTTGGAGCCTTGATTTCGACATCCTGAGGTTATGGAGGAGGAACAGTATATAGGGGGTGGACCCAGAGCTGACAGGAGCAATAAGAATATAGAAAATAAGAACATAACACAGTGACAAAACTGCCTTCTGTAAACACAACACAGTGATACGTCCCTGTTGCAAAGACTCTCATTTCTGTAGTACCTTCCAGTGAAGTGCTTTGGAAATGTAGATACTGTTGGAATTTAGGAAACGTTGCAGAGAATTTGTACATAGCAAGCTCCCAGAAACAGCAATGCAAAAAATGACAAGATGATCCGTGTTTGTGAATAGAACCATAGAACCCTACAGTGCAGAAACAGGCCCTTCGGCCCATCGAGTCTGCACCGAACACAATCCCACCCAGACCCTATCCCCATATCCCTGCTAATCCCTCTAACCTACACATCCCAGGATACTAAGGGGCAATTTTAGCATAGCCAATGAACCTAACCCGCACATCTTTGGACTGTGGGAGGAAACCGGAGCACCCGGAGAAAACCCACGCAGACACAAGGAGAATGTGCAAACTCCACACAGGCAGTGACCCGAGCCGGGAATCGAACCCAGGACCCTGGAGCTGTGAAGCAGCAGTGCTAACCACTGTGCTAGCGTGCCGCCCACTGATAAATGGATAAACATTGGCCCAGAAAACCACTGCTTTCGTCTGAAAACAGTAAAAAGTCTGGCAACACCAGGTTTTAGTCCAGCCTATTTATTTGATAATATCCTCACAAGCTTTCGAGGGGACTGCCTCTTCGTCAGGTGAATGGAGGTGAATTGAGAACTCTCCATTCACCTGACGAAGAGGCAGTCCCCTCGAAAGCTTGTGAGAATATTACCAAATAAATAGGTTGGACTAAAACCTGGTGTTGTCAGACTTTTTACTGTGTTTACGCCAGTCCAACACCGGCATACCCACATCATGACTACTATCGTCTGAAAATACCATGGCTTATGAGGACAAATCGGCCTTTGGTTCAAAGTTTGTGCATTAGACAGCATCTCTGACTGTGCGGCACCCCCCCCCCTCGGCGCTGACCCCTCTGACTGTGCGGCACCCCCCCTCGGCGCTGACCCCTCTGACTGTGCGGCACCCCCCCCTCGGCGCTGACCCCTCTGACTGTGTGGCACCCCATCCACACTCTATCCTGCCCGCCGAGGTAAGAGACTGCAGAACCCCAACAGAGAAACTAGTCTGTGCCGAGTTGGCGAATTGTAGCCGGGGTCTCCACCCCAGCGAGCTGGGAGGGGTTGGTTACATCCCAGCTTCATGCTGTCACCTGCTGCAGAAGAGGATAGAAAATTGGCAGGAGGATGTGGAAGAAAATTGAATTTGAAGGAGGCTTTGTTCCAGTTTGTTTCCCTGATTTGGTAATTCCATCTTCTCATTCTTGCTGAGATCTGCCTTGCTATCGGAGCAGTGATCTCTCTCTGGGCCTGCAGTTTGGGTGGTTTGTTTTGATTTATTGAAGATTCTCATTCCTCGATATTAAATAGCAGTGGCTGAAACATATTTTCAAAATTCCAGGGAGTGATGAGTGAAACTCTAACAATTGCTGTCTTAGTTCAGAGGCTATGGGGCATGGACAGAGTGGATAGTCAGAAGCTTTTCCCAGGGTGGAAGAGTCAATTACTATGGGGCACAGGTTTAAGGCACGAGGGGCAAGGTTTAAAGGAGGTGTACGAGGCAGATTTATTAAAGGTTATTGCAGAAGGTTAGAGGGCGTGGAGTTGGGGGTAGGGTGTTAGCGTGGATAGAGAATTGGTTGTCAAATAGGAGGCAGAGAGTGGGGGTTAATGGGTGCTATTCGGATTGGCGGTTGGTGACTAGTGGAGTGCCCCAGGGGTCGGTGCTGGGGCCTCAGCTATTTACCATTTATATAGATGATCTGGAGGAGGGAACCGAGTGTATGGTGTCGAAATTTGCTGATGACACCAAGATTGGTGGAACGGCAAATTGCACGGAGGGTGTGGAGAGTCTGCAGAAGGATCTAGATAGGCTGGGCGAATGGGCCAGGAAATGGCAAATGGAATTTAATGTTGGCAAGTGCGAGGTGGTCCACTTTGGTAGGAATAATGGTACGAAGGACTATTACTTATGTGGCGATAAACTGCAGCATGCGACGGTGCAGAGGGACCTCGGGGTCCTTGTGCACGAGTTGCAAAAACCCAGCCTGCAGGTGCAGCAGGTGGTCAGGAAGGCGAATGGGATGCTGGCCTTCATAGCGAAGGGGATTGAATATAAAAGTAGGTCTTGCTGCAGCTGTACAGGGCACTGGTGAGGCCGCAGCTGGAGTACTGTGTGCAGTTTTGGTTGCCGTACTTATGCAAGGATACTTTGGCCTTGGAGGGAGTGCAGAGGAGGTTTACTAGGCTGATGCTGGAGTTGAGGGGGTTGAGCTGTGAGGAGAGGCTGAATAAACTGGGCAGTTGATGTGGTGTATATGGATTTTAGCAAGGCGTTTGATAAGGTTCACCATGGTAGGCTTCTGCAGAAAATGCAGATGTATGGGATTGGGGGTGATCTAGGTAATTGGATCAGGAATTGGCTAGCAGATAGGAGACAGAGGGTGGTGGTTGATGGTAAATATTCATCATGGAGTTTGGTTACGAGTGGTGTGCCTCAGGGATCTGTTTTGGGGCCACTGCTGTTTGTAATTTTTATTAATGATCTGGATGAGGGTATAGTTGGGTGGATTAGTAAGTTTGCTGATGACACCAAAGTCGGAGGTGTGGTAGATTGTGAGGAAGGGTGTCATAGTTTGCAGGGTGACTTAGAAAGGTTGCAGAGCTGGGCTGCGAGGTGGCGGATGGAGTTTAATGTGGAGAAGTGTGAGGTAATTCATTTCGGTAGGAATAACAGATGTGTTGAGTATAGGGCTAACGGGAGGACTTTGAATAGTGAGGAGGAGCAGAGGGATCTAGGTGTATGTGTACATAGATCCCTGAAAGTTGGGAATCAAGTCGATAAGGTTGTTAAGAAGGCATACGGTGTCTTGGCGTTTATTGGTAGGGAGATTGAATTTAGGAGTCGCAGCGTCATGATGCAACTGTACACAACTCTGGTACGGCCGCACTTGGAGTTTTGTGTGCAGTTCTGGTCCCCACATTACAGGAAGTATGTAGAGGCTTTGGAGAGGGTGCAGAGGAGGTTTACCAGGATGTTGCCTGGTATGGAGGGGAGATCCTATGAGGAGAGACTGAGAGATTTGGGGTTGTTTTCGCTGGAAAGAAGGCGGCTAAGAGGGGACCTTATTGAAACATATAAGATGATTAGAGGTTTAGACAGGGTAGATAGTGATAGCCTTTTTCCTAGGATGGAGAAAGCTAGCACGAGGGGGCACGACTTTAAATTAAGGGGGGTTAGTTATAGGACTGATGTCAGGGGTAGGTTCTTTACCCAGAGGGTGGTGAGGGACTGGAATGCCCTGCCAGCTGCAGTTGTAAATGCGCCTAGTTTGGGGGCGTTTAAGAGATCTGTGGATAGGTTTATGGACGAAATGGGATTGGTTTAGATTAGTGGGTTAGTGTTGTTTTTTTTAAAAGCTGATCGGCGCAGCATCGTGGGCCGAAGGGCCTGTTCTGCGCTGTAATGTTCTATGTTCTATGTACTCGTTAGAGTTTAGAAGAATGAGGGGAGATCTCATTGAGACGTATAAGATGATGAATGGGATGGATAGGATAGAGGTGGAGAGACTCTTCCCGCTCAGAAAGGACAGTAGGACTAGGGGGCACAGCGTCAAGATAAAGGGGGGGCAGGTTAGAATGGATTGAGGAGGAACTTCTTCACTCAAAGGGTGGTGAATCTCTGGAATTCTCTGCCCATTGAAGTGGTGGAGGCTGCCTCGCTAAATATATTTAAGATGTGGGTTGATAGGTTTTTGATAGGCAAGGGGATTAAGGGTTATGGGGAGAGGGCGGGTAAGTGGAACTGAGCCACGACAGATCAACCATGATCTTATTGAATGGCGGGGCAGGCTCGAAGGGCTGGATGGCTACTCTTGCTCCTATTTCTTATGTTCTTAGATTTTTTCACACAGCAAGTGGTGGGTGCCTGGTTAGTGGAAGTGGATAGAACATAGAACATTACAGCACAAACAGGCCCTTCGGCCCTCGAGTTGCGCCGATCGCATCAACCCCACCAATCTATAGACCTATCTATAACCCCCAATTCCATTAAACCCCATATACTCATCCAGAAGTCTTTTAAAAGACCCCAGAGAGTTCGCCTCCACCACCGACGACGACAGCCGATTCCAGTCACTCACTACCCTCTGAGTGAAAAACTTACCCCTAACATCACCTCTGTACTTCCCTCCCCGCACCTTAAATCTGTGTCCTCTCGTAGCGACCATTTCAACCCGGGGAAATAGCCTCTGAGAGTCCACCCTATCTATTCCTCTCAACATTTTATAAACTTCTATCAGGTCGCCTCTCAACCTTCGCCTCTCCAGGGAAAAGAGTCCCAGCTTCCTCAACCTATCTTCATAAGGCATGCCTCCCAGTCCAGGCAACATCCTTGTAAATCTCCTCTGCACCCTTTCAATAGCTTCTACGTCTTTCCTATAGTGAGGCGACCAGAACTGCGCACAGTACTCCAAATGAGGCCTGACGAGGGTCCTGTAAAGTTGCAGCATTACCTCCCGACTCCTAAACTCAATCCCTCGATTAATGAAGGCCAGTACACCATATGCCTTCTTGACCACCTCCTCCACCTGCGAGGCCGATTTAAGAGTCCTGTGAACCTGGACCCCGAGATCCTTCTGCTCTTCAACGCTACTAAGACCCCTGCCCTTAATAGTGTACTCGTTCATCCCGTTGGTTCTGCCGAAATGGACTACTACACATTTATCCGCGTTGAAGTCCATCTGCCACTTCTCCGCCCATTCCTGCATCCTATCTATGTCCTGCTGCAACTTTTGACATCCTTCCAGACCATCCACAACACCGCCGACCTTCGTGTCATCAGCGAACTTGCTAACCCATCCCTCCACTTCCTCATCCAGGTCATTTATGAAAATGACAAACAACAAGGGTCCCAGAACAGATCCCTGGGGCACCCCACTGGTGACTGACCTCCATTCCGAAAAAGCCCCATCCACAACCACTCTCTGCCTTCTGCAGGCAAGCCAGTTCTGCAAACAACAAGGCCAAAGGCCCTTGGATCCCATGCCCTCTCACCTTCTGAAGAAGTCTTGCATGGGGGACCTTATCAAAAGCCTTGCTGAAGTCCATGTACACTACGTCCACGGCACTTCCTTCGTCAATGTGTTGAGTCACATTATCGAAGAACTCAACTAGGCTCGTAAGGCACGACCTGCCCTTGACAAATCCATGCTGACTATTCCTGATCATGTCAAACCTCTCCAGATACTTTAGTGACTTTTAAGAGGCATCTTGACAAGTACATGAATAGAATGAGAACAGGAGGATCTAGTCCCCAGAAGGGTAGGGGGTTTTAGTTAAGTTGGGCAGCAAGGTCGGTGCAGGTTCAGAGGGCTGAAGGGCCCGTTCCTGTGCTGTAATTTCTTTGTTCTAGAAGATGCATTACTTGTAGTCTCTACATTACTATCACAGAAAAATAGTAACTCAACGCTTAGGGGAGGTGGTGGGACAATAGTATCTATCGTCATTGGACTAGTAATCCAGAGACCCAGGGTAATGCTGTGGGAGCTGGGTTCAAATCCCGCCACAGCAAATGGTGGAATTTGAATTCAATAAATATCTGGAATTTAAGAATCTACTGATGACCTTGAAACCACTGCAAATTGTTGTAAAAACCCATCTGGTTAACTAATGTCTTTTAGGGAAGGAAATCTGCTGTCCTTACCTGGTCTGGTCTATATGGACTTCAGATAGATCCACAGCAGTTTGGTTAACTGTCAGCTGCCCCCTCCAGGGCTGGGGAAGTAAATGCCATGAACGAATAAAGAAAAGTGAGTGAAACTGGCGACTGGTGCAGTGATATTCCATCTTTGAGAGATATTCGATCGTGTTTTTGTGATGCTGTCAGCGACCAGCTGATTAAACATCAGCTAACATTGTGCATGTTAACCATTGCTGATCTATTATTGTACTGACTGATATACCTCATGCTCCAGTTCCTACATAAAGCTCGTTTCTGAAGCAGTAGGATTAAATCAAATGTGTGCTTAAAGCTTTAACTCTCTTCTGGTCAGTTCCTGGGATGGGGTGTGTTTAGCAGAATTGTGCATTATAAATCACTGATACTAATACCTTGTAAAGGTTCAACTCTGTCCTTTTCTTTTTAAATCGTAGCGAGTGTTATCTGTCTTCTCTGCCAACAGCGTCTGTTGTCTTGGAATCTGGGTGGGTGGGGGACGGGGGGTTAGGTGGGATGGTGATGGTATGTGTATGATGGGGGGGGCGTGGGGAATGGCAGTGATCTCAGTGGTGTATGTGTGATGGGGAGTAGGGGGTGACGGTGATCTCAGTGGTGTGTGTGTGATGGGGAGTAGGGGGTGATGGTGATCTCAGTGGTGTGTGTGTGATGGGGAGTAGGGGGTGATGGTGATCTCAGTGGTGTGTGTGTGATGGGGAGTAGGGGGTGGCGGTGATCTCAGTGGTGTGTGTGTGATGGGGAGTAGGGGGTGGCGGTGATCTCAGTGGTGTGTGTGTGATGGGGAGTAGGGGGTGACGGTGATCTCAGTGGTGTGTGTGTGATGGGGAGTAGGGGGTGATGGTGATCTCAGTGGTGTGTGTGTGATGGGGAGTAGGGGGTGACGGTGATCTCAGTGGTGTGTGTGTGATGGGGAGTAGGGGGTGATGGTGATCTCAGTGGTGTGTGTGTGATGGGGAGTAGGGGGTGACGGTGATCTCAGTGGTGTGTGTGTGATGGGGAGTAGGGGGTGAGGGTGATCTCAGTGGTGTGTGTGTGATGGGGAGTAGGGGGTGACGGTGATCTCAGTGGTGTGTGTGTGATGGGGAGTAGGGGGTGACGGTGATCTCAGTGGTGTGTGATGGGGAGGATGGGGAGTAGGGGGTGACGGTGATCTCAGTGGTGTGTGTGTGATGGGGAGTAGGGGGTGAGGGTGATCTCAGTGGTGTGTGTGTGATGGGGAGTAGGGGGTGACGGTGATCTCAGTGGTGTGTGTGTGATGGGGAGTAGGGGGTGACGGTGATCTCAGTGGTGTGTGTGGGATGGGGAGTAGGGGGTGATGGTGATCTCAGTGGTGTGTGTGTGATGGGGAGTAGGGGGTGATGGTGATCTCAGTGGTGTGTGTGTGATGGGGAGTAGGGGGTGAGGGTGATCTCAGTGGTGTGTGTGTGATGGGGAGTAGGGGGTGACGGTGATCTCAGTGGTGTGTGTGTGATGGGGAGTAGGGGGTGACGGTGATCTCAGTGGTGTGTGTGTGATGGGGAGTAGGGGGTGACGGTGATCTCAGTGGTGTGTGTGGGATGGGGAGTAGGGGGTGATGGTGATCTCAGTGGTGTGTGTGTGATGGGGAGTAGGGGGTGATGGTGATCTCAGTGGTGTGTGTGTGATGGGGAGTAGGGGGTGACGGTGATCTCAGTGGTGTGTGTGTGATGGGGAGTAGGGGGTGACGGTGATCTCAGTGGTGTGTGTGTGATGGGGAGTAGGGGGTGACAGTGATCTCAGTGGTGTGTGATGGGGAGTAGGGGGTGACAGTGATCTCAGTGGTGTGTGTGTGATGGGGAGTAGGGGGTGACGGTGATCTCAGTGGTGTGTGTGTGATGGGGAGTAGGGGGTGACAGTGATCTCAGTGGTGTGTGATGGGGAGTAGGGGGTGACAGTGATCTCAGTGGTGTGTGTGTGATGGGGAGTAGGGGGTGGCGGTGATCTCAGTGGTGTGTGATGGGGAGTAGGGGGTGACAGTGATCTCGTGGTGTGTGTGTGATGGGGAGTAGGGGGTGACGGTGATCTCAGTGGTGTGTGTGTGATGGGGAGTAGGGGGTGGCGGTGATCTCAGTGGTGTGTGTGTGATGGGGAGTAGGGGGTGACGGTGATCTCAGTGGTGTGTGTGATGGGGAGTAGGGGGTGACGGTGATCTCAGTGGTGTGTGTGTGATGGGGAGTAGGGGGTGACGGTGATCTCCGTGGTGTGTGTGGGATGGGGAGTAGGGGGTGACAGTGATCTCAGTGGTGTGTGTGTGATGGGGAGTAGGGGGTGACGGTGATCTCAGTGGTGTGCGTGGGATGGAGAGTAGGGGGTGATGGTGATCTCAGTGGTGTGTGTGTGATGGGGAGGATGGGGAGTAGGGGGTGATGGTGATCTCAGTGGTGTGTGTGTGATGGGGAGTAGGGGGTGCGGTGATCTCAGTGGTGTGTGTGTGATGGGGAGTAGGGGGTGACGGTGATCTCAGTGGTGTGTGTGTGATGGGGAGTAGGGGGTGACGGTGATCTCAGTGGTGTGTGTATGATGGGGAGGATGGGGAGTAGGGGGTGACGGTGATCTCAGTGGTGTGTGTGTGATGGGGAGGATGGGGAGTAGGGGGTGACGGTGATCTCAGTGGTGTGTGTGTGATGGGGAGGATGGGGAGTAGGGGGTGACGGTGATCTCAGTGGTGTGTGTGTGATGGGGAGTAGGGGCTGACGGTGATCTCAGTGGTGTGTGTGGGATGGAGAGTAGGGGGTGATGGTGATCTCAGTGGTGTGTGTGTGATGGGGAGTAGGGGCTGACGGTGATCTCAGTGGTGTGTGTGGGATGGGGAGTAGGGGGTGACGGTGATCTCAGTGGTGTGTGTGTGATGGGGAGTAGGGGGTGACGGTGATCTCAGTGGTGTGTGTGTGATGGGGAGTAGGGGGTGACGGTGATCTCAGTGGTGTGTGTGGGATGGGGAGTAGGGGGTGACGGTGATCTCAGTGGTGTGTGTGTGATGGGGAGTAGGGGGTGGCGGTGATCTCAGTGGTGTGTGTGTGATGGGGAGTAGGGGGTGACGGTGATCTCAGTGGTGTGTGTGTGATGGGGAGTAGGGGGTGACGGTGATCTCCGTGGTGTGTGTGTGATGGGGAGTAGGGGGTGACGGTGATCTCAGTGGTGTGTGTGCGATGGGGAGTAGGGGGTGATGGTGATCTCCGTGGTATGTGTGGGATGGGGGGGTGTGGAGAGTGAGGGGGTGGGCAGCAGCGGGTGATGGTGGTGGTGTGTGGGATGGTCCCTGAACACATTAGTCAGCTGGTTGAGTTTCCTAAAAACCTACCATTCCCATGCTGACTTTCCCAGTTTCTTCCACAGGTTCCCACGTTTATTGGGCGTGGTTCTCTAATCAGTCCTCATTGGTTTGAATACTGAGTGGTGATGTTGCCAGAATCGTCACACACTATCCACAATGGGATTGCCTTTCACCCAACGCATCCCCATTAAAACTGAGGTTTTATAGAAGAGAAAGTCAGTGTCAACTTGGATTAAAACATTACGTTGGTGCTGTCCCCTATGGATCGGTGCTTGGGCCCATTGTCATAGAACATTACAGCACAGTACAGGCCCTTCGGCCCTCGATGTTGTGCCGACCAGTGGATCCAATCTAATGATCCTCTAACCTAAACTATTCCAATGTTATCCATATGCCTATCCACTGACCATTTGAATGCCCTTAAAGTTGGCGAGTCCACAACTGCTGCAGATCCTCTGTGGATCCATTGCTTTTAATGCAAGTCAATGAATATGGGCATGCAGAATAAGATTTCAATCTACCAATGATGCCAAACTTGCAGGTATAGCAGATAGTGAGGCTGACAGCTAGCAGGAGGGGTAGACACGCAGCTGGTGGAATTTAATGCAGCAAAGTTAGAGATGATGTATTTTGGCAGAAGAGGCAATCCAGACTTAATGGAACAGTTGGGAAGAGTGTGCAGGAACAGTGGGATTTGGGAATTTGTGTGTTTATTAGGGTGTGGGGGTCACTGGCTAGGCTAACATTTATTGCACATCCGTAACTACCCTTTCTTGAGCTGCTGTAATTTGTATATTGTAGGTACACCCACAGTGCTGTTAGGGAGGGAGTTCCAGGATTTTGACCCAGTGACAGTGAAGAATGTAAATGTATTGGTGGAGTTAGAGGAGGTTTACTGGATTGAAACCTGAATTGAGTGGATTGTTTTATGGGCTTGTTTCCACTAGAGTTTAGAAGAATGAGGGGCGATTTGATTAATATAAGATCCTGAACAATCTTGATAAAGTGGATGTTGAAATGATGCTTCCTTTTGTGGTGGAGTCCAGAATTAGGGAGCACGGTTAAGGGTCACCCTTATAGGACAGAGATGAGGAGATTCTTTCTTTTTCTGAGGGCTGGGTGAATTTGAAACACTCTGCCTCAGAAGGACGTGGAGCCATTTAAGATTTTTAAGTTGGAGGCCAGCGAATGAAAGGTTATTGGGTTAGATGTTCATGTGGCATTTGAAATACTAACAAACCAACCATGATCTTACGAATAGTGGACAGGGCTTGAGGGCCGAATGGGCTACTTCTGGGAGGGAACTGTGATGGGGAGATTGGGACGGAGGAGGTTCGCTCCCAGGTAGGGGAGGACCGTAGGCAGTATGGGAGGGAGGTTAGACAGGGGGTGGAGATGGGAAATGCCCAGACTGAGGGGCTGAAGTATATATATTTAAATGCAAGGAGTGTAGTGAATAAGGTAGATGAGCTTAGGGCGTGGATTGCTGCTTGGGATTGTGATGTGGTGGCCATTACGGAGACTTGGATGTCTCGGGGACAGGACATTCAGGTGCCAGGCTTCAGGTGCTTCAGGAAGGACAGGGAGGGTGACAGAAGGGGTGGTGGAGTGGCACTGTTGATCAGGGACAGTGTCATGGCTGCAGAGAAAGAGGATGTTGTGGAGGGAATGTCTACAGGATCTCTGTGGGTGGAAGTTACAAACAGCAAAGGGTCGAAAACTTTGCTGGGTGTATTCTATAGGCCGCCCAATAGTGACAGGGAAGTTGAAGTACAAATACAAGTACAGATTCTGGAGAGATGTTTTAATAACAGAGTTGTCGTGATGGGAGACTTCAATTTCCCAAACATCAACTGGAATATCCCTAGGGTAAGGGGTTTGGATGGGGAGGAGTTTGTTAGGTGTGTTCAGGAAGGTTTCCTGACACAGTATGTGGATAAGCCTACGAGGGAAGAGGCTGTACTTGACCTGGTACTGGCGAATGAACCAGGGCAGGTGATAGATCTTTCGGTAGGAGAGCATCTTGGAAATGGTGACCGTAATTCTATCTCCTTCACAGTTGCATTGGAATGAGATAGGATCAGGCAGGGTAGGAAGGTGTTTATCTGGGGTAAGGGGAGATACGAAGAAGTCAGGAAGTTACTTGGACAAATAAACTGGAAGGAGGCGTTCTTAGGGAAAAGTACCCAAGGAAGGTTTGACATGATCAGGAATAGTCAGCATGGATTTGTCAAGGGCAGGTCATGCCTTACGAGCCTAGTTGAGTTCTTCGATAATGTGACTGAACACATTGATGAAGGAAGTGCCGTGGACGTAGTGTACATGGACTTCAGCAAGGCGTTTGATAAGGTCCCCCATGCAAGAATTCTTGAGAAGGTGAGAGGGCATGGGATCCAAGGGCCTTTGGCCTTGTGGATCCAGAACTGGCTTGCCTGCAGAAGGCAGAGAGTGGTTGTGGATGGGTCTTTTTCGGAATGGAGGTCAGTCACCAGTGGGGTGCCCCAGGGATCTGTTCTGGGACCCTTGCTGTTTGTCATTTTCATAAATGACCTGGATGAGGAAGTGGAGGGATGGGTTAGCAAGTTCGCCATTGACACGAAGGTCGGTGGTGTTGTGGATGGTCTGGAAGGATGTCAAAAGTTGCAGCAGGACATAGATAGGATGCAGGAATGGGCGGAGAAGTGGCAGATGGACTTCAACGCGGATAAATATGTAGTCGTCCATTTCGGCAGAACCAATGGGATGAACGAGTACACTATCAAGGGCAGGAGTCTTAGTAGCGTTGAAGAGCAGAAGGATCTCGGGGTCTGGGTTCACAGTACTCTTAAATCGGCCTCGCAGGTGGAGGAGGTGGTCAAGAAGGCGTATGGTGTACTGGCCTTCATTAATCGAGGGATTGAGTTTAGGAGTCGGGAGGTAATGCTGCAACTTTACAGGACCCTCGTCAGGCCTCATTTGGAGTACTGTGCGCAGTTCTGGTCGCCTCACTATAGGAAAGACGTAGAAGCTATTGAAAGGGTGCAGAGGAGATTTACAAGGATGTTGCCTGGACTGGGAGGCATGCCTTATGAAGATAGGTTGAGGGAGCTGGGACTCTTTTCCCTAGAGAGGCGAAGGTTGAGAGGCGACCTGATAGAAGTTTATAAAATGTTGAGAGGAATAGATAGGGTGGACTCTCGGAGGCTATTTCCCCGGGTCGCTACGAGAGGACACAGATTTAAGGTGCGGGGAGGGAAGTACAGAGGAGATGTTAGGGGTAAGTTTTTCACTCAGAGGGTGGTGAGTGAATGGAATCGGCTGCCGTCATCGGTGGTGGAGGCGAACTTGCTGGGGTCTTTTAACAGACTTCTGGATGAGTTTATGGGGTTTAATGGAATTGGGGGTTATAGATAGGTCTATAGATTGGTGGGGTTGATGTGATCGGCGCAACTCGAGGGCCGAAGGGCCTGTTTGTGCTGTAATGTTCTATGTTCTAAGGTGGCAGATATTCAAGGAATGTGTCTGGAGCTCTGAATGACAACGTTCCGATGAGACAAGGGGGTTTTGGTAGGTCGCGGGAACCGTGGTGCACAAAGGCTAAGTTCAACCTAGTCAGGAGGAAAGGGAAGGTGTATAAGAGGTTCAGGCAATTAAGAGAGGTTAAAGATCTTGAGGAGTATAAGGACTGTAGGAAGGAACTTAAGAGGGAAATTAGGAGATCCAGAAGGGGTCATGAGAAGACCTTGGCGGTCTATAAATATGTGAAAGGTAAAAGGATAAGAAGAGAAGGGATACGACCTATAAAAGGTGAGGGGGGGAAACGTTTGTGTGGAACCAGAAGAAATGGCAGAGGTGCTTAACGAGTACTTCGCCTCAGTATTCACAGTGAAAGCTGATCCGGGAGATTTTGTTATGGACTTGCAGCAGATGGAAAAGATTGAATACGTGAATATCAAGGAGGAGGATGTGTTGGAACTTTTGAATTCTATCAAGGTAGATAAGTCGCCTGGACCAGATGGGATGTACCCCAGGATACTGTGGGAGGCGAGGGAAGAGATTGTGGAGCCCCTGGCGATGATCTTTGCGTCGTCAATGGAGACGGAAGAGGTTCCGGAGGATTGGAGGATTGTGGATGTAGTTCCTATTTTCAAGAAAGGGAACAGAGATAGCCCGGGAAATTACCGACTGGTGAGTCTGACCTCAGTGGTTGGTAAGCTGATGGAGAGGCTTCTGAGGGACAAGATTTACGAACATTTGGAGAGGTTTGACATGATCAGGAATAGTCAGCATGGATTTATCAAGGGCAGGTCGTGCCTTACAAGCCTAGTTGAGTTCTTCGATAATGTGACTGAACACATTGACGAAGGAAATGCCGTGGACGTAGTGTACATGGACTTCAGCAAGGCGTTTGATAAGCTTCCCCATGCAAGACTTCTTGAGAAGGTGAGAGGGCATGGGATCCAAGGGCCTTTGGCCTTGTGGATCCAGAATTGGCTTGCCTGCAGAAGGCAGAGAGTGGTTGTGGATGGGGCTTTTTCTGAATGGAGGTCAGTCACCAGCGGAGTGCCTCAAGGATCTGTTCTAGGACCCTTGTTGTTTGTCATTTTCATAAATGACCTGGATGAGGAAGTGGAGGGATGGGTAAGTAAGTTCGCTGATGACACTAAGGTCGGTAGTGTTGTGGATGGTCTGGAAGGATGGCAAAAGTTGCAGCAGGACATAGATAGGATGCAGGACTGGGCGGAGAAGTGGCAGATGGACTTCAACGCGGATAAATGCATAGTCGTCCATTTTGGCAGAACCAACGGGATGAATGAGTACACTATCAAGGGCAGGAGTCTGAGTAGTGTTGAACATAAGAACATAAGAAATAGGTGCAGGAGTAGGCCATCTGGCCCTTCGAGCCTGCCCCGCCATTCAATAAGATCATGGCTGATCTGTCGTGACTCAGCTCCACCTTCCTGCCCTCTCCCCATAACCCTTAATCCCTTCTCTTATCAAAAACCCATCAACCCGTTTCTTAAAAATATTTAGCGAGGCAGCCTCCACCACTTCAACGGGCAGAGAATTCCAGAGATTCACCACCCTTTGAGTGAAGAAGTTCCTCCTCAACTCTGTTCTAAACCGCCTCCCCTTTATCTTGAGGCTGTGCCCCCTAGTCCTACTGTCTTTTTTGAGCGGGAAGGGTCTCTCCACCTCTATCCTATCCATCCCATTCATCATCTTATACATCTCAATGAGATCTCCCCTCATTCTTCTAAACTCTAACGAGTACAAGCCTAGTTTATTCAGCCTCTCCTCATAGCTCAATCCCCTCAACTCCGGTATCAGGCGAGTAAACCTCCTCTGCACTCCCTCCAGGGCCAAAATATCCTTGCGCAGGTGCGGCGCCCAAAACTGCACACAGTACTCCAGCTGCGGTCTCACCAATGCCCTATACAGCTGTAGCAAGACCTCCCTACTTTTATATTCAATCCCCTTCGCTATGAAGGCCAGCATCCCATTCGCCTTCCTGACCACCTGCTGCACCTGCAAGCTGGGTTTTTGCGACTCATGCACAAAGACCCCGAGGTCCCTCTGCACCGTCGCCTGCTGCAGTTTTTCGCCCCGTAAGTAATAGTCCTTCCTACCATTCCTCCTACCAAAGTGGACCACCTCACACTTGCCAACATTAAATTCCATTTGCCATTTCCTGGCCTATTCGCCCAGCCTATCTAGATCCTTCTGCAGACTCTCCACACCCTCCGCACAATTTGCCTTTCCCCCAATCTTGGTTTCATCAGCAAATTTCGACACCCTGCACTCGGTTCAGCAGAAGAATCTAGGGGTCCGGGTCCACAGGACTCTTAAATCGGCCTCGCAGGTGGAGGAGGTGGTCAAGAAGGCGTATGGTGTACTGACCTTCATTAATCGAGGGATTGAGTTTAGGAGTCGGGAGGTAATGCTGCAACTTTATAAGACCCTTGTCAGGCCTCATTTAGAGTATCGTGCGCAGTTCTGGTCGCCTTACTATAGGAAAGATGTAGAAGCTATTGAGAGTACCGGTACAGAGGAGATTTACAAGGATGTTGCCTGGACTGGGAGGCATGCCTTATGAAGTTAGGTTGAGGGAGCTGGGACTCTTTTCCCTGGAGAGACAAAGGTTGAGAGGCGACCTGATAGAAGTTTATAAAATGTTGAGAGGAATAGATAGGGTGGACTCTCAGAGGCTATTTCCCCGGTTGAAATGGTCGCTACGAGAGGACACAGATTTAAGGTGCGGGGAGGGAAGTACAGAGGTGATGTTAGGGGTAAGTTTTTCACTCAGAGGGTGGTGAGTGAATGGAATCGGCTGCCGTCATCGGTGGTGGAGGCGAACTCGCTGGGGTCTTTTAAAAGACTTCTGGATGAGTATATGGGGTTTTATGGGATTGGGGGTTATCGATAGGTCTATAGATTGATAGGTGTTGATGTGATCGGCGCAACTCGTGGGCCGAAGGGTCTGTTTGTGCTGTAGTGTTCTATGTTCTATGTTCTGCCTATTTGTGTGTTTGTCTGAGTTTTGTCAGTTTCTGTGCAGTCACGTACCTTCTCTTGTTTTTAGGTTGTGTGGATTTCCTGTGTGGCGCTGTTACTCCAGGCGGACGTTCCTCCCAGTTTGCAATACTCGACACTTCCTAAACCTATCGTGAAGACAATCCAGAGCATCGAGGGGATTGTTGACCCAAATGAGTGCGCAGTCTGTCATTTCCACTCACCCCAAAGAGAGCACTGGTCAGAATGGAGTGAGCAGAGTGCAGCTCCAGCCCAACAGCAGTGGTGCCAGCGTGGGCTCACAGCAAGTCCCGCAGCTCCATCCGCTCAGCCCCTCGGGGGCTGGCAAGGCCATGGCACCAAGTAAACAAAGCAAGAAGAATGCCAGCTACAGCAAGGAGAGTGAGGAATACCGGCAGCGGCGCGAACGCAACAACATGGCGGTGCGTAAAAGCCGATTAAAGAGCAAACAGAAAGCTCAGGACACACAGCAGAGAGTCAACGAGCTGAAAGAGGAGAATGAGCGTCTGGAAGCAAAAATCAAACTGCTCAGCAAGGAGCTGAGTGTCTTAAAGGATTTGTTTCTTGAGCATGCACATTCTTTCTCTGATAATGGGCACCCACCATTCACTGAAAACACTGGATCTGGGCAGGAGTCAAACAGCATGGGGCAGTAGGAGGGAGCAGGGATGGCAAGTGTCAACACCTGGGAAATTTTATGGAAAGGTGTTTTACTTTGAATCGTCTATTTTAATTTAATTTTCTAAAAAGTGTATATTTCTGCTGTCCAATGGTCTGTGTCTGGAAAGTATTCAAATTTCTAAAGGACTGAGAAAAACAGCAGTTGGTAAAATGGACTCTGCAGAAGTAAAAGACACTTCAACAATCAAGGAAGGCACCCATTAAATACAGAGTTACACTTGCTGCTTGGTATCTACCCCCTGCCCCACATCCGTTCAATCTCTTCCCCATCTCCCTCGAATCTTTTGTGGCTGTGCTGAGGGGCTGTGGGTTTTAGTACAAAGCTAGCAAGGATGCAGTTTCACTCCAGTTGGTTTATTGGGTGAGAAGACTATAAGATGGAGGTTTTGGTTTGACACTCTTGAGTATTGGGTTATTGACTTTAGAAGCAACGATTAGGCTGACAAATGGAAATGCAAAGCAGTCCAGACAATGCCTGAATCAGACAAAGCACAATAACATTGTGGGGATCCCCTTCATTACAAGCTGTGTACAGTTGCCCTGCTTAGCTTAGGGAACAGTCTACTTGCCTTGTAGCCATAATGTGAGTCTGACAGTGGGGTGGCGGGGTCTTGGGGTCTGACAGGGGTTCTTGTTTGAAACACTAAGCTATTATTTTCTCGCTCTGGTGGCTGGCTGTTTCAGCCGCGATGCTTTCATTTTACAGGAGTGTAGTGTTTTTGTTATAAGAACATAAGAAATAGGAGCAGGAGTAGGCCATCTAGCCCTTCGAGCCTGCCCCGCCATTCAATAAGATCATGGCTGATCTGTTGTGGCTCAGTTCCACTTTCCCGCCCTCTCCCCATAACCCTTAATCCCCTCTCTTATCAAAAACCCATCAACCCGTTTCTTAAAAATATTTAGCGAGGCAGCCTCCACCACTTCAACGGGCAGAGAATTCCAGAGATTCACCACCCTTTGAGTGAAGAAGTTCCTCCTCAACTCCGTTCTAAACTGCCCCCCCTTTATCTTGAGGCTGTGCCCCCTAGTCCTACTGTCTTTTTTGAGCGGGAAGAGTCTCTCCACCTCTATCCTATCCATCCCATTCATCATCTTATATGGGAGATAGTCAGTTCAAATCCCATCAGAATTCAGTTTAGAAATAAAAGTTGTTAGCTGTGGAAGTGAAGTAGTTTGGAGCCAGACTGCACTGTTATAATACTGTCTCCTTATCCAGGCCTGTCCACAATTTCCCCGTTTCCATGCAGAGATCAGCAGTTTCTAATCGCAGTGTCCAGTGCGCAGAAATCCTTTGCGTTTGGTTTTTGTGTGTCTGCTGTCTCTGTCTCTTTGTCACCGACAGTGCCTGCGTCCCACTCTCAGCCACTGCACCTCCTGCTTGCATGTGGCAGTTGAAATAAGTGAGAACCCATCTGATCGGAACCGGAATCACAATTGTGCAGCTACTAACAAACACTGAGTTCCTTTGATAAATTGTTCCAAAGAGGCTGTGCTGTCACTGGGCTAGGAATCCAGTAACAAAGCTCTGAGGGCCTGGGTTCAAATCCCACCGAAACAGCTGGAATTGAAAGCTAGTCTCAGTAATGGTGACCATGAAACCATTGTCGATTGTTTAAAAAAAACCTCTCATCCAATACACTAATTCAGGAGGGAAATCTGCTGTCCTTACCTGATCTGGCCTGTATGTGACTCCAGACTCCCAGTAATGTGATTACCTCTAAAATGGGTAATTGGTAAAGGGTGATAAACATTGGCCTTGCCAATGATACCTGCATCCCATTAAAGTAATAAAAACAGCCTTAATCCCGCAGTGTCTAGATTGTCCCTCATTACCTACCCGATAACCCTCACTGACAGGACTTTCACATACATCTCGGACAGATTCCTAAGCACTTCATGTACACACCACAATTTATATTGTACTCAATGGGCACAGTAAGATCCCACAAACACCAATGAAATAGCTAGACTATTTTGGTTGCGTGATAGTGGGAAAGTTTCCTGTTTTTCTGTAACTATTACCACAAAACCTTTCCTAGCCACCCATGAAAATAGACCAAGTCATTTTTTAATGTCTTACCTGAAAACTGATGGCAGTGTAGCACCCCCTGTGCACTAGGGGTGTCAGTGCGGATCATTAACCCCCTCCCCCACCCTCCACTCCTGCTCCAATGTAACCAGAATGTAGAATTTTGAGACTCCTCACTTGAACATTCAGTAACACAATTGGGGATGATACTGTGATCAGCTTGAGTTGTGTTTGACCTGTGTAACAAGTGGACTTTCCATGTAGCCAGGGTCAGTTTGATGAATGCAGAAGTGTGGAAGTGATGCTTCATGTGGCCACACACTCTCTGAAATGTTGTGTTGCTTTGCATCTTGACCCTTTAAATGGGATTGGACTGAATATAGTTAATAAACCCAGTGACCGCACTGGCCCAGGCTGTATCCCTGTAGATATGAAGGTAAACACTAACTGGCCTGGAGTGCTGGCATGTTCACCCTTTCGAGGACAGCGCTTGTTTGGAGCTACACAACAGCACAAATCCACTCAGACTGAGAGGTTCCTGGATCGATTGCTGGTCCCAGCTGAGTTCACAGTTTTGGGTTGAGTTAATTGTCCTTGGTGCCCTCAGTCTGAAGTGTGGGGCAGAAATCTTCACTTCGCAAAGGTATGGGGCTCCTCAGATCCTCCAGCCCAGCAGGAACAGTGTGTACTATGTTGAGAGTTCGGGATGTACTTCTGAGGCTGTATAAGGCTCTGGTCAGACCCCATTTGGAGTACTGTGAGCAGTTTTGGGCCCCATATCTAAGGCTAGATGTGCTGGCCTTGGAAAGGGTCCAGAGGAGGTTCACAAGAATGATCCCTGGAGCGAAGAGCTTGTTGTATGAGGAACAGCTGAGGACTCTGGGTCTGTACTCGTTGGAGTTTAGAAGGATTGGGGGGGGGGATCTTATTGAAACTTAACAGGATACTCAAGGCCCTAGATAGAGTGGACGAGGGGGAGGATATTTCCACTAGTGTAAAAGGCTAAAGGGACGGTCCTTTAAAACAGATGAGGAGGAATTTCTTCAGCCAGAGAGTGGTGAATCTGTGGAACTCTTTGCTGCAGAAGGCTGTGGAGGCCGGGTCACTGAGTGTCTTTAAGACAGAGATGGATAGGCTCTTGATTAATAAGGGGATCAGGAGTTATAGAGAAAAGGCAGGAGAATGGGGATGAGAAAAATATCAGCCACGATTGAATGGCAGAGCAGTCTCGATGAGCCGAGTGGCCTAATTCTGCTCCTGTGTCTTATGGAGCTGATCCAACTTCCATATTTCACCGTTACTTGTATCCCTTATACCTTTGGATAAGCTAAATTATCTCAGTTTAAACTAACAGCTGAATTAACATTAAATACTGTTTGCCAAAGAGAGTTCCTAACTTTAATCTCACTATTGGAAAGTCTGCCTTGAATCTTTAGTCTCTGCTTCCTACTCCCAGACTCACCTGCCATTGGGAAGTTTTTCTCTCTATCCTCTCTGTTCCTACTGATATCTTTTAAATCTTCAATCAAATCACCACTTATCCTTCTGAATTCTTGTAGCCTAACTCTTGGGAGTCCCGGTCTCATTCTGGTAAATCTGTGCTAAATCCCTCCCAGGCCAGTGTCCTCAGGTTCGGAGCCCAGAGCTGCTCTCAGTAACTCCAGGTGTGCTGCAGACAGGGCTTTGTGTCACTGAAGAAAACTTCTGCCCCCTTGTATTCTGGTCTCCAGATATGAGGGGAAATATTCTATTTACCTCATTCCTGTAGCTGTATGTTTTAATGATCTGTGTGTCCAGGTCTCTTTGGACCTCCACGGTTTTGAGCCTTTTACCATTCTGCAAGCCCCCCGATCTGTCCGTTTCACATTCAGAGTGGATGGCCCCACACTTGCCGGCACTGTAATCCATTTCCTACAGTTTTGTTTGTTCATTTACAATTTCACCAGTCTTTCTGTCATCAGCCATTTATATACGTGACTTTTTGCAATGGCAATATTAACGAACACAGTGAATAGCTGAGGCCCCGGCACAGGGCCTTATAGGATATCACCATCACACCCTGCCAATGAGAATACCTGCCCATTATCCCGAATCTCTGTCTCCTGCTGCTCAGCCCATCGGATCAATCATTTATAGAACATAAAACACTACAGCACAAACAGGCCCTTCGGCCCACGAGTTGCGCCGATCACATCAACCCCACCAATCTATAGACCTATCTATAACCCCCAATCCCATAAAACCCCATATACTCATCCAGAAGTCTTTTAAAAGACCCCAGCGAGTTCGCCTCCACCACCACTGACGGCAGCCGATTCCATTCACTCACCACCCTCTGAGTGAAAAACTTACCCCTAACATCACCTCTGTACTTCCCTCCTCGCATCTTAAATCTGTGTCCTCTCGTAGCGACCATTTCAACCCGGGGAAATAGCCTCTGAGAATCCACCCTATCTATTCAAACATAGAACATTACAGCACAAACAGGCCCTTCGGCCCTCGAGTTGCGCCGATCACATCAACCCCACCAATCTTGATAGTGTACTCGTTCATCCCGTTGGTTCTGCCGAAATGGACGACTACACATTTATCCGCGTTGAAGTCCATCTGCCACTTCTCCGCCCATTCCTGGATCCTATCTATGTCCTGCTGCAACTTTTGACATCCTTCCAGACCATCCACAACACCGCCGACCTTCGTGTCATCAGCGAACTTGCTAACCCATCTCTCCACTTCCTCATCCAGGTCATTTATGAAAATGACAAACAGAAAGGGTCCCAGAACATTTAAAGTTATAAAGTCTTATAAAGTTGCAGCATTACCTCCCGACTCCTAAACTCAATCCCTCGATTAATGAAGGCCAGTACACCATACGCCTTCTTGACCACCTCCTCCACCTGCGAGGCCGATTTAAGAGTCCTGTGGACCTGGACCCCTAGATCCTTCTGCTCTTCAACACTACTCAGACTTCTGCCCTTGATAGTGTACTCGTTCATCCCGTTGGTTCTGCCAAAATGGACGACTACACATTTATCCGCGTTGAAGTCCATCTGCCACTTCTCCATCCACAACACCACCGACCTTCGTGTCATCAGCGAACTTACTTACCCATCCCTCCACTTCCTCATCCAGGTCATTTATGAAAATGACAAACAGCAAGGGTCCCAGAACAGATCCCTGGGGCACCCCACTGGTGACTGACCTCCATTTAGAAAAAGCCCCATCCACAACCACTCTCTGCCTTCTGCAGGCAAGCCAGTTCTGGATGCACGAGGCCAAAGGCCCTTGGATCCCATGCCCTCTCACCTTCTCACCTAAATTTATCTTTAATTCTATGACTTTCAGTTTTGTCTAACAATATTTTATGAAGGACTTGATCAAATACTTTATCTGTATTAATAATATCTATAGACATCCACTTATCCAAGACCTGAGTCACCTCTTCAAAAAAATCTAATCAGGTTCATCAGGTGGACTTTTTTATATTCCCTGCTGCCGTCAGACTTTTGAATGGACTTCCCTTGCATTAAGTTGATCTTTCTCTACACCCTAGCTATGACTGTAACACTACATTCTGCAATCTCTCATTTCCTTCTCTATGAAAGGTATGTTTTGTCTGTTTAGCGCACAAGAACCAATACTTTTCATTCTATACTAATATATGTGACAATAAATCAAATCAAGGTAGGCTTACATTAACACCGCAATGAAGTTACTGTGAAAATCTCCTAGTTGCCACATTCCGGCACCTATTTGGGTATACTGAGGGAGAATTTAGCATGGCCAATCCATCTAACTAGCGCTACTTTCAGACTGCGGAAGGAAACCTGAGCACCTGGAGGAAACCCCTGCAGACATGGGACGAATGTGCAGACTCTGCACAGATAGTGACCCAACTGGGAATTGAACCCAGGTCCCTGTTGAGGCAGCAGTGCTAACCACTGTGCCTCCGTGCTGCCCGCAAATCCATGCTGGCTCTCTAATAGCTGAAGATTTTTACTGTCTTCAGTAACTGTTTCATAGACTGGAATTGTTCACTGATCTTGGGATGCGCTGGTCTGTAATTCCTTCGTTTCAGTCACTCACTTTTATTAACAGTGACCTGTGCAGTTTTCCAATTAAAACGAACAACTCCCAATCCAGTTAGGGCAGGGCAGGAGAAAAGAGATTGAGGACAATTCATCGCAGGGAAAGGTCTGTACACTTTTCTCTTTGTAAAGCATCAGTTTATAAATCTACAGTGCGCTACTTTTTTCAGATGTTTATGAATTAAATCTTTGATTTGTGTGATCAAAGCAACAAAGGACATTGGAATTTTAAAGGGTTAAATCCTGTGTCCATGTTGAACATGCTACAGTATAAACATGCATCCAGATTTAATAAATATAAGACCTAGGAGCAGGAGTCGGCCATCCAGCCCCTCGAGCCTGCCCCGCCATTCAATAAGATCATGGCTGATCTTTTCATGGACTCAGCTCCACTTACCCAACCACTCACCATAACCCTTAGCCATAAATATCTGTTACTAGGACAGCAATAAAAAGACTGAATCTTGTATTTTTATTTTCAGTTCAGTTTTTGGATTGACCACGTTGTGAGAGAATGGTGAGGTTTAGTGAAATGTGGATGAGTGTTCCTGTAAGAGGCCCTGTGATAGAAACATCGTTTTATGCTTTGTAGGGTTTTTAAAATGTGGCTGTTGGAAGGAATTCTGTATCTGTTCTGCTGCAGAGATCTTGTTCCGATTGTTGAGAAAAGATATTTTGTAAATTGTTGAATGCGTTTTGTTTATTTATTAACGTCCTGAATAAATCCAGATTGCTGATCGATTTGAGTCAATCAAGGGATGTGCAGCACCCCGAATTAATGTGGAGCTCTTTGTGAACGTGGACCCGAGATTGATTTAATTATGACTAAATCAGGTGAAACTTGTAGAAACAGGACACTGCCACAAAAACACTATTGACAAACCCGTTAACTCCCACTGTAAAAGGATTCAAAGGCACTCTGAAGATCACTGTCCTAACAATCCTTCTGCATTTTAAAATACGAACACACCCTGACACCAGTCATGTTGGTGCTGGGCCTCAAGAAGCATGACTGATGGATTGTTGCTGGGTTCCCCTCTGTCCCTGCCCCCTTCTGGGATTTGAATCCTGCCTGCAGTCTTTTGCTCCTTTAGCTATGGTGGCACAGTGGTTGGCACTGCTGTCTCACAGTGCCAGGGACCTGGGTTCAATTCCAGCCTTGGGTGACTATCTGTACGTAGTGTGCATGTTCTCCCTGTGTCTGCATAGATTTCCTCCGGATGCTCCGATTTCTTGCCACACTCCAAAGATGTGTAGGTTTGGTGGATTGGCTGTGCTAAATGTGCATAGTTGCAGAGACTGTATTGTTCCAAGGAACCCTTAATCTGCATATCTGCTTGTACCTGACAGCGGGAGAGTGTTTAGAAAGGACATTGTGTAACAGGTAGAGGTAGAGGCAGGGTGCCGTGATGAGGTGGGCATTGTTATGTGGGTAGTAATGAGCAACTTAAACTTTTGTTGTTTGGAGTGAAGCGCTTTCCAAGAGGAACCTGCCAACCCCAGATGCAGTGTTCAGCAACATGGCTAGCAGGTAGCAGAGAGGGGAGAATGTATCCTTACTTTGGACAGGTAGGCCAGTTTGGATTGGAGCTGAGAGGAATTTCCCATCAAGATAATAGAAATGTTGCCTCATGTACTCCTGGACATGTTATATATTTAATAACAATCAGTAAATAGGATGCCCCAAATGAAACAACCCATCCCAACATCAAGTAATGACCGAGAGAGTCATTCACACCATCAAGCCTGCCCCTCCAATGGCTCCTGTACACTGTTCTATCACTGACTCTAACCAACAATTTAATCTGCTCCTAAACCCACTGTGCACCACGTCATTCTCCAAAATATCCGGCTCTCGACCGTCGAACCGCAACTCCGTCGTTTCAATGAATGACATTTTCCAATTTTTTGTTGCTATGGTGATGAATATTTCGTCAATCTCGGTTCTGACTACACTCTGCCCTCTCCCCTTTCCCCTTACAGTTTATTATGGCACTGCCACCTAAAACAAATTGTATATAACATTCTTTTTTAAATTATCCCTTCTCTCCTGAGGATAAGTTTTGGTATCCTTTCCTATTTAATGAAATGAGGAAGTGTTCCTTTTAAAAGAAGGTTGTTTTAAACCTTGTGTCAGAACCAAATGCTTTGCTGTATAAATGCCTCCTAATCAAAATCCGAAATGTTACTGTGTGACATGAAATAACCAGAATGAAATGCTCAGGACATTTGATGTTGAAAATTTAAATCTCTTTACACTCTATTTTATACACTGTGTGCTCATAAAAGCCAATACTGCAATCTTTAGTTGTACGAACGGAGATTAAAGTATGAATTCTTTCACAATTGTATTTTGCCTGGAGAATGTCTGATATTTATGATGTGGTTTGTCTTAATCCAGTGTGTTAGGATCCATGGCGTCTGGGCCACTGAAAACAGTTCTGCATCAATACTTTATCAACTGGTTTGCAGTAACTGCTCAGCCGATTGGCATGAGTGATATCAAATCTAAATTTCACATGGAATCGCGTCAGGGGACAGGCAGTCAAATGCTTGGTCAAGTAGGGAGTTTTCCAAGAGAATGGGGAGGTTTGAGAAGGCAATCCCAAAGCTGGGGACCTGGGGAATACAGCTAGCAATGGTGAAGGGATAAAAGTAGGAATTCCACAAGAGGCTAAAATTAGCTGAGTGCAGAGATCTTGCAGAATTATAGAATAAGAGGAGGCTACAGATGTGGAGTGTGTTAGGATGTGGGCTGAAGTTTGCGCTTGGAGAGCATTGGAATAGAGAACTCCAGGTAGAATATTTGACAGGAGCGTATAGGGCTGGGAGATCATTGCAGGAACAAGATCCCATCCTTGCTTCAAATCAGATTTAATGGAAGTATTTGTGAGGGTGAGTGAACCTGACATTTAATTATCCACATACAGCTAATAATCAGCAGGTTTTATTATTTGTGATGGAACGGACAAGCCAGCATTAATTACCCATCCTGAGTGCCCATGGGGAGTTTGGGAGTGAATCTGTAGTGTGGGACTGGAGGTGAGACTGTGTATTCCAGTCACTGGGGGCCCTTTGGGAAGCAGTTGGATTTTCAGCAATAATCCACAGCTTCACGATCACTTTATCCTGATCCAAACCATTGGAAAACTGAACTCTGTTCCACAGCTTGGTGGAATGTGGTTTCTGGCTTGTTCCAGTCCTGTTAGTACTGTTCAGAATGATAAATCACTTGGAACCTCCACACTGTAAGTTTTATGTTGACCCAGAATGATAGAGATGTCAGATTGAGGAACGTCCTGGGGTGCCATCACTGATTGGATGATTCATTAACAATCCAGTGAAATCAGTAAGCTGGATCGTAAAATCACAGATTCGTTACTACTTCAGAGGAACTATCTGAAGAATGTGAAGAATTCAATACTGGAGATATGGTTGTTTGTGTTGGGTACCATTCTGCAATTATATATTACTGCAGCATGATAACCCTCACAACAAATTACAGAGACATCGACAGCAAGAAGAAAAGGAATGTTGAATGGAAAGCTGGAAGAAATAGCCAAGCAGCTAAGATTGTTTAAGAGGCTCCAATCGCTGATGAGGAGCAAAGCAATTGTGGATTTGAGAGTTTCAGAAAAACAGGATTAGAGTGACTTTGAGATTTGTCTTCGATGGTGGGAGGGAGAGTTTGCGGCACTGGGAGTGTAACCTGCGAGAAGTGGCTCAGGGGATTTCACAATAGAAGTGGGGTAATAACCTGGGAGTGGACTCCCTGGGGCAGCTGGAATGAGGAGATAGAGGAAAAGGGGGAAGAATGAGGGTCAGGAAAGGACTTTGAGCTGCAGAGATCTGACATTGCAGAGGTTGGTGAAATAAAAGTAAAGTTAGTTTATTAGTCACAAGTAACGCATACATTAACACTGCAATGAAGTTACTGTGAAAATCCCCTACTTGCCACAGTCTGGCACCTGTTCAGGTACACTGAGGGAGAATTTAGCATGGCCAATGCACCCTAACCAGCATGTCTTTCAGACTGTGGAAGGAAACCGAAGCACAGGGAGAACATTCAAACCCCACACAGACAGTGACCCAAGCAGGGAGTTGAATGTAGGTCCCTGGCATTGTGAGGCAGCAGTGCTAACTACTTGCCATCAACAAGAGGAGTTTTAAGAAGTTGCTCCTTGCAACAGTGAGGGGCAAGATGAAGTTTGTGGAGAGAGAGGTAAGAGCATCGTTAACTTGGAAAATGGACTGATTTATGGTGAGAACTTCAGACTGAACCCAGTAACGAGACTGTGTATGACCCCAGAGGCTGAGTGATGATGAAGGAATGGTCGAGGTGAATTGATGTATTTAATTGGAAACTGGATAAATACATCGGGAAAAGATTTGCTGATAAGTTAGATGAAGAGGGGTAAGAAGAAACTTGTGTGAAGTGTAAACCCTTGTGTCATGACCAATTATGATGCAAGAAATAGGAACAGAAGTAGACCATTTGGCCCATCGAGCCTGCTCTGCCATTCAACATGATCATGGCTGATTTTAGGCTTCAAATAATTTTCTCACACACTCCCCATATCCCATCTGATACTCTATAGGGAATTCAATTGTATGGGGGAACAGATAGGTGATTTTTGTGGTGGCAAACGAGACTCCAGGTTAGTATGTTGCCTCCTTGGTGCTCGGGTTAAGGATGTTTCAGGGTGGCTACAGGACATTCTGAGGGGGGAGGGGGAACAGCCATCAGTATCAATGACATTGGTTAAAAAGGGATAAGGTCCTAAAAGGAAAGAGAGAGAGAGCGAGGGAGGCACTTTCTTCAACCAGTTCCAAGACGCAACTGCTCTTTATTTTAACATGAAAATGTAACTGTTCTTTCCTGCAAGCTTAATTCCTCCTATTAACCACATGACTCTGACTGTGTTCTTGTCAATCAGCCTAATCAAAACTCACATTACTCTGCAGACGTAGTAAAATCCCAGGAGAACCTAAATAAACCAAAACTCCATTAACTCTGCAAGCTAACACACCCTTAGCTAAAATCAGTTATTATCCTGCATTCTCAATATTTGAATTGCATGTTTTCCCAGACAACCAACTCTTGTAATAAAACACTGCCCCTTAAAGCATAGAACATAGAACATTACAGCACAAACAGGCCCTTCGGCCCTCGAGCTGCGCCGATCACATCAACCCCACCAATCTATAGACCTGCAGCCCTACCTTCAACACAACATGTATCAAAATAGTACAGAATCATCACAACAGTGATAAAAGAGAACAGAGATGCAGGAATGGTAAACCGGGTAATCGAGGGGGAGAAGCAAAGAGGGCCATGGTACAAAGAAAAGGTAGGATGATTAAAAATGGCAGAAAGGCAAGCCTAAAGAGTTTGTACGTCAATGCACAAAGCATTTGGAGTAAGATAATCGAACTGTCGGCACAAATTGAGGTAAATGGATGTGATTGCATAACCATTATGGAAACGTGGATAGAAGGAGATCAAAGTTGGGAACTGAATATCCAGGGATATTTGACCTTTCAAGAAAACAGAAGTGAAGGAAAAGGTGGTGGGGTAGTGCTGTTAACAAGAGATGAATTTAGGTCAATGTGAGAGATGATCTTGGCTCAGATGATGTAGATTGTTTGGGTGGAAGTAAAAAAATAGCAAGGGAAAGAGCATTGGCATTTGCCTATAGACCCCCAAACAGGAGCCACACGGTAGGAAACGGTACAAATCAGCAAATAATAGGACCAAATAAAATTAGAATAATAATTATGGGTTACTTTAATCTTCATGTTGATTGGATTAATCAAGCTGGAAAGGGTAGCTATGACAACAAATTCACAGAATGCATCAGGGATAGTTTCCTAAACAATATGTCATGGAACCAACCAACAAACAGGCCATCTCGAATCCTGTAATAGGTAATGAAGCAGGTTTAATAAATGCCCCCCGAGGAAAAAATCCCCTCAGAAGTAGTGATCATAACATGATAGAATTTAAAATTAAGTTTGAGAGGGGTCTGAAACAACTGTGTTTAACTTAAATAAAGAAAATTTCAATTAACTGATGACAAGAGGAGCTACAGTGGAATGACTGATAGATTAGCAGGAAAGACATAAACAAAGCAGTGGCTGGCATTTAAAGAGGTAATTCATGGCTAACCCAGGAAGGTTAAGAGAGTATTAAATTGAAAGAAAAAACATATAAGGAAGCAAAGAAAAGTCAGTGATAGCCCCAAAGACCAGGATAAGTTTAGAATCCAGCAAAGGAAGATTAAAAAGATAATAAAGAGAGAGAATAAGCTACAAACTAACAAGGAATGTAAAAATTAACAATAAAAATATCTTTAAATATATAAAAAGAAAGAGAGGTCAAAGTGAATGCAGGCTCCTTAGAAAATGAATCTGGAGAGACTTATGGGGAACAAGAAAATGCAGGAGTTAATCAGATATTTTCGCATCAGTCTTTATGGTGGAAGATACTTTGAACGTTCCATCAATACTAAAGGATATAGGATACCATCATTAGAACAAAGAGCAAAGAACATTACAGCACAGGAACAGGCCCTTCGGCCCTCCAATCCTGCACCGACCATGCTGCCCCCGACTGAACTAAAACCCCCTACCCCCTTCCAGGGACCATATCCTTCTATTCCCATCCTATTCATGTTTTTAACAAGATACCCTTAAGAAGTCACTATCGTATCCACTTCCACTCCCTCCCCCAGCAGCAAGTTCCAGGCACCCACTACTCTGTGTATAAAAAAAACTTGCCTCGTACATCTCTTTTAAACCTTGCCCCTCGCACCTTAAACCTGTGCCCTCTAGTAACCCTTCCATCCTGGGAAAAAGCTTCTGACTATCCACTCTGTCCGTGCCTCTCATAATCTTGTAGACTTCTATCAGGTCTCCCCTCAACCTCCGTCGCTCCAATGAGAACAAACCAAGTTTCTCCAACCTCTCCTCATAGTTAATGCCCTCCGTACCAGGCAACATCCTGGTAAATCTTTTCTGTACCCTCTCCAAAGCCTCCACATCCTTCTGGTAGTGTGGTGACCAGAATTGAATACTATTCCAAGTGCGACCTCACTGAGGTTCTATAAAGTTGCAACATGACTTGCCAATTTTTAAACTCGGTGCCCTGGCCGATGAAGGCCAGCATGTCGTATGCCTTCTTGACTACCTTCTCCACCTGCGTTGCCACTTTCAGTGACCTGTGTCCCTATACACCCAGATCCCTCTGCCTATCACTATTCTTAAGGGTTCTGCCATTTACTGTATATTTCCTATCTGTATTAGACCTTCCAAAATGCATTACCTTACATTTGTCCGGATTAAACTCCATCTGCCATCTCTCCGCTCTAGATCTGTACCCTGCTGCATCTTCTGATGGTCCTCATTGTTATCTTCAAATCCACCAACCTTTGTGTCATCCACAAATTTACTAATCAATCCAGTTACATTTTCCTCCAAATCATTTATATATATTACAAACAGCAAAAGTCCCAGCACTGATCCCTGAGGAATGCCACTTGTCACAGCCAACCATTGAGAAACAAACCCTTCCACTGTTACCCTCTGTCTTCTTTGACCGATAGTAGTCATGATGTGGGTATGCCGGCGTTGGACTGGCGTAAACACAGTAAAAAGTCTGACAACACCAGGTTTTAGTCCAACCGATTTATTTGATAATATTCTCACAAGCTTGTGAGTATATTATCAAATAAATAGGTTGGACTAAAACCTGGTGTTGTCAGACTTTTTACCTTCTTTGACTGAGCCAGTTCTCCATCCACTTTGCCAGCTCACCTCTGATCCTATGCAACTTCACCTTCTGCACCAGTCTGCCATGAGAGACTTTGTCAAAGGCCTTACTGAATTCCATGTAGACCTCATCCACTGCCCCACCCTCATCAATCATCTTCGTTACTTCCTCGAAAAACTTGATCAAGTTCATGAGACACGACCTCCCCTTCACAAAAACCATGTTTCTCACCAATACATCCACTTATTTCTGAGTGGGAGTGAATCGTGTCTCGAAGAATCCTCCCCAATAATTTCCCTACCATTGATGTAAGGCTCACCTGGATTATCCTTGTTACTCTTCTTAAACAAAGAGAGGTCGTATCAGACAAAGTAATGGGGCTGAAGGTAACTGAGTCCTTGGGCTCTGGTGACTTGCAACCCTTGGATCCGAAATGAATTAGCTACGAATACAGTGGATGTGTTGGTTGTACTTTTCCAAAAATCTTTGGATTCTGGAGAAGTACCAGAGGATTGACTCACCTGATGAAGGGGTAGCGCTCTGAAAGCCTGTGGCTCGTGCTACCAAATAAACTGGTTGGACTTTAACCTGGTGTTGTGAGACTTCTTACTGTGTTTACCCCAGTCCAACACCAGCATCTCCACATCACACATCAGGCCAGATTTAGACCAATAGGCAATTTTATAAACTGTTCATAGTCCAAGGTACCGGTATCTTATACAGGATACTGGAGTGAGCTTGGCATCAACTCAGCCTCTCCAAGTCAACCCTTGTCCTACTGTTCAGAGTCCAGAGTGTTCTATTCGAGCCAATAATTGTTTTCTTTCAAGGGGAGGGAAAGGGTTAAAGTTTGAACCCATCGAATGAAGAATAGAATAGATTGTAAAAGCTCTTTGAGCGGAAATGATTATTCAAAGTAAACACGGGTCAGTTACAGGAAAATTCGGACGGGGAAAAGACATTAAACAAATACATTGGCTAAGAGTTGGTGTTCCTCTTGGATTGGCTGTGAATGTGATGGGAATGCAGCACCTGATGCGATTGTTCCCCCCAAACCGTCCCCCCTCCCACCACCATTCCCCGCCCCCCCACCACTCCCCCCACCACCATTCCACCCCACCCTATCCCACCATCCCCCCCTCCCCTCCCTGGTGACAGAACAGGAACCCTGACATTGAACTTTGGGAATCTCATGAGAGTAAATTTAGATCTAATTGTCAAGCTTCATTGGCTGGTAATCCCCTCCCAGCCCCCGTTACATGACCCAGTCACACCCACGCACCCTCACACCTACAGGATTCCCATGGCTCACACCCAGCAGCCAGACCTGCTGGACAAGCTCAGATTGCAGCTGTCGGGGGAGATGGTCAGACCTGGACCTGCTGGACAAGCTCAGATTGCAGCTGTCGGGGGAGATGGTCAGACCTGGGCAGTGCCCTGGCATTGCTCTGGCCCGGGGGTGGGGGGAGCGGTTTATAAACTGGGTGGCCTTTAAAAATGGTGCCCTGATCTTTCAAAAACAAATCCTGGGAAGGGGGGATTCTGGCTCAATCAATGCCCCCCCCCCACGCCCACCGCTCCCAACACCCCCCCCCCCCCCCCCCAGTGTGACTGTGTGGCGACTGTCTCTTGGAAGTTTATTTTCTCGCACCCTAACTATACAGAGAAAGTCACCACTGGGGCTGGCACCTTCAACACAACCTCCCTCCCTCGCTGTCACACCCTGCATTCAAAACAGAAAGTGAATGCAAACAGGCTTTTCCCACTGAGGAGAGGGGAAAAAAACCAGAGGGAATGGGTTAAGGGTGAAAGGAGAAAAGTTTAAAGGGAATATTGGGGGGGGGGCTTCTTCACACAGAGAGTGGTGGGAGTGTGGAATGAGCTGCCGGATAAAGTGGTAAATGCGGACTCACTTTTAACACTTGGACGGGTTGATGGATGAGAGGGGGTGTGGAGGGATATGGTCCAAGTGCAGGTCAGTGGGACTAGGCAAAAAATGGTTCAGCACAGACAAGAAGGGCCAAAAGGCCTGTTTCTGAGCTGTAATCTTCTATGGTTCTATGGTTCAGTCACCCTCAAATCAACACGTAACTATTTATTTAGCTAACAGTGATCAATTGACTAAACTATTAACAAACTGAATAAATCCCTTCTAACTATTAACTATTCTGAATAAAACAAGATTCTAATGGAATGCTTTGCAAATAAATACAATTCCCACTCATTAACAAATAGAATTTAGTCACTCTCTAAATTACAACCAGGTTTTGTGCCTTCCGGAATATTTGGGGCCTTCTCTGTTGATTCTTCTGTTTGGAACTTTTTTCTTCTTATCTTTGCTATCTAGATGGTGCTTTCTTTAAGACACAGATGAAGCTATGAGAGCCAGCAATTCTCTCTTTCTCTCTTGAGAGTTAAAATTGCTGTAAAGTCTGATGGGTGACAGTTGCTCTTCCCTCTTTGTCCCACTGGCCCCTTCTTTTAGAGCTGTGATGAATATCAATATTTCCAACAATAAGATTGGTTCTGGGTTTTTAAAACCATCAGATTTAAATTTAATAAGTTTTTGGTATCTAAGTGCCTGATTCAAATTAAATGGCTAAATTCAAAAATCTGTTGCCTTGGTAACACTGCTGCTTAGTTTTTTGATACAAATGGACTGTCTGTGTACTTGCATTTTAACTCTCTAAGCACAGCCAAAGCACCACCTTTTAACGGACCATTACTATTTCACAAACACCAACTACCTCCCAATCTACAATTACACTCCCCAACTTCACAACAGTGGTTACCAGAACTGCACACAGTGTTCTAGCTGTGGCCTAACCAGCATTTTATACAGTTCCACCATAACCTCACTGCTCTTATTCTCTATGCCTGGGTTAGTAAAGGCAAGTATCCCATAGCCTCCTTAAAACACCTTATCTACCTGCCCTGCTGTCTTCAGGAATCTTGGGCATGCACAAGCTCCCTCTGATCCTCTACTTTCTGGTGTCTGACCCTTCACTTTATATTTCCTTGTCTCGTTAGTCCTCTCAACATGCATCATCTCATCCTGTTCTGCCTGTCTGATCAATAATCTGAAACCAACATGGAACGAGGGAGCTGGGACTGGGGAGGGAGTGAGCGGGAGCAGGGTGGGGAACAAGGTGATTCCTTACTTCCCCCTCAACAGTTCAATCTGACTTCAGTCTGAAATTGTATTATTCAGAGTCCCAAGTCTGCTGCTCATAAAAAGTTTAATAATTAACTTTGTTCTTTTAAAGTACATGGGAACAGTCATTCTGTAAACGGGTATTTCCAGTGAAGAGTTTATTAGGGACATGGATTAACCCTTTCAGGTTGATGTGTCACTGTGGATCCAGGTTCGGAATTGTGGATTGGAAATGAGCCTCACACAGCGGATCTGGCAGTGAGGCAGATGGTGCGGTTTGGAGTTACTGAGGATGGATTTCTTCTAAACCCTTCGGAAACTCAGAAACCAGAAGCGTTCCAATCAGAGACATGGAGCGAGCAGCAGCTGGACACATTCTCGGGAACGAGGGGGACATTTCTCCTGCTCCCTGGTAGACTGTGTGACTGGGCAGTGTGGAGTCAAAGCTGAGGAGAGTTTGTGTGGACTGGCTCGACACCCCCGAGAGATTAGTACAAAGAACAAAGAACAACACAGCACGGGAAACAGGCCCTTCGGCCCAACGAGCCCGCGCCGCCGTCCCATTGTCTCAGTGACCTATTCATGATTTCAGTCTACGCCTAATGTGCGAGGATCAGGGAGGTCCAATATAGAGACAATTTGTTACCCAATCAATCAGCCTAAAAGCACATTTTTGGGATGTGGGAGGAAACCGGAGCACCCGGAGGAAACCCACGCAACCACGGGGAGAACGCGCAAACTCCCACGGACACAGGCCCAAATCCATGTGTCCGCACAGCAACAGAGATAGCCTCTGAGCTGTCATGTTGCCCTCGAGATGGTCCAGTTTAAGCACACCAACGACATGAAGCAGTAGGCAACTCCCGAAGCAATATCCAAGAGCAGCCCACCACAACCTGCCGCCCGCATGCCCCTTGCTGGACTTAAATGCCTGTGGAGACAAAAAATTCATTATTAAAAAGACTCTACATCCCTGAGGCTAGTGTCTGTGACCGGCCTGAATCGAGATGGATCGTCACTTCTGATTGGAGACAAGTTTGATCATGTGACATTTGGAGCATTGGCCTGATCACATGACGTCTGCAGATGTTGCACTGACCTTGTTAGTGGTCAGAGTTCCTGTGGTTAGTTTTACTGTTTGCCCCAACAGCTGTGTGATAGTGTCAACATCTGTAAGCAGCAGACCCCATGGAGAGTGAGAGAGAGAGGGACAATACTGAGTCCTCACACCCCACTGACAATTCCTGACTCCAGATTTTATTAACTGAATATAAATCCCTGTCACAGTGGATGAGTTTTCATCTCCATAGCTCCCAGTCTCCGGGTATTAATCGACTGACAGAAATCCGCATCGTCCCAGAGGCAGCCCCCACCGTGAGAGGGCGAACTGACTGGGGGTGATTTAACCTGAGGGTCCCCACACCTCAGGCAAGGGGCACGGTTGAGAAGGCGAACTCTTCATGAATAACCTCAGCCATAGAATCAGAGAGGTTTACATTATGGAAACAGGCCTTTTGGCCCAACTTGTCCATGCCTTTTATTTAAACCCCTAAACTAATCTCAATTGCCCCATATCCCACTATACCCATAATAATTATCTAAATGCTTTTTAAAAGTCAAAATTGAACCCACCTCTTTTACTACCTCTGGCAGCTCGTTCCAGACACTCACCACCCTCTGTGTGAAAAAATTGTCCCTCTGGACCCTTTTGTATCTCTCCCCTCTCACCTTAAACCTCTGCCCTCCAGTTTTAGACTCCCCTACCTTTGGGAAAAGATATTGACTATCTCGCTGATCTGTGCCCCTCATTATTTTATAGACTTCTATAAGATCACCCCTCAGCCTCCTACACTCCAGAGAAAAAAAATCCCAGCCTCTCCTTACAACACAAACCATCAAGTGCTGTCAATGTTCTGTAACTCTCCCCAACACCCTATCATTAACTGAGTAAGTCCTGCCCTGGTTCAATCGACCAAAATGCATCACCGCATATTTGTCTAAATTAAACTCCATCTGCCATTCGTCAGCCCAATTGCCCAATTGATCAAGATCCTGTTGTACAAAGAACAAAGAACAACCCAGCACGGGAAACAGGCCCTTCGGCCCAACGAGCCCGCGCTGCCACATCACCCTACACCTATTCTACCCTGCATATCTATGAATTGTATCTATGAATAACTTTCTTCACTATCCACTCTGTCACCAATCTTGGTGTCATCTACAAACTTACTAATCATGCCCTCTATATCCTTGTTTACCGACGCCTGTTATATTCTCAGCTGGTTCAGGAACCGACCCCCTCGTCTCCAGGAAATATTTGAGCAGGGGCTTGAAGCTGTACAGGGAAACCCCACTGGATATCAAACTCACCATAACCACATGAATACCATCCAATGAGGATCGAGCAGTGAGGAGCTATTTATCATCACCAGGAGGGTAACAGCTCCAGTGAACTAACCAGAGTAACTGAATATTTCACAGCCAGGCTTGGCTATCTCCTCAACTCCTATTCCATACTGTCCTCCGCTGTTCCAGCCCCTACTCCCGATCTCTGTAACTCCCTCCAGCCCCCGACACCCCTCCCTGTCCCTGTAACCTGCTCCCGCCCCCTACTCCCCCTCCCTATCTCTGTCACCACTCCCCCTCCTCCAGCCCCCTACACTGCTCCCGATCTCTGTAACATCCTCCAGTCCCTACCACCCTCCCAGTCAGCTGCCTGTGTCCCAGTCTCCGGAATTCCCTCCCTGAAACTCTCTGCTGGTGTTTTCTGTGAAACCTGGGGCTCCAATGTGGCTGTAATAACCTTTCCCCATCCCTCCTGATTTCACTCATTGCCATTTAAGGTTTATTTATTAGTCACAAGTGAGGTTTATATTAACACTGCAATAAAGTTACTGTAAAATTTCCTTTATATTAATGGTGTGAAGCATGCTGGAATATTTGACTACATTAAAGATTCTATATAAGAACAAAGAACAAAACAGCACGGGAAACAGGCCCTTCGGCCCAACGAGCCCGCGCCGCCGTCCCATTGTCTCAGTGACCTATTCATGACTCTAGTCTATGCCTAATGTGTGAGGATCAGGGAGGTCCAATATAGGGACAATTTAAGTGCAAGTTGTTGTTCAAGGGCCAACAGCGAACTTCTCAAGGGTCAGGGGTCGAGGGTCAGGAAGTAGACTGGTGCTCAGTTCCCATCACTGACCAATCACCAGCAACATGGCTGTTTGCACATCTCGTTCCTCTAAATTGCAGCCCCCCAAACTCTCCCCCCCAGTCACCACGCCCCACAACCACCCCTCCCCCCACCGGCCGCCACACCCCTCCCCCAGCCGCCACACCCCCCCCAACCTCCCCCCTCCGCCGCCAGCACCCCACCTTCACCACCAGCCCCCCAACCTCCCCCACCACCAACCCACCCCCCCAACCAAGCCACCATCCCCTCACCCCCCCGCATCCCCCCATCACAGCAGCAACAGACTTTCTGAAATGGAATTGCTTTATTGCAGAAAGATACAAAGGAATTTACAGTAATTTTTATAGAGAAGATTCGCTTCATTAGTCACACGTGGCACAAATAGATTTTCACATCTACCTCTCGCTGACATTCAAACTGGGAGGAGCAATGGCTGATTTGAGACCCCCCCTTCCCAGGGGAGACCACCCTGCCCGGTTGGGGGCTGGGGGGGGGGAGAGAGAGACCACCCTGCCCGGTTGGGGGCTGGGGAGAGAGACCACCCTGCCCGGTTGGGGGCTGGGGGGGGGGGGGAGAGAGACCACCCTGCCCGGTTGGGGGCTGGGGGGGGGGGGGAGAGAGACCACCCTGCCCGGTTGGGGGCTGGGGGGAGGGGAGAGAGACCACCCTGCCCGGGAGAGACCAACCTGCCCGGGAGAGACCACCCAGCCCGGGAGAGACCACCCTGCCCGGGAGAGACCACCCAGCCCGGGAGAGACCACCCTGCCCGGGAGAGACCACCCTGCCCGGGAGAGACCACCCAGCCCGGGAGAGACCACCCTGCCCGGGAGAGACCACCCAGCCCGGGAGAGACCACCCTGCCCGGTCACATTGCATTTCCCAATCTCAGGGTTCACTCCATTGAGGGGGATTTTCACACACCTCTCCCCGCAGCCTCTCTCTCTCCCCACGACCCCACTCCCTCTGCGCCCCCTCTCCCTGCATCCCCTCTCCCTGCACCCCCTCTCCACTGTGCACCCCCATGTCCCCTTTCCCTGCGCCCCCTCTTGGATGCTCAGGTTTTATTCCTTAGTGGGTGGTGTTGTTCTGGATTTACAGACAGAAACTGCTGTTCAAAACTCTGGATGCAGAAAGGTGAGTGAAGGGCCTGGATTCAGCCGCCTGCTGGGGACTGAGAGGCAGAGAGGGTGAGCAGATTGTCCCCAACAGATAACAGTCGAGAGCTAGAATCTGATTGTTGATTAAACACAAACTCAATCAGCCATTCTGTGTGTGTGTGAGAGAGTGTGTGTGTGTGTGCACGTTTGTATGTGTCTGTATGAACATGTGTGTCTGCAGACGGCTTTCCGTGTATGTGTGTAATGTTGATAACTCAAGCTGAGATTTCACTCTCTGCCTCAGATGGCGAGCTGCTACCACTGATTTCAGATTGTGTAAGATTTCAGATTTCTGCATCGGTATTTGTGTGGAATTTTGATCACACGTTTGATTTGGATTTGAGACGCTGATTGTTAAGCTGCCCAGATATAGGGCAAAGCAAACAGCCAATGGCAGTGCGGAATTCAGGCCACCTGACCCGAAATTTGCCCAAACTGCTTGGTGGATCCAGAACCTTCCGCCATGAAGGCCTCGATTTCCTCCACAGTGCGTGGCACACACGTCAACAGCTCCATCCCACTGCTGGTCACTGCAATATCGTCCTCAATGCGAACCTGCAAAGACAGGAGAGCTCAGTGACGAACACAAACCACCCCAACCCCATCCACACACACACTGCAAAGGAACTCAAACTCAGACCAATATCTCTACACAGGAACATCCCACAAACTGTTTAATAAAAACCCAGCTGATCTATCTGAGATGTTTCAACAGGAATAAAATAACCCTGACCACCCCAACCCTCAACAACAAAACAGGACCTCAGGCAGTGCTGCACTGCCTCATTACTGCCTCAGGAAGGAGTTACAGGGTGAGGGGAGAAGAGTCTCAGGGGAGGAAGGGAGAGACCTTTGTTCCAGATCCAAACTATCCAAACTCGTCACTGAACAGACTCCGAAACCAACGTCAAACTAGAGGCACCACCACCCCACTGCTGATCAACTCCTGTGACTCCAACTTAGAACCATCATCACCCCCTGAGCAAACCCGTCCATGGCCACACCACCCGATTTCCCCAAGGATTCACTGGATTCCCCCTAGGGTGCAGTTCAAGAATGATGATCCCATCATATCCTCGCAAAGATTGGCCATGGTCAAAATTTAACCAGTGCAAATTCTTCACATCCATCCCCGTGTAAACCCCAATCAGTCTCCGTGTAAACCCCAATCAGTCCCCGTGTAAACCCCAATCAGTCCCCGTGTAAACCCCAATCAGTCCCCGTGTAAACCCCAATCAGTCTCCGTGTAAACCCCAATCAGTCCCCGTGTAAACCCCAATCAGTCCCCGTGTAAACCCCAATCAGTCCCCGTGTAAACCCCAATCAGTCCCCGTGTAAACCCCAATCAGTCCCCGTGTAAACCCCAATCAGTCCCCGTGTAAACCCCAATCAGTCCCCGTGGAAACCCCAATCAGTCCCCGTGTAAACCCCAATCAGTCTCTGTGTAAACCCCAATCAGTCTCTGTGTAAACCCCAATCAGTCCCCGTGTAAACCCCAATCAGTCCCCGTGTAAACCCCAATCAGTCTCTGTGTAAACCCCAATCAGTCCCCGTGTAAACCCCAACCAGTCCCCGTGTAAACCCCAACCAGTCCCCGTGTAAACCCCAACCAGTCCCCGTGTAAACCCCACTCAGTCCCCGTGTAAACCCCAATCAGTCCCCGTGTAAACCCCAACCAGTCCCCGTGTAAACCCCAACCAGTCCCCGTGTAAACCCCAATCAGTCCCCGTGTAAACCCCAATCAGTCTCTGTGTAAACCCCAATCAGTCTCTGTGTAAACCCCAATCAGTCCCCGTGTAAACCCCAATCAGTCCCCGTGTAAACCCCAATCAGTCTCTGTGTAAACCCCAATCAGTCCCCGTGTAAACCCCAACCAGTCCCCGTGTAAACCCCAACCAGTCCCCGTGTAAACCCCAACCAGTCCCCGTGTAAACCCCACTCAGTCCCCGTGTAAACCCCAATCAGTCCCCGTGTAAACCCCAACCAGTCCCCGTGTAAACCCCAACCAGTCCCCGTGTAAACCCCAGTCAGTCTCTGTGTAAACCCCACTCAGTCCCCGTGTAAACCCCAACCAGTCCCCGTGTAAACCCCAATCAGTCTCTGTGTAAACCCCAATCAGTCCCCGTGTAAACCCCAATCAGTCTCTGTGTAAACCCCAATCAGTCCCTGTGTAAACCCCAATCAGTCCCCGTGTAAACCCCAATCAGTCCCTGTGTAAACCCCAATCAGTCCCTGTGTAAACCCCAATCAGTCCCCGTGTAAACCCCAATCAGTCTCTGTGTAAACCCCAATCAGTCCCCGTGTAAACCCCAATCAGTCCCCGTGTAAACCCCAATCAGTCCCTGTGTAAACCCCAACCAGTCCCCGTGTAAACCCCAATCAGTCCCCGTGTAAACCCCAATCAGTCCCCGTGTAAACCCCAATCAGTCTCTGTGTAAACCCCAATCAGTCCCCGTGTAAACCCCAACCAGTCCCCGTGTAAACCCCAATCAGTCCCCGTGTAAACCCCAATCAGTCCCCGTGTAAACCCCAACCAGTCCCCGTGTAAACCCCAACCAGTCCCCGTGTAAACCCCAATCAGTCCCCGTGTAAACCCCAATCAGTCCCCGTGTAAACCCCAATCAGTCCCCGTGTAAACCCCAACCACTCCCCGTGTAAACCCCAACCAGTCCCCGTGTAAACCCCAACCAGTCCCCGTGTAAACCCCAACCAGTCCCCGTGTAAACCCCAATCAGTCTCTGTGTAAACCCCAATCAGTCCCCGTGTAAACCCCAACCAGTCCCCGTGTAAACCCCAACCAGTCCCCGTGTAAACCCCAGTCAGTCTCTGTGTAAACCCCACTCAGTCCCCGTGTAAACCCCAATCAGTCCCCGTGTAAACCCCAACCAGTCCCCGTGTAAACCCCAATCAGTCTCTGTGTAAACCCCAATCAGTCCCCGTGTAAACCCCAATCAGTCTCTGTGTAAACCCCAATCAGTCCCCGTGTAAACCCCAATCAGTCTCTGTGTAAACCCCAATCAGTCCCCGTGTAAACCCCAACCAGTCCCCGTGTAAACCCCAATCAGTCCCCGTGTAAACCCCAATCAGTCCCCGTGTAAACCCCAACCAGTCCCCGTGTAAACCCCAATCAGTCTCTGTGTAAACCCCAATCAGTCCCCGTGTAAACCCCAACCAGTCCCCGTGTAAACCCCAATCAGTCCCTGTGTAAACCCCAATCAGTCCCCGTGTAAACCCCAATCAGTCCCTGTGTAAACCCCAATCAGTCCCCGTGTAAACCCCAATCAGTCCCCGTGTAAACCCCAATCAGTCCCCGTGTAAACCCCAATCAGTCTCTGTGTAAATCCCAATCAGTCCCCGTGTAAACCCCAATCAGTCCCTGTGTAAACCCCAATCAGTCCCCGTGTAAACCCCAATCAGTCCCTGTGTAAACCCCAATCAGTCCCCGTGTAAACCCCAATCAGTCCCTGTGTAAACCCCAATCAGTCCCCGTGTAAACCCCAATCAGTCCCTGTGTAAACCCCAATCAGTCCCTGTGTAAACCCCAATCAGTCCCCGTGTAAACCCCAACCAGTCCCCGTGTAAACCCCAATCAGTCCCCGTGTAAACCCCAATCAGTCCCCGTGTAAACCCCAACCAGTCCCCGTGTAAACCCCAATCAGTCCCCGTGTAAACCCCAACCAGTCCCCGTGTAAACCCCAATCAGTCCCCGTGTAAATCCCAATCAGTCCCCGTGTAAACCCCAATCAGTCCCTGTGTAAACCCCAATCAGTCCCCGTGTAAACCCCAATCAGTCTCTGTGTAAATCCCAATCAGTCCCTGTGTAAACCCCAATCAGTCCCTGTGTAAACCCCAATCAGTCCCCGTGTAAACCCCAATCAGTCCCTGTGTAAACCCCAATCAGTCCCCGTGTAAACCCCAATCAGTCTCTGTGTAAACCCCAATCAGTCTCTGTGTAAACCCCAATCAGTCCCCGTGTAAACCCCAATCAGTCTCTGTGTAAATCCCAATCAGTCCCTGTGTAAACCCCAATCAGTCCCCGTGTAAACCCGAATCAGTCCCTGTGTAAACCCCAATCAGTCCCTGTGTAAACCCCAATCAGTCCCCGTGTAAACCCCAACCAGTCCCCGTGTAAACCCCAATCAGTCCCCGTGTAAACCCCAATCAGTCCCCGTGTAAACCCCAATCAGTCCCCGTGTAAACCCCAATCAGTCCCTGTGTAAACCCCAATCAGTCCCCGTGTAAACCCCAATCAGTCTCTGTGTAAATCCCAATCAGTCCCCGTGTAAACACCAATCAGTCCCCGTGTAAACCCCAATCAGTCCCCGTGTATACCCCAATCAGTCTCTGTGTAAACCCCAATCAGTCCCCGTGTAAACCCCAATCAGTCCCCGTGTATACCCCAATCAGTCTCTGTGTAAACCCCAATCAGTCCCCGTGTAAACCTCAATCAGTCCCCGTGTATACCCCAATCAGTCTCTGTGTAAACCCCAATCAGTCCCCGTGTATACCCCAATCAGTCTCTGTGTAAACCCCAATCAGTCCCCGTGTAAACCCCAATCAGTCCCCGTGTATACCCCAATCAGTCTCTGTGTAAACCCCAATCAGTCTCTGTGTAAACCCCAATCAGTCCCCGTGTAAACCCCAATCAGTCCCCGTGTATACCCCAATCAGTCTCTGTGTAAACCCCAATCAGTCCCCGTGTATACCCCAATCAGTCTCTGTGTAAACCCCAATCAGTCCCCGTGTAAACCCCAATCAGTCACCGTGTAAACCCCAATCAGTCCCCGTGTAAACCCCAGTCAGTCTCTGTGTAAACCCCAATCAGTTTCTGTGTAAACCCCAATCAGTCCCCGTGTAAACCCCAATCAGTCTATGTGTAAACCCCAATCAGTCCCCGTGTAAACCCCAATCAGTTTCTGTGTAAACCCCAATCAGTTCCCGTGTAAACCCCAATCAGTCCCCGTGTAAACCCCAATCAGTCCCCGTGTAAACCCCAATCAGTCCTCGTGTAAACCCCAATCAGTCCCCGTGTAAACCCCAATCAGTCCCCGTGTAAACACCAATCAGTTCTCGTGTAAACGCCAATCAGTCTCCGTGTAAACCCCAATCAGTCCCCGTGTAAACCCCAATCAGTCTCTGTGTAAACCCCAATCAGTCTCCGTGTAAACCCCAATCAGTCTCTGTGTAAACCCCAATCAGTCCCCGTGTAAACCCCAATCAGTCTCTGTGTAAACCCCAATCAGTTTCTGTGTAAACCCCAATCAGTCCCCGTGTAAACCCCAATCAGTCTCTGTGTAAACCCCAATCAGTCCCCGTGTAAACCCCAATCAGTCTCTGTGTAAACCCCAATCAGTTTCTGTGTAAACCCCAATCAGTCCCCGTGTAAACCCCAATCAGTCTCCGTGTAAACCCCAATCAGTCTCCGTGTAAACCCCAATCAGTTCCCGTGTAAACCCAAATCAGTCCCCGTGTAAACCCCAATCAGTTCCCGTGTAAACCCCAATCAGTTCCCGTGTAAACCCAAATCAGTCCCCGTGTAAACCCCAATCAGTCTCTGTATAAACCCCAATCAGTCTCTGTGTAAACCCCAATCAGTCTCTGTGTAAACCCCAATCAGTTCCCGTGTAAACCCAAATCAGTCCCCGTGTAAACCCCAATCAGTCTCTGTGTAAACCCCAATCAGTTCCCGTGTAAACCCAAATCAGTCACCGTGTAAACCCCAATCAGTCCCCGTGTAAACCCCAATCAGTCACCGTGTAAACCCCAATCAGTCCCCGTGTAAACCCCAATCAGTCCCCGTGGAAACCCCAATCAGTCTCTGTGTAAACCCCAATCAGTCCCCGTGTAAACCCCAATCAGTCTCTGTGTAAACCCCAATCAGTCCCCGTGTAAACCCCAATCAGTCTCTGTGTAAACCCCAATCAGTTCCCGTGTAAACCCAAATCAGTCACCGTGTAAACCCCAATCAGTCTCCGTGTAAACCCCAATCAGTCTCTGTGTAAACCCCAATCAGTCCCCGTGTAAACCCCAATCAGTCTCTGTGTAAACCCCAATCAGTTTCTGTGTAAACCCCAATCAGTCCCCGTGTAAACCCCAATCAGTCTCCGTGTAAACCCCAATCAGTCTCCGTGTAAACCCCAATCAGTTCCCGTGTAAACCCAAATCAGTCCCCGTGTAAACCCCAATCAGTTCCCGTGTAAACCCAAATCAGTCCCCGTGTAAACCCCAATCAGTCCCCGTGTAAACCCCAATCAGTCCCCGTGTAAACCCCAATCAGTCTCCGTGTAAACCCCAATCAGTCTCCGTGTAAACCCCAATCAGTTCCCGTGTAAACCCAAATCAGTTCCCGTGTAAACCCCAATCAGTCCCCGTGTAAACCCCAATCAGTCCCCGTGTAAACCCCAATCAGTCTCCGTGTAAACCCCAATCAGTCTCCGTGTAAACCCCAATCAGTCTCTGTGTAAACCCCAATCAGTCTCCGTGTAAACCCCAATCAGTCTCTGCGTAAACCCCAATCAGTCCCCATGTAAACCCCAATCAGTCCCCGTGTAATCCCCAATCAGTCACCGTGTAAACCCCAATCAGTCCCCGTGTATACCCCAATCAGTCTCTGTGTAAACCCCAATCAGTCCCCGTGTAAACCCCAATCAGTCCCTGTGTAAACCCCAATCAGTCCCTGTGTAAACCCCAGTCAGTCTCTGTGTAAACCCCAATCAGTCTCCGTGTAAACCCCAATCAGTCTCTGTGTAAACCCCAATCAGTCCCCGTGTAAACCCCAATCAGTCTCCGTGTAAACCCCAGTCAGTCTCTGTGTAAACCCCAATCAGTCCCCGTGTGTACCCCAATCAGTCTCTGCGTAAACCTCAATCAGTCCCTGTGTAATCCCCAATCAGTCACCGTGTAAACCCCAATCAGTCCCCGTGTAAACCCCAATCAGTCCCCGTGTAAACCCCAATCAGTCTCCGTGTAAACCCCAATCAGTCTCTGTGTAAACCCCAATCAGTCTCCGTGTAAACCCCAATCAGTCTCTGTGTAAACCCCAATCAGTCCCCGTGTAAACCCCAATCAGTCTCCGTGTAAACCCCAGTCAGTCTCTGTGTAAACCCCAATCAGTCCCCGTGTAAACCCCAATCAGTCTCCGTGTAAACCCCAGTCAGTCTCTGTGTAAACCCCAATCAGTCCCCATGTAAACCCCAATCAGTCCCCGTGTAAACCCCAATCAGTCTCCGTGTAAACCCCAATCAGTCCCTGTGTAAACCCCAATCAGTCTCTGTGTAAACCCCAATCAGTCTCTGTGTAAACCCCAATCAGTCCCCGTGTAAACCCCAATCAGTCCCCGTGTAAACCCCAATCAGTCCCCGTGTAAACCCCAATCAGTCCCCGTGTAAACCCCAATCAGTCTCTGCGTAAACCCCAATCAGTCCCCATGTAAACCCCAATCAGTCCCCGTGTAAACCCCAATCAGTCTCCGTGTAAACCCCAATCAGTCCCTGTGTAAACCCCAATCAGTCTCTGTGTAAACCCCAATCAGTCTCTGTGTAAACCCCAATCAGTCCCCGTGTAAACCCCAATCAGTCTCTGTGTAAACCCCAATCAGTCCCCGTGTAAACCCCAATCAGTCTCTGTGTAAACCCCAATCAGTCCCCGTGTAAACCCCAATCAGTCCCTGTGTAAACCCCAATCAGTCTCTGTGTAAACCCCAATCAGTCTCTGTGTAAACCCCAATCAGTCCCCGTGTAAACCCCAATCAGTCTCTGTGTAAACCCCAATCAGTCCCCGTGTAAACCCCAGTCAGTCTCTGTGTAAACCCCAATCAGTCTCTGTGTAAACCCCAATCAGTCTCTGTGTAAACCCCAATCAGTCCCCGTGTAAACCCCAATCAGTCCCCGTGTAAACCCCAATCAGTCTCTGTGTAAACCCCAATCAGTCTCTGTGTAAACCCCAATCAGTCCCCGTGTAAACCCCAGTCAGTCTCTGTGTAAACCCCAATCAGTCCCCGTGTAAACCCCAATCAGTCCCTGTGTAAACCCCAATCAGTCTCTGTGTAAACCCCAATCAGTCTCTGTGTAAACCCCAATCAGTCCCCGTGTAAACCCCAATCAGTCTCTGTGTAAACCCCAATCAGTCCCCGTGTAAACCCCAATCAGTCTCTGTGTAAACCCCAATCAGTCCCCGTGTAAACCCCAATCAGTCCCCGTGTAAACCCCAATCAGTCCCTGTGTAAACCCCAATCAGTCCCTGTGTAAACCCCAATCAGTCTCTGTGTAAACCCCAATCAGTCCCCGTGTAAACCCCAATCAGTCTCTGTGTAAACCCCAATCAGTCCCCGTGTAAACCCCAATCAGTCCCTGTGTAAACCCCAATCAGTCTCTGTGTAAACCCCAATCAGTCTCCGTGTAAACCCCAATCAGTCTCTGTGTAAACCCCAATCAGTCTCTGTGTAAACCCCAATCAGTCTCTGTGTAAACCCCAATCAGACCCCGTGTAAACCCCAATCAGTCTCTGTGTAAACCCCAATCAGTCCCCGTGTAAACCCCAGTCAGTCTCTGTGTAAACCCCAATCAGTCCCCGTGTAAACCCCAATCAGTCTCTGTGTAAACCCCAATCAGTCTCTGTGTAAACCCCAATCAGTCCCCGTGTAAACCCCAATCAGTCCCCGTGTAAACCCCAATCAGTCCCTGTGTAAACCCCAGTCAGTCCCTGTGTAAACCCCAATCAGTCCCTGTGTAAACCCCAGTCAGTCCCTGTGTAAACCCCAATCAGTCTCTGTGTAAACCCCAATCAGTCCCCGTGTAAACCCCAATCAGTCTCTGTGTAAACCCCAATCAGTCCCCGTGTAAACCCCAATCAGTCTCTGTGTAAACCCCAATCAGTCCCCGTGTAAACCCCAATCAGTCCCTGTGTAAACCCCAATCAGTCTCTGTGTAAACCCCAATCAGTCCCCGTGTAAACCCCAATCAGTCTCCGTGTAAACCCCAATCAGTCCCCGTGTAATCCCCAATCAGTCTCTGTGTAAACCCCAATCAGTCTCTGTGTAAACCCCAATCAGTCTCTGTGTAAACCCCAATCAGACCCCGTGTAAACCCCAATCAGTCTCTGTGTAAACCCCAATCAGTCTCTGTGTAAACCCCAATCAGTCTCTGTGTAAACCCCAATCAGTCTCTGTGTAAACCCCAATCAGTCTCTGTGTAAACCCCAATCAGTCTCTGTGTAAACCCCAATCAGACCCCGTGTAAACCCCAATCAGTCTCTGTGTAAACCCCAATCAGTCTCTGTGTAAACCCCAATCAGTCTCTGTGTAAACCCCAATCAGTCTCTATGTAAACCCCAATCAGTCTCTGTGTAAACCCCAATCAGTCTCTGTGTAAACCCCAATCAGTCTCTGTGTAAACCCCAATCAGTCCCCGTGTAAACCCCAATCAGTCCCCGTGTAAACCCCAATCAGTCTCTGTGTAAACCCCAATCAGTCTCTGTGTAAACCCCAATCAGTCTCTGTGTAAACCCCAATCAGTCCCCGTGTAAACCCCAATCAGTCCCCGTGTAAACCCCAATCAGTCCCCGTGTAAACCCCAATCAGTCCCCGTGTAAACCCCAATCAGTCCCCGTGTAAACCCCAATCAGTCTCTGTGTAAACTCCAATCAGTCTCTGTGTAAACCCCAATCAGTCCCCGTGTAAACCCCAATCAGTCCCCGTGTAAACCCCAATCAGTCCCCGTGTAAACCCCAATCAGTCTCTGTGTAAACTCCAATCAGTCTCTGTGTAAACCCCAATCAGTCTCTGTGTAAACCCCAATCAGTCTCTATGTAAACCCCAATCAGTCTCTGTGTAAACCCCAATCAGTCTCTGTGTAAACCCCAATCAGTCTCTGTGTAAACCCCAATCAGACCCCGTGTAAACCCCAATCAGACCCCGTGTAAACCCCAATCAGTCTCTGTGTAAACCCCAATCAGTCTCTGTGTAAACCCCAATCAGACCCCGTGTAAACCCCAATCAGTCTCTGTGTAAACCCCAATCAGACCCCGTGTAAACCCCAATCAGTCTCTGTGTAAACCCCAATCAGTCTCCGTGTAAACCCCAGTCAGTCTCTGTGTAAACCCCAATCAGTCTCTGTGTAAACCCCAATCAGTCCCCGTGTAAACCCCAATCAGTCTCTGTGTAAACCCCAATCAGTCTCTGTGTAAACCCCAATCAGTCTCTGTGTAAACCCCAATCAGTCTCTGTGTAAACCCCAATCAGTCTCTGTGTAAACCCCAATCAGTCTCTGTGTAAACCCCAATCAGTCTCCGTGTAAACCCCAATCAGTCCCCGTGTAAACCCCAATCAGTCTCTGTGTAAACCCCAATCAGTCCCTGTGTAAACCCCAATCAGTCCCCGTGTAAACCCCAATCAGTCTCTGTGTAAACCCCAATCAGTCTCTGTGTAAACCCCAGTCAGTCTCTGTGTAAACCCCAATCAGTCTCTGTGTAAACCCCAATCAGTCCCCGTGTAAACCCCAATCAGTCCCCGTGTAAACCCCAATCAGTCTCTGTGTAAACCCCAATCAGTCCCCGTGTAAACCCCAATCAGTCTCTGTGTAAACCCCAATCAGTCTCTGTGTAAACCCCAATCAGTCTCTGTGTAAACCCCAATCAGTCCCCGTGTAAACCCCAATCAGTCTCTGTGTAAACCCCAATCAGTCTCTGTGTAAACCCCAATCAGTCTCTGTGTAAACCCCAATCAGACCCCGTGTAAACCCCAATCAGTCTCTGTGTAAACCCCAATCAGTCTCTGTGTAAACCCCAATCAGTCTCTGTGTAAACCCCAATCAGTCTCTGTGTAAACCCCAATCAGTCTCTGTGTAAACCCCAATCAGTCCCTGTGTAAACCCCAATCAGTCCCCGTGTAAACCCCAATCAGTCTCTGTGTAAACTCCAATCAGTCCCCGTGTAAACCCCAATCAGTCTCTGTGTAAACCCCAATCAGTCTCTGTGTAAACCCCAATCAGTCCCCCTGTAAACCCCAATCAGTCCCCGTGTAAACCTCAATCAGTCTCTGTGTAAACCCCAATCAGTCCCCGTGTAAACCCCAATCAGTCTCCATGTAAACCCCATTCAGTCCCCGTGTAAACCCCAATCAGTCCCCCTGTAAACCCCAATCAGTCCCCGTGTAATCCCCAATCAGTCACCGTGTAAACCCCAATCAGTCCCCGTGTAAACCCCAATCAGTCTCCATGTAAACCCCAATCAGTCCCCGTGTAAACTCCAATCAGTCACCGTGTAAACCCCAATCAGTCCCCCTGTAAACCCCAATCAGTCCCCGTGTAAACCCCAATCAGTCTCCATGTAAACCCCAATCAGTCCCCGTGTAAACTCCAATCAGTCCCCCTGTAAACCCCAATCAGTCACCGTGTAAACCCCAATCAGTCCCCGTGTATACCCCAATCAGTCTCTGCGTAAACCCCAATCAGTCCCCGTGTAAACCCCAATCAGTCTCTGTGTAAACCCCAATCAGTCTCTGTGTAAACCCCAATCAGTCCCCGTGTAAACCCCAGTCAGTCTCTGTGTAAACCCCAATCAGTCCCCGTGTAAACCCCAATCAGTCCCTGTGTAAACCCCAATCAGTCTCTGTGTAAACCCCAATCAGTCTCTGTGTAAACCCCAATCAGTCCCCGTGTAAACCCCAATCAGTCTCTGTGTAAACCCCAATCAGTCCCCGTGTAAACCCCAATCAGTCTCTGTGTAAACCCCAATCAGTCCCCGTGTAAACCCCAATCAGTCCCCGTGTAAACCCCAATCAGTCCCTGTGTAAACCCCAATCAGTCCCTGTGTAAACCCCAATCAGTCTCTGTGTAAACCCCAATCAGTCCCCGTGTAAACCCCAATCAGTCTCTGTGTAAACCCCAATCAGTCCCCGTGTAAACCCCAATCAGTCCCTGTGTAAACCCCAATCAGTCTCTGTGTAAACCCCAATCAGTCTCCGTGTAAACCCCAATCAGTCTCTGTGTAAACCCCAATCAGTCTCTGTGTAAACCCCAATCAGTCTCTGTGTAAACCCCAATCAGACCCCGTGTAAACCCCAATCAGTCTCTGTGTAAACCCCAATCAGTCCCCGTGTAAACCCCAGTCAGTCTCTGTGTAAACCCCAATCAGTCCCCGTGTAAACCCCAATCAGTCTCTGTGTAAACCCCAATCAGTCTCTGTGTAAACCCCAATCAGTCCCCGTGTAAACCCCAATCAGTCCCCGTGTAAACCCCAATCAGTCCCTGTGTAAACCCCAGTCAGTCCCTGTGTAAACCCCAATCAGTCCCTGTGTAAACCCCAGTCAGTCCCTGTGTAAACCCCAATCAGTCTCTGTGTAAACCCCAATCAGTCCCCGTGTAAACCCCAATCAGTCTCTGTGTAAACCCCAATCAGTCCCCGTGTAAACCCCAATCAGTCTCTGTGTAAACCCCAATCAGTCCCCGTGTAAACCCCAATCAGTCCCTGTGTAAACCCCAATCAGTCTCTGTGTAAACCCCAATCAGTCCCCGTGTAAACCCCAATCAGTCTCCGTGTAAACCCCAATCAGTCCCCGTGTAATCCCCAATCAGTCTCTGTGTAAACCCCAATCAGTCTCTGTGTAAACCCCAATCAGTCTCTGTGTAAACCCCAATCAGACCCCGTGTAAACCCCAATCAGTCTCTGTGTAAACCCCAATCAGTCTCTGTGTAAACCCCAATCAGTCTCTGTGTAAACCCCAATCAGTCTCTGTGTAAACCCCAATCAGTCTCTGTGTAAACCCCAATCAGTCTCTGTGTAAACCCCAATCAGACCCCGTGTAAACCCCAATCAGTCTCTGTGTAAACCCCAATCAGTCTCTGTGTAAACCCCAATCAGTCTCTGTGTAAACCCCAATCAGTCTCTATGTAAACCCCAATCAGTCTCTGTGTAAACCCCAATCAGTCTCTGTGTAAACCCCAATCAGTCTCTGTGTAAACCCCAATCAGTCCCCGTGTAAACCCCAATCAGTCCCCGTGTAAACCCCAATCAGTCTCTGTGTAAACCCCAATCAGTCTCTGTGTAAACCCCAATCAGTCTCTGTGTAAACCCCAATCAGTCCCCGTGTAAACCCCAATCAGTCCCCGTGTAAACCCCAATCAGTCCCCGTGTAAACCCCAATCAGTCCCCGTGTAAACCCCAATCAGTCCCCGTGTAAACCCCAATCAGTCTCTGTGTAAACTCCAATCAGTCTCTGTGTAAACCCCAATCAGTCCCCGTGTAAACCCCAATCAGTCCCCGTGTAAACCCCAATCAGTCCCCGTGTAAACCCCAATCAGTCTCTGTGTAAACTCCAATCAGTCTCTGTGTAAACCCCAATCAGTCTCTGTGTAAACCCCAATCAGTCTCTATGTAAACCCCAATCAGTCTCTGTGTAAACCCCAATCAGTCTCTGTGTAAACCCCAATCAGTCTCTGTGTAAACCCCAATCAGACCCCGTGTAAACCCCAATCAGACCCCGTGTAAACCCCAATCAGTCTCTGTGTAAACCCCAATCAGTCTCTGTGTAAACCCCAATCAGACCCCGTGTAAACCCCAATCAGTCTCTGTGTAAACCCCAATCAGACCCCGTGTAAACCCCAATCAGTCTCTGTGTAAACCCCAATCAGTCTCCGTGTAAACCCCAGTCAGTCTCTGTGTAAACCCCAATCAGTCTCTGTGTAAACCCCAATCAGTCCCCGTGTAAACCCCAATCAGTCTCTGTGTAAACCCCAATCAGTCTCTGTGTAAACCCCAATCAGTCTCTGTGTAAACCCCAATCAGTCTCTGTGTAAACCCCAATCAGTCTCTGTGTAAACCCCAATCAGTCTCTGTGTAAACCCCAATCAGTCTCCGTGTAAACCCCAATCAGTCCCCGTGTAAACCCCAATCAGTCTCTGTGTAAACCCCAATCAGTCCCTGTGTAAACCCCAATCAGTCCCCGTGTAAACCCCAATCAGTCTCTGTGTAAACCCCAATCAGTCTCTGTGTAAACCCCAGTCAGTCTCTGTGTAAACCCCAATCAGTCTCTGTGTAAACCCCAATCAGTCCCCGTGTAAACCCCAATCAGTCCCCGTGTAAACCCCAATCAGTCTCTGTGTAAACCCCAATCAGTCCCCGTGTAAACCCCAATCAGTCTCTGTGTAAACCCCAATCAGTCTCTGTGTAAACCCCAATCAGTCTCTGTGTAAACCCCAATCAGTCCCCGTGTAAACCCCAATCAGTCTCTGTGTAAACCCCAATCAGTCTCTGTGTAAACCCCAATCAGTCTCTGTGTAAACCCCAATCAGACCCCGTGTAAACCCCAATCAGTCTCTGTGTAAACCCCAATCAGTCTCTGTGTAAACCCCAATCAGTCTCTGTGTAAACCCCAATCAGTCTCTGTGTAAACCCCAATCAGTCTCTGTGTAAACCCCAATCAGTCCCTGTGTAAACCCCAATCAGTCCCCGTGTAAACCCCAATCAGTCTCTGTGTAAACTCCAATCAGTCCCCGTGTAAACCCCAATCAGTCTCTGTGTAAACCCCAATCAGTCTCTGTGTAAACCCCAATCAGTCCCCCTGTAAACCCCAATCAGTCCCCGTGTAAACCTCAATCAGTCTCTGTGTAAACCCCAATCAGTCCCCGTGTAAACCCCAATCAGTCTCCATGTAAACCCCATTCAGTCCCCGTGTAAACCCCAATCAGTCCCCCTGTAAACCCCAATCAGTCCCCGTGTAATCCCCAATCAGTCACCGTGTAAACCCCAATCAGTCCCCGTGTAAACCCCAATCAGTCTCCATGTAAACCCCAATCAGTCCCCGTGTAAACTCCAATCAGTCACCGTGTAAACCCCAATCAGTCCCCCTGTAAACCCCAATCAGTCCCCGTGTAAACCCCAATCAGTCTCCATGTAAACCCCAATCAGTCCCCGTGTAAACTCCAATCAGTCCCCCTGTAAACCCCAATCAGTCACCGTGTAAACCCCAATCAGTCCCCGTGTATACCCCAATCAGTCTCTGCGTAAACCCCAATCAGTCCCCGTGTAAACCCCAATCAGTCTCTGTGTAAACCCCAATCAGTCTCTGTGTAAACCCCAGTCAGTCTCTGTGTAAACCCCAATCAGTCCCCGTGTAATCCCCAATCAGTCTCTGTGTAAACCCCAGTCAGTCTCTGTGTAAACCCCAATCAGTCACCGTGTAAACCCCAATCAGTCTCCGTGTAAACCCCAATCAGTCTCTGTGTAAACCCCAATCAGTCCCCGTGTAAACCCCAATCAGTCTCTGTGTAAACCCCAATCAGTCCCCGTGTAAACCCCAATCAGTCCCCGTGTAAACCCCAGTCAGTCTCTGTGTAAACCCCAATCAGTCTCTGTGTAAACCCCAATCAGTCCCCGTGTAAACCCCAATCAGTCTCTGTGTAAACCCCAATCAGTCCCCGTGTAAACCCCAATCAGTCTCCGTGTAAACACCAATCAGTCTCCGTGTAAACACCAATCAGTCTCTGTGTAAACCCCAATCAGTCTCTGTGTAAACCCCAATCAGTCCCCGTGTAAACCCCAATCAGTCTCCGTGTAAACACCAATCAGTCTCTGTGTAAACCCCAATCAGTCTCTGTGTAAACCCCAATCAGTCCCCGTGTAAACCCCAGTCAGTCTCTGTGTAAACCCCAATCAGTCTCTGTGTAAACCCCAATCAGTCCCTGTGTAAACCCCAATCAGTCCCCGTGTAAACCCCAATCAGTCTCTGTGTAAACCCCAATCAGTCCCCGTGTAAACCCCAATCAGTCTCTGTGTAAACCCCAATCAGTCTCCATGTAAACCCCAATCAGTCTCTGTGTAAACCCCAATCAGTCCCCGAGTAAACCCCAATCAGTCTCCGTGTAAACCCCAGTCAGTCTCTGTGTAAACCCCAATCAGTCCCCGTGTAAACCCCAATCAGTCTCCATGTAAACCCCAATCAGTCTCTGTGTAAACCCCAATCAGTCTCTGTGTAAACCCCAGTCAGTCTCTGTGTAAACCCCAATCAGTCCCCGTGTAAACCCCAATCAGTCTCTGTGTAAACCCCAATCAGTCCCCGTGTAAACCCCAATCAGTCTCTGTGTAAACCCCAATCAGTCTCCATGTAAACCCCAATCAGTCTCTGTGTAAACCCCAATCAGTCCCCGTGTAAACCCCAATCAGTCCCCGTGTAAACCCCAATCAGTCTCCGTGTAAACCCCAATCAGTCTCTGTGTAAACCCCAATCAGTCCCCGTGTAAACCCCAATCAGTCTCCATGTAAACCCCAATCAGTCTCTGTGTAAACCCCAATCAGTCCCCGTGTAAACCCCAATCAGTCTCTGTGTAAACCCCAATCAGTCTCCGTGTAAACCCCAATCAGTCTCTGTGTAAACCCCAATCAGTCCCTGTGTAAACCCCAGTCAGTCTCTGTGTAAACCCCAATCAGTCCCCGTGTAAACCCCAGTCAGTCTCTGTGTAAACCCCAATCAGTCTCCGTGTAAACCCCAATCAGTCCCCGTGTAAACCCCAATCAGTCTCTGTGTAAACCCCAATCAGTCTCTGTGTAAACCCCAATCAGTCTCTGTGTAAACCCCAATCAGTCTCTGTGTAAACCCCAATCAGTCTCTGTGTAAACCCCAATCAGTCTCTGTGTAAACCCCAATCAGTCTCTGTGTAAACCCCAATCAGTCTCTGTGTAAACCCCAATCAGTCCCCGTGTAAACACCAATCAGTCTCTGTGTAAACCCCAATCAGTCTCTGTGTAAACCCCAATCAGTCCCCGTGTAAACCCCAATCAGTCTCCGTGTAAACCCCAATCAGTCCCCGTGTAAACCCTAATCAGTCCCCGTGTAAACCCCAATCAGTCTCTGTATAAACCCCAATCAGTCTCTGTGTAAACCCCAATCAGTCCCCGTGTAAACCCCGGTCTGTGTAAACCCCAATCAGTCTCTGTGTAAACCCCAATCAGTCCCCGTGTAAACCCCAATCAGTCCCTGTGTAAACCCCAATCAGTCCCCGTGTAAACCCCAACCAGTCCCTGTGTAAACCCCAATCAGTCCCCGTGTAAACCCCAATCAGTCCCCGTGTAAACCCCAATCAGTCCCCGTGCAAACCCCAACCAGTCTCCGTGTAAACCCCAATCAGTCTCTGTGTAAACACCAATCAGTCTCTGTGTAAACCCCAATCAGTCCCCGTGTAAACCCCAATCAGTCCCTGTGTAAACTCCAATCAGTCCCTGTGTAAACCCCAATCAGTCTCTGTGTTAACCCCAATCAGTCCCCGTGTAAACCCCAATCAGTCCCCGTGTAAACCCCAATCAGTCTCCATGTAAACCCCAATCAGTCCCCGTGTAAACCCCAATCAGTCTCTATGTAAACCCCAATCAGTCTCCGTGTAAACCCCACTCAGTCCCCGTGTATACCCCAATCAGTCTCTGTGTAAACCCCAATCAGTCTCTGTGTAAACCCCAATCAGTCCCCGTGTTAACCCCAATCAGTCTCCGTGTAAACCCCAATCAGTCTCCGTGTAAACCCCAATCAGTCCCCGTGTAAACCCCAATCAGTCCCCGTGCAAACCCCAACCAGTCTCCGTGTAAACCCCAATCAGTCTCTGTGTAAACCCCAATCAGTCCCCGTGTAAACCCCAGTCAGTCGCTGTGTAAACCCCAATCAGTCTCTGTGTAAACCCCAATCAGTCCCCGTGTAAACCCCAATCAGTCTCTGTGTAAACCCCAATCAGTCTCTGTGTAAACCCCAGTCAGTCTCTGTGTAAACCCCAATCAGTCTCTGTGTAAACCCCAATCAGTCTCTGTGTAAACCCCAATCAGTCTCTGTGTAAACCCCAATCAGTCTCCGTGTAAACCCCAATCAGTCTCTGTGTAAACCCCAATCAGTCCCCGTGTAAACCCCAATCAGTCACCGTGTAAACCCCAATCAGTCTCTGTGTAAACCCCAATCAGTCTCTGTGTAAACCCCAATCAGTCCCTGTGTAAACCCCAATCAGTCCCTGTGTAAACCCCAATCAGTCTCTGTGTAAACCCCAATCAGTCCCCGTGTAAACCCCAATCAGTCTCTGTGTAAACCCCAATCAGTCCCTGTGTAAACCCCAATCAGTCCCTGTGTAAACCCCAATCAGTCTCTGTGTAAACCCCAATCAGTCCCCGTGTAAACCCTAATCAGTCTCTGTGTAAACCCCAATCAGTCCCCGTGTAAACCCCAATCAGTCTCCATGTAAACCCCAATCAGTCTCTGTGTAAACCCCAATCAGTCCCCGTGTAAACCCCAATCAGTCTCTGTGTAAACCCCAATCAGTCTCCGTGTAAACCCCAATCAGTCTCTGTGTAAACCCCAATCAGTCCCCGTGTAAACCCCAATCAGTCTCCGTGTAAACCCCAGTCAGTCTCTGTGTAAACCCCAATCAGTCTCTGTGTAAACCCCAATCAGTCCCCGTGTAAACCCCAATCAGTCTCCATGTAAACCCCAATCAGTCTCTGTGTAAACCCCAATCAGTCTCTGTGTAAACCCCAATCAGTCCCCGTGTAAACCCCAATCAGTCTCTGTGTAAACCCCAATCAGTCCCCGTGTAAACCCCAATCAGTCTCCGTGTAAACCCCAGTCAGTCTCTGTGTAAACCCCAATCAGTCTCTGTGTAAACCCCAATCAGTCCCCGTGTAAACCCCAATCAGTCTCCATGTAAACCCCAATCAGTCTCTGTGTAAACCCCAATCAGTCCCCGTGTAAACCCCAATCAGTCTCTGTGTAAACCCCAATCAGTCCCCGTGTAAACCCCAATCAGTCCCCGTGTAAACCCCAATCAGTCTCCATGTAAACCCCAATCAGTCTCTGTGTAAACCCCAATCAGTCCCCGTGTAAACCCCAATCAGTCTCTGTGTAAACCCCAATCAGTCCCCGTGTAAACCCCAATCAGTCCCTGTGTAAACCCCAATCAGTCTCTGTGTAAACCCCAATCAGTCCCCGTGTAAACCCCAATCAGTCCCTGTGTAAACCCCAATCAGTCCCTGTGTAAACCCCAATCAGTCCCTGTGTAAACCCCAATCAGTCCCCGAGTAAACCCCAATCAGTCTCTGTGTAAACCCCAATCAGTCTCTGTGTAAACCCCAGTCAGTCTCTGTGTAAACCCCAATCAGTCCCTGTGTAAACCCCAATCAGTCCCCGAGTAAACCCCAATCAGTCTCCGTGTAAACCCCAATCAGTCTCTGTGTAAACCCCAGTCAGTCCCTGTGTAAACCCCAATCAGTCCCTGTGTAAACCCCAATCAGTCCCCGAGTAAACCCCAATCAGTCTCTGTGTAAACCCCAGTCAGTCTCTGTGTAAACCCCAATCAGTCTCTGTGTAAACCCCAATCAGTCTCTGTGTAAACCCCAATCAGTCTCTGTGTAAACCCCAATCAGTCTCTGTGTAAACCCCAATCAGTCTCTGTGTAAACCCCAATCAGTCTCTGTGTAAACACCACTCAGTCTCTGTGTAAACCCCAATCAGTCTCTGTGTAAACCCCAATCAGTCCCCGTGTAAACCCCAATCAGTCTCTGTGTAAACCCCAATCAGTCTCTGTGTAAACCCCAATCAGTCTCTGTGTAAACCCCAATCAGTCTCTGTGTAAACACCACTCAGTCTCTGTGTAAACCCCAATCAGTCTCTGTGTAAACACCACTCAGTCTCTGTGTAAACCCCAATCAGTCTCTGTGTAAACCCCAATCAGTCCCCGTGTAAACCCCAATCAGTCTCTGTGTAAACCCCAATCAGTCTCTGTGTAAACCCCAATCAGTCTCTGTGTAAACCCCAATCAGTCTCTGTGTAAACCCCAATCAGTCTCTGTGTAAACCCCAATCAGTCTCTGTGTAAACCCCAGTCAGTCTCTGTGTAAACCCCAATCAGTCCCCGTGTAAACCCCAATCAGTCTCTGTGTAAACCCCAATCAGTCTCTGTGTAAACCCCAATCAGTCTCCGTGTAAACCCCAATCAGTCTCTGTGTAAACCCCAATCAGTCTCCGTGTAAACCCCAATCAGTCCCCGTGTAAACCCCAATCAGTCTCTGTGTAAACCCCAATCAGTCTCTGTGTAAACCCCAATCAGTCCCCGTGTAAACCCCAATCAGTCCCTGTGTAAACCCCAATCAGTCTCTGTGTAAACCCCAATCAGTCTCTGTGTAAACCCCAATCAGTCCCCGTGTAAACCCCAATCAGTCCCCGTGTAAACCCCAATCAGTCTCTGTGTAAACCCCAATCAGTCTCTGTGTAAACCCCAATCAGTCCCCGTGTAAACCCCAATCAGTCTCTGTGTAAACCCCAATCAGTCTCTGTGTAAACCCCAATCAGTCCCCGTGTAAACCCCAATCAGTCTCTGTGTAAACCCCAATCAGTCCCCGTGTAAACCCCAATCAGTCCCCGTGTAAACCCCAATCAGTCTCTGTGTAAACCCCAATCAGTCCCCGTGTAAACCCCAGTCAGTCTCTGTGTAAACCCCAATCAGTCTCTGTGTAAACCCCAATCAGTCCCCGTGTAAACCCCAATCAGTCTCTGTGTAAACCCCAATCAGTCCCCGTGTAAACCCCAATCAGTCTCTGTGTAAACCCCAATCAGTCTCTGTGTAAACCCCAATCAGTCCCCGTGTAAACCCCAATCAGTCTCCGTGTAAACCCCAATCAGTCCCCGTGTAAACCCCAATCAGTCCCCGTGTAAACCCTAATCAGTCCCCGTGTAAACCCCAATCAGTCTCTGTATAAACCCCAATCAGTCTCTGTGTAAACCCCAATCAGTCTCTGTGTAAACCCCAATCAGTCCCCGTGTAAACCCCGGTCTGTGTAAACCCCAATCAGTCTCTGTGTAAACCCCAATCAGTCCCCGTGTAAACCCCAATCAGTCCCCGTGTAAACCCCAATCAGTCCCTGTGTAAACCCCAATCAGTCCCCGTGTAAACCCCAATCAGTCCCCGTGTAAACCCCAATCAGTCCCCGTGCAAACCCCAACCAGTCTCCGTGTAAACCCCAATCAGTCTCTGTGTAAACCCCAATCAGTCCCCGTGTAAACCCCAATCAGTCCCTGTGTAAACTCCAATCAGTCCCTGTGTAAACCCCAATCAGTCTCTGTGTTAACCCCAATCAGTCCCCGTGTAAACCCCAATCAGTCCCCGTGTAAACCCCAATCAGTCTCCATGTAAACCCCAATCAGTCCCCGTGTAAACCCCAATCAGTCTCTATGTAAACCCCAATCAGTCTCCGTGTAAACCCCACTCAGTCCCCGTGTAAACCCCAATCAGTCCCCGTGTAAACCCCAATCAGTCCCCGTGCAAACCCCAACCAGTCTCCGTGTAAACCCCAATCAGTCTCCGTGTAAACCCCAATCAGTCCCCGTGTAAACCCCAATCAGTCCCCGTGCAAACCCCAACCAGTCTCCGTGTAAACCCCAATCAGTCTCCGTGTAAACCCCAATCAGTCCCCGTGTAAACCCCAATCAGTCCCTGTGTAAACTCCAATCAGTCCCTGTGTAAACCCCAATCAGTCTCTGTGTTAACCCCAATCAGTCCCCGTGTAAACCCCAGTCAGTCTCTGTGTAAACCCCAATCAGTCTCTATGTAAACCCCAATCAGTCTCCGTGTAAACCCCAATCAGTTCCCGTGTAAACCCAAATCAGTCCCCGTGTAAACCCCAATCAGTCCCCGTGTATACCCCAATCAGTCTCTGTGTAAACCCCAATCAGTCCCCGTGTAAACCCCAATCAGTCACCGTGTAAACCCCAATCAGTCCCCGTGTATACCCCAATCAGTCTCTGTGTAAACCCCAATCAGTCCCCGTGTAAACCCCAATCAGTCCCCGTGTAAACACCAATCAGTTCTCGTGTAAACGCCAATCAGTCTCCGTGTAAACCCCAATCAGTCCCCGTGTAAACCCCAATCAGTCTCTGTGTAAACCCCAATCAGTTTCTGTGTAAACCCCAATCAGTCCCCGTGTAAACCCCAATCAGTCCCCGTGTAAACCCCAATCAGTCCCCGTGTAAACACCAATCAGTTCTCGTGTAAACGCCAATCAGTCTCCGTGTAAACCCCAATCAGTCCCCGTGTAAACCCCAATCAGTCTCTTTGTAAACCCCAATCAGTTTCTGTGTAAACCCCAATCAGTCCCCGTGTAAACCCCAATCAGTTTCTGTGTAAACCCCAATCAGTCCCCGTGTAAACCCCAATCAGTCTCTTTGTAAACCCCAATCAGTTTCTGTGTAAACCCCAACCAGACCCCGTGTAAACCCCAATCAGTCTCTATGTAACCCCAATCAGTCTCCATGTAAACCCCAATCAATCTCCGTGTAAACTCCAATCAGTCTGCGTGTAAACCCCACTCAGTCCCCGTGTAAACCCCAATCAGTCCCCGTGTAAACCCCAATCAGTCCCCGTGTAAACCCCAATCAGTCTCCATGTAAACCCCAATCAGTCCCCGTGTAAACCCCAATCAGTCTCTGTGTAAACCCCAATCAGTCTCTGTGTAAACACCACTCAGTCCCCGTGTAAACCTCAACCAGTCTCCGTGTAAACCCCAATCATTCTCTGTGTAAACCCCAATCAGTCTCTGTGTAAACCCCAATCAGTCTCCGTGTAAACCCCACTCAGTCCCCGTGTAAACCCCAATCAGTCCCCGTGTAAACCCCACTCAGTCCCCGTGTAAACCCCAACCAGTCTCCGTGTAAACCCCAATCAGTCTCCGTGTAAACCCGAATCAGTCTCCATGTAAACCCCAATCAGTCCCCGTGTAAACCCCAATCAGTCTGTGTGTAAACCCCAATCAGTCTCTGTGTAAACCCCAATCAGTCCCCGTGTAAACCCCAATCAGTCCCCGTGTAAACCCCAATCAGTCTCCATGTAAACCCCAATCAGTCCCCGTGTAAACCCCAATCAGTCTCTGTGTAAACCCCAATCAGTCCCCGTGTAAACCCCAATCAGTCCCCGTGTAAACCCCAATCAGTCTCCATGTAAACCCCAATCAGTCCCCGTGTAAACCCCAATCAGTCTGTGTGTAAACCCCAATCAGTCTCTGTGTAAACCCCAATCAGTCCCCGTGTAAACCCCAATCAGTCTCTGTGTAAACCCCACTCAGTCCCCGTGTAAACCTCAACCAGTCTCCGTGTAAACCCCAATCATTCTCTGTGTAAACCCCAATCAGTCTCTGTGTAAACCCCAATCAGTCTCCGTGTAAACCCCACTCAGTCCCCGTGTAAACCCCAATCAGTCCCCGTGTAAACCCCAATCAGTCCCCGTGCAAACCCCAACCAGTCTCCGTGTAAACCCCAATCAGTCTCCGTGTAAACCCCAGTCAGTCTCTGTGTAAACCCCAATCAGTCTCTGTGTAAACCCCAATCAGTCCCCGTGTAAACCCCAATCAGTCCCCGTGTAAACCCCAATCAGTCCCTGTGTAAACCCCAATCAGTCTCTGTGTAAACCCCAGTCAGTCTCTGTGTAAACCCCAATCAGTCTCTGTGTAAACCCCAGTCAGTCTCTGTGTAAACCCCAATCAGTCTCTGTGTAAACCCCAATCAGTCCCTGTGTAAACCCCAATCAGTCTCTGTGTAAACCCCAATCAGTCTCTGTGTAAACCCCAGTCAGTCTCTGTGTAAACCCCAATCAGTCTCTGTGTAAACCCCAATCAGTCTCCGTGTAAACCCCAGTCAGTCTCTGTGTAAACCCCAATCAGTCTCTGTGTAAACCCCAATCAGTCCCCGTGTAAACCCCAATCAGTCCCTGTGTAAACCCCAATCAGTCTCTGTGTAAACCCCAATCAGTCCCTGTGTAAACCCCAATCAGTCTCTGTGTAAACCCCAATCAGTCTCTGTGTAAACCCCACTCAGTCCCCGTGTAAACCCCAATCAGTCCCCGTGTAAACCCCAATCAGACCCCGTGTAAACCCCAATCAGTCTCTGTGTAAACCCCAATCAGTCTCTGTGTAAACCCCAATCAGTCTCTGTGTAAACCCCAATCAGACCCCGTGTAAACCCCAATCAGTCTCTGTGTAAACCCCAATCAGTCTCTGTGTAAACCCCAATCAGTCTCCGTGTAAACCCCAATCAGTCCCCGTGTAAACCCCAGTCAGTCTCTGTGTAAACCCCAATCAGTCTCCGTGTAAACCCCAATCAGTCCCCGTGTAAACCCCAATCAGTCCCTGTGTAAACCCCAATCAGTCCCTGTGTAAACCCCAATCAGTCTCTGTGTAAACCCCAATCAGTCTCTGTGTAAACCCCAATCAGTCCCCGTGTAAACCCCAATCAGTCTCTGTGTAAACCCCAATCAGTCTCCGTGTAAACCCCAATCAGTCTCTGTGTAAATCCCAATCAGTCCCCGTGTAAACCCCAATCAGTCCCTGTGTAAACTCCAATCAGTCCCTGTGTAAACCCCAATCAGTCTCTGTGTTAACCCCAATCAGTCCCCGTGTAAACCCCAGTCAGTCTCTGTGTAAACCCCAATCAGTCTCTATGTAAACCCCAATCAGTCTCCGTGTAAACCCCAGTCAGTCTCCGTGTAAACCCCAATCAGTCTCTGTGTAAACCCCAATCAGTCCCCGTGTAAACCCCAATCAGTTCCCGTGTAAACCCAAATCAGTCCCCGTGTAAACCCCAATCAGTCCCCGTGTATACCCCAATCAGTCTCTGTGTAAACCCCAATCAGTCCCCGTGTAAACCCCAATCAGTCACCGTGTAAACCCCAATCAGTCCCCGTGTATACCCCAATCAGTCTCTGTGTAAACCCCAATCAGTCCCCGTGTAAACCCCAATCAGTCCCCGTGTAAACACCAATCAGTTCTCGTGTAAACGCCAATCAGTCTCCGTGTAAACCCCAATCAGTCCCCGTGTAAACCCCAATCAGTCTCTGTGTAAACCCCAATCAGTTTCTGTGTAAACCCCAATCAGTCCCCGTGTAAACCCCAATCAGTCCCCGTGTAAACCCCAATCAGTCCCCGTGTAAACACCAATCAGTTCTCGTGTAAACGCCAATCAGTCTCCGTGTAAACCCCAATCAGTCCCCGTGTAAACCCCAATCAGTCTCTTTGTAAACCCCAATCAGTTTCTGTGTAAACCCCAATCAGTCCCCGTGTAAACCCCAATCAGTTTCTGTGTAAACCCCAATCAGTCCCCGTGTAAACCCCAATCAGCCTCTTTGTAAACCCCAATCAGTTTCTGTGTAAACCCCAACCAGACCCCGTGTAAACCCCAATCAGTCTCTATGTAACCCCAATCAGTCTCCATGTAAACCCCAATCAATCTCCGTGTAAACTCCAATCAGTCTGCGTGTAAACCCCACTCAGTCCCCGTGTAAACCCCAATCAGTCCCCGTGTAAACCCCAATCAGTCCCCGTGTAAACCCCAATCAGTCTCCATGTAAACCCCAATCAGTCCCCGTGTAAACCCCAATCAGTCTCTGTGTAAACCCCAATCAGTCTCTGTGTAAACACCACTCAGTCCCCGTGTAAACCTCAACCAGTCTCCGTGTAAACCCCAATCATTCTCTGTGTAAACCCCAATCAGTCTCTGTGTAAACCCCAATCAGTCTCCGTGTAAACCCCACTCAGTCCCCGTGTAAACCCCAATCAGTCCCCGTGTAAACCCCACTCAGTCCCCGTGTAAACCCCAACCAGTCTCCGTGTAAACCCCAATCAGTCTCCGTGTAAACCCGAATCAGTCTCCATGTAAACCCCAATCAGTCCCCGTGTAAACCCCAATCAGTCTGTGTGTAAACCCCAATCAGTCTCTGTGTAAACCCCAATCAGTCCCCGTGTAAACCCCAATCAGTCCCCGTGTAAACCCCAATCAGTCTCCATGTAAACCCCAATCAGTCCCCGTGTAAACCCCAATCAGTCTCTGTGTAAACCCCAATCAGTCCCCGTGTAAACCCCAATCAGTCCCCGTGTAAACCCCAATCAGTCTCCATGTAAACCCCAATCAGTCCCCGTGTAAACCCCAATCAGTCTGTGTGTAAACCCCAATCAGTCTCTGTGTAAACCCCAATCAGTCCCCGTGTAAACCCCAATCAGTCTCTGTGTAAACCCCAATCAGTCCCCGTGTATACCCCAATCAGTCTCTGTGTAAACCCCAATCAGTCTCCATGTAAACCCCAATCAGTCTCTGTGTAAACCCCAATCAGTCCCCGTGGAAACCCCAATCAGTCCCTGTGTAAACCCCAATCAGTCTCTGTGTAAACCCCAATCAGTCTCTGTGTAAACCCCAATCAGTCTCTGTGTAAACCCCAATCAGTCTCTGTGTAAACCCCAATCAGTCTCCGTGTAAACCCCAATCAGTCCCTGTGTAAACCCCAATCAGTCCCTGTGTAAACCCCAATCAGTCCCCGTGTAAACCCCAATCAGTCTCTGTGTAAACCCCAATCAGTCTCTGTGTAAACCCCAATCAGTCTCTGTGTAAACCCCAATCAGTCCCCGTGTAAACACCAATCAGTCTCTGTGTAAACCCCAATCAGTCCCTGTGTAAACCCCAATCAGTCCCCGTGTAAACCCCAATCAGTCTCTGTGTAAACCCCAATCAGTCTCCGTGTAAACCCCAATCAGTCTCTGTGTAAACCCCAATCAGTCCCTGTGTAAACCCCAGTCAGTCTCTGTGTAAACCCCAATCAGTCTCTGTGTAAACCCCAATCAGTCCCCGTGTAAACCCCAATCAGTCTCTGTGTAAACCCCAATCAGTCTCTGTGTAAACCCCAATCAGTCTCTGTGTAAACCCCAATCAGTCTCTGTGTAAACCCCAATCAGTCTCTGTGTAAACCCCAATCAGTCTCTGTGTAAACCCCAATCAGTCTCTGTGTAAACCCAAATCAGTCCCTGTGTAAACCCCAATCAGTCTCCGTGTAAACCCCAATCAGTCCCTGTGTAAACCCCAATCAGTCCCCGTGTAAACCCCAATCAGTCTCTGTGTAAACCCCAATCAGTCCCCGTGTAAACCCCAATCAGTCTCTGTGTAAACCCCAATCAGTCCCCGTGTAAACCCCAATCAGTCCCCGTGTAAACCCCAATCAGTCCCCGTGTAAACCCCAATCAGTCCCCGTGTAAACCCCAATCAGTCCCCGTGTAAACCCCAATCAGTCTCTGTGTAAACCCCAATCAGTCCCCGTGTAAACCCCAATCAGTCCCCGTGTAAACCCCAATCAGTCCCCGTGTAAACCCCAATCAGTCTCTGTGTAAACCCCAATCAGTCCCCGTGTAAACCCCAATCAGTCTCTGTGTAAACCCCAATCAGTCTCTGTGTAAACCCCAATCAGTCCCCGTGTAAACCCCAATCAGTCTCCGTGTAAACCCCAATCAGTCCCCGTGTAAACCCTAATCAGTCCCCGTGTAAACCCCAATCAGTCTCTGTATAAACCCCAATCAGTCTCTGTGTAAACCCCAATCAGTCTCTGTGTAAACCCCAATCAGTCCCCGTGTAAACCCCGGTCTGTGTAAACCCCAATCAGTCTCTGTGTAAACCCCAATCAGTCCCCGTGTAAACCCCAATCAGTCCCCGTGTAAACCCCAATCAGTCCCTGTGTAAACCCCAATCAGTCCCCGTGTAAACCCCAATCAGTCCCCGTGTAAACCCCAATCAGTCCCCGTGCAAACCCCAACCAGTCTCCGTGTAAACCCCAATCAGTCTCTGTGTAAACCCCAATCAGTCCCCGTGTAAACCCCAATCAGTCACTGTGTAAACTCCAATCAGTCCCTGTGTAAACCCCAATCAGTCTCTGTGTTAACCCCAATCAGTCCCCGTGTAAACCCCAATCAGTCCCCGTGTAAACCCCAATCAGTCTCCATGTAAACCCCAATCAGTCCCCGTGTAAACCCCAATCAGTCTCTATGTAAACCCCAATCAGTCTCCGTGTAAACCCCACTCAGTCCCCGTGTAAACCCCAATCAGTCCCCGTGTAAACCCCAATCAGTCCCCGTGCAAACCCCAACCAGTCTCCGTGTAAACCCCAATCAGTCTCCGTGTAAACCCCAATCAGTCCCCGTGTAAACCCCAATCAGTCCCCGTGCAAACCCCAACCAGTCTCCGTGTAAACCCCAATCAGTCTCTGTGTAAATCCCAATCAGTCCCCGTGTAAACCCCAATCAGTCCCTGTGTAAACTCCAATCAGTCCCTGTGTAAACCCCAATCAGTCTCTGTGTTAACCCCAATCAGTCCCCGTGTAAACCCCAGTCAGTCTCTGTGTAAACCCCAATCAGTCTCTATGTAAACCCCAATCAGTCTCTGTGTAAACCCCAATCAGTCTCCGTGTAAACCCCAGTCAGTCTCCGTGTAAACCCCAATCAGTCTCTGTGTAAACCCCAATCAGTCCCCGTGTAAACCCCAATCAGTTCCCGTGTAAACCCAAATCAGTCCCCGTGTAAACCCCAATCAGTCCCCGTGTATACCCCAATCAGTCTCTGTGTAAACCCCAATCAGTCCCCGTGTAAACCCCAATCAGTCACCGTGTAAACCCCAATCAGTCCCCGTGTATACCCCAATCAGTCTCTGTGTAAACCCCAATCAGTCCCCGTGTAAACCCCAATCAGTCCCCGTGTAAACACCAATCAGTTCTCGTGTAAACGCCAATCAGTCTCCGTGTAAACCCCAATCAGTCCCCGTGTAAACCCCAATTAGTCTCTGTGTAAACCCCAATCAGTTTCTGTGTAAACCCCAATCAGTCCCCGTGTAAACCCCAATCAGTCCCCGTGTAAACCCCAATCAGTCCCCGTGTAAACACCAATCAGTTCTCGTGTAAACGCCAATCAGTCTCCGTGTAAACCCCAATCAGTCCCCGTGTAAACCCCAATCAGTCTCTTTGTAAACCCCAATCAGTTTCTGTGTAAACCCCAATCAGTCCCCGTGTAAACCCCAATCAGTTTCTGTGTAAACCCCAATCAGTCCCCGTGTAAACCCCAATCAGTCTCTTTGTAAACCCCAATCAGTTTCTGTGTAAACCCCAACCAGACCCCGTGTAAACCCCAATCAGTCTCTATGTAACCCCAATCAGTCTCCATGTAAACCCCAATCAATCTCCGTGTAAACTCCAATCAGTCTCCGTGTAAACCCCACTCAGTCCCCGTGTAAACCCCAATCAGTCCCCGTGTAAACCCCAATCAGTCCCCGTGTAAACCCCAATCAGTCTCTGTGTAAACCCCAATCAGTCTCTGTGTAAACACCACTCAGTCCCCGTGTAAACCTCAACCAGTCTCCGTGTAAACCCCAATCATTCTCTGTGTAAACCCCAATCAGTCCCCGTGTAAACCCCAATCAGTCTCTGTGTAAACCCCAATCAGTCTCTGTGTAAACACCACTCAGTCCCCGTGTAAACCTCAACCAGTCTCCATGTAAACCCCAATCAGTCTCTGTGTAAACCCCAATCAGTCTCTGTGTAAACCCCAATCAGTCTCCGTGTAAACCCCACTCAGTCCCCGTGTAAACCCCAATCAGTCCCCGTGTAAACCCCACTCAGTCCCCGTGTAAACCCCAACCAGTCTCCGTGTAAACCCCAATCAGTCTCCGTGTAAACCCCAATCAGTCTCCATGTAAACCCCAATCAGTCCCCGTGTAAACCCCAATCAGTCTGTGTGTAAACCCCAATCAGTCTCTGTGGAAACCCCAATCAGTCCCCGTGTAAACCCCAATCAGTCCCCGTGTAAACCCCAATCAGTCTCCATGTAAACCCCAATCAGTCCCCGTGTAAACCCCAATCAGTCTCTGTGTAAACCCCAATCAGTCCCCGTGTAAACCCCAATCAGTCCCCGTGTAAACCCCAATCAGTCTCCATGTAAACCCCAATCAGTCCCCGTGTAAACCCCAATCAGTCTGTGTGTAAACCCCAATCAGTCTCTGTGTAAACCCCAATCAGTCCCCGTGTAAACCCCAATCAGTCTCTGTGTAAACCCCACTCAGTCCCCGTGTAAACCTCAACCAGTCTCCGTGTAAACCCCAATCATTCTCTGTGTAAACCCCAATCAGTCTCTGTGTAAACCCCAATCAGTCTCCGTGTAAACCCCACTCAGTCCCCGTGTAAACCCCAATCAGTCCCCGTGTAAACCCCAATCAGTCCCCGTGCAAACCCCAACCAGTCTCCGTGTAAACCCCAATCAGTCTCCGTGTAAACCCCAATCAGTCCCCGTGTAAACCCCAATCAGTCTCCATGTAAACCCCAATCAGTCCCCGTGTAAACCCGAATCAGTCCCTGTGTAAACCCCAATCAGTCTCCGTGTAAACCCCAATCAGTCCCCGTGTAAACCCCAATCAGTTCCCGTGTAAACCCAAATCAGTCCCCGTGTAAACCCCAATCAGTCCCCGTGTAAACCCCAATCAGTCCCCGTGTAAACCCCAATCAGTCCCCGTGTAAACCCCAATCAGTCTCTGTGTAAACCCCAATCAGTCCCCGTGTAAACCCCAATCAGACACCGTGTAAACCCCAATCAGTCCCCGTGTAAACCCCAATCAGTCCCCGTGTAAACCCCAATCAGTCTCTATGTAACCCCAATCAGTCTCCATGTAAACCCCAATCAATCTCCGTGTAAACTCCAATCAGTCTCCGTGTAAACCCCAATCAGTCCCCGTGTAAACCCCAATCAGTCTCTGTGTAAACCCCAATCAGTCCCCGTGTAAACCCCAATCAGTCTCCATGTAAACCCCAATCAATCTCCGTGTAAACTCCAATCAGTCTCCGTGTAAACCCCAATCAGTCTCTGTGTAAACCCCAATCAGTCCCCGTGTAAACTCCAATCAGTCCCCGTGTAAACCCCAATCAGTCCCCGTGTAAACCCCAATCAGTCTCTGTGTAAACCCCAATCAGTCCCCGTGTAAACCCCAATCAGTCTCTGTGTAAACCCCAATCAGTCCCCGTGTAAACCCCAATCAGTCTCTGTGTAAACCCCAATCAGTCCCCGTGTAAACCCCAATCAGTCTCTGTGTAAACCCCAATCAGTCCCCGTGTAAACCCCAATCAGTCTCCATGTAAACCCCAATCAATCTCCGTGTAAACTCCAATCAGTCTCCGTGTAAACCCCAATCAGTCTCTGTGTAAACCCCAATCAGTCCCCGTGTAAACTCCAATCAGTCCCCGTGTAAACCCCAATCAGTCCCCGTGTAAACCCCAATCAGTCTCTGTGTAAACCCCAATCAGTCCCCGTGTAAACCCCAATCAGTCCCCGTGTAAACCCCAATCAGTCTCTGTGTAAACCCCAATCAGTCTCTGTGTAAACCCCAATCAGTCTCCGTGTAAACCCCACTCAGTCCCCGTGTAAACCCCAATCAGTCCCCGTGTATACCCCACTCAGTCCCCGTGTAAACCCCAATCAGTCTCTGTGTAAACCCCAATCAGTCTCTGTGTAAACTCCAATCAGTCTCTGTGTAAACCCCAATCAGTCCCCGTGTAAACCCCAATCAGTCACCGTGTAAACCCCAATCAGTCCCCGTGTATACCCCAATCAGTCTCTGTGTAAACCCCAATCAGTCCCCGTGTAAACCCCAATCAGTCCCCGTGTAAACACCAATCAGTTCTCGTGTAAACGCCAATCAGTCTCCGTGTAAACCCCAATCAGTCCCCGTGTAAACCCCAATTAGTCTCTGTGTAAACCCCAATCAGTTTCTGTGTAAACCCCAATCAGTCCCCGTGTAAACCCCAATCAGTCCCCGTGTAAACCCCAATCAGTCCCCGTGTAAACACCAATCAGTTCTCGTGTAAACGCCAATCAGTCTCCGTGTAAACCCCAATCAGTCCCCGTGTAAACCCCAATCAGTCTCTTTGTAAACCCCAATCAGTTTCTGTGTAAACCCCAATCAGTCCCCGTGTAAACCCCAATCAGTTTCTGTGTAAACCCCAATCAGTCCCCGTGTAAACCCCAATCAGTCTCTTTGTAAACCGCAATCAGTTTCTGTGTAAACCCCAACCAGACCCCGTGTAAACCCCAATCAGTCTCTATGTAACCCCAATCAGTCTCCATGTAAACCCCAATCAATCTCCGTGTAAACTCCAATCAGTCTCCGTGTAAACCCCACTCAGTCCCCGTGTAAACCCCAATCAGTCCCCGTGTAAACCCCAATCAGTCCCCGTGTAAACCCCAATCAGTCTCTGTGTAAACCCCAATCAGTCTCTGTGTAAACACCACTCAGTCCCCGTGTAAACCTCAACCAGTCTCCGTGTAAACCCCAATCATTCTCTGTGTAAACCCCAATCAGTCTCTGTGTAAACCCCAATCAGTCTCCGTGTAAACCCCACTCAGTCCCCGTGTAAACCCCAATCAGTCCCCGTGTAAACCCCACTCAGTCCCCGTGTAAACCCCAACCAGTCTCCGTGTAAACCCCAATCAGTCTCCGTGTAAACCCCAATCAGTCTCCATGTAAACCCCAATCAGTCCCCGTGTAAACCCCAATCAGTCTGTGTGTAAACCCCAATCAGTCTCTGTGTAAACCCCAATCAGTCCCCGTGTAAACCCCAATCAGTCCCCGTGTAAACCCCAATCAGTCTCCATGTAAACCCCAATCAGTCCCCGTGTAAACCCCAATCAGTCTCTGTGTAAACCCCAATCAGTCCCCGTGTAAACCCCAATCAGTCTGTGTGTAAACCCCAATCAGTCTCTGTGTAAACCCCAATCAGTCCCCGTGTAAACCCCAATCAGTCTCTGTGTAAACCCCACTCAGTCCCCGTGTAAACCTCAACCAGTCTCCGTGTAAACCCCAATCATTCTCTGTGTAAACCCCAATCAGTCTCTGTGTAAACCCCAATCAGTCTCCGTGTAAACCCCACTCAGTCCCCGTGTAAACCCCAATCAGTCCCCGTGTAAACCCCAATCAGTCCCCGTGCAAACCCCAACCAGTCTCCGTGTAAACCCCAATCAGTCTCCGTGTAAACCCCAATCAGTCCCCGTGTAAACCCCAATCAGTCTCCATGTAAACCCCAATCAGTCCCCGTGTAAACCCGAATCAGTCCCTGTGTAAACCCCAATCAGTCTCCGTGTAAACCCCAATCAGTCCCCGTGTAAACCCCAATCAGTTCCCGTGTAAACCCAAATCAGTCCCCGTGTAAACCCCAATCAGTCCCCGTGTAAACCCCAATCAGTCCCCGTGTAAACCCCAATCAGTCCCCGTGTAAACCCCAATCAGTCTCTGTGTAAACCCCAATCAGTCCCCGTGTAAACCCCAATCAGTCACCGTGTAAACCCCAATCAGTCCCCGTGTAAACCCCAATCAGTCCCCGTGTAAACCCCAATCAGTCTCTATGTAACCCCAATCAGTCTCCATGTAAACCCCAATCAATCTCCGTGTAAACTCCAATCAGTCTCCGTGTAAACCCCAATCAGTCCCCGTGTAAACCCCAATCAGTCTCTGTGTAAACCCCAATCAGTCCCCGTGTAAACCCCAATCAGTCTCCATGTAAACCCCAATCAGTCCCCGTGTAAACCCCAATCAGTCTCTGTGTAAACCCCAATCAGTCCCTGTGTAAACCTCAATCAGTCCTCGTGTAAACCCCAATCAGTCTCCATGTAAACCCCAATCAGTCCCCGTGTAAACCCCAATCAGTCTCTGTGTAAACCCCAATCAGTCCCTGTGTAAACCCCAATCAGTCCCCGTGTAAACCCCAATCAGTCCCCGTGTAAACCCCAATCAGTCTCTGTGTAAACCCCAATCAGTCTCCATGTAAACCCCAATCAATCTCCGTGTAAACTCCAATCAGTCTCCGTGTAAACCCCAATCAGTCTCTGTGTAAACCCCAATCAGTCCCCGTGTAAACTCCAATCAGTCCCCGTGTAAACCCCAATCAGTCCCCGTGTAAACCCCAATCAGTCTCTGTGTAAACCCCAATCAGTCCCCGTGTAAACCCCAATCAGTCTCTGTGTAAACCCCAATCAGTCCCCGTGTAAACCCCAATCAGTCTCTGTGTAAACCCCAATCAGTCCCCGTGTAAACCCCAATCAGTCTCTGTGTAAACCCCAATCAGTCCCCGTGTAAACCCCAATCAGTCTCCATGTAAACCCCAATCAATCTCCGTGTAAACTCCAATCAGTCTCCGTGTAAACCCCAATCAGTCTCTGTGTAAACCCCAATCAGTCCCCGTGTAAACTCCAATCAGTCCCCGTGTAAACCCCAATCAGTCCCCGTGTAAACCCCAATCAGTCTCTGTGTAAACCCCAATCAGTCCCCGTGTAAACCCCAATCAGTCCCCGTGTAAACCCCAATCAGTCTCTGTGTAAACCCCAATCAGTCTCTGTGTAAACCCCAATCAGTCTCCGTGTAAACCCCACTCAGTCCCCGTGTAAACCCCAATCAGTCCCCGTGTATACCCCACTCAGTCCCCGTGTAAACCCCAATCAGTCTCTGTGTAAACCCCAATCAGTCTCTGTGTAAACTCCAATCAGTCTCTGTGTAAACCCCAATCAGTCCCCGTGTAAACCCCAATCAGTCTCTGTGTAAACCCCAATCAGTCCCCGTGTAAACCCCACTCAGTCTCTGTGTAAACCCCAATCAGTCTCTATGTAAACCCCAATCAGTCTCCATGTAAACCCCAATCAGTCCCCGTGTAAACCCCAATCAGTCCCCGTGCAAACCCCAACCAGTCTCCGTGTAAACCCCAATCAGTCCCCGTGTAAACCCCAATCAGTCTCTATGTAAACCCCAATCAGTCTCCATGTAAACCCCAATCAGTCCCTGTGTAAACCCCAATCAGTCCCCGTGTAAACCCCAATCAGTCCCCGTGCAAACCCCAACCAGTCTCCGTGTAAACCCCAATCAGTCCCCGTGTAAACCCCAATCAGTCTCTATGTAAACCCCAATCAGTCTCCATGTAAACCCCAATCAGTCCCTGTGTAAACCCCAATCAGTCTCCATGTAAACCCCAATCAGTCCCCGTGTAAACCCCAATCAGTCACCGTGTAAACCCCAATCAGTCTCCATGTAAACCCCAATCAGTCTCTGTGTAAACCCCAATCAGTCCCCGTGTAAACCCCAGTCAGTCTCTGTGTAAACCCCAATCAGTCTCTATGTAAACCCCAATCAGTCTCCGTGTAAACCCCAGTCAGTCTCCGTGTAAACCCCAATCAGTCTCTGTGTAAACCCCAATCAGTCCCCGTGTAAACCCCAATCAGTTCCCGTGTAAACCCAAATCAGTCCCCGTGTAAACCCCAATCAGTCCCCGTGTATACCCCAATCAGTCTCTGTGTAAACCCCAATCAGTCCCCGTGTAAACCCCAATCAGTCACCGTGTAAACCCCAATCAGTCCCCGTGTATACCCCAATCAGTCTCTGTGTAAACCCCAATCAGTCCCCGTGTAAACCCCAATCAGTCCCCGTGTAAACACCAATCAGTTCTCGTGTAAACGCCAATCAGTCTCCGTGTAAACCCCAATCAGTCCCCGTGTAAACCCCAATCAGTCTCTGTGTAAACCCCAATCAGTTTCTGTGTAAACCCCAATCAGTCCCCGTGTAAACCCCAATCAGTCTCTGTGTAAACACCAATCAGTTTCTGTATAAACCCCAATCAGTCCCCGTGTAAACCCCAATCAGTCTCTTTGTAAACCCCAATCAGTTTCTGTGTAAACCCCAATCAGTCCCCGTGTAAACCCCAACCAGACCCCGTGTAAACCCCAATCAGTCTCTATGTAACCCCAATCAGTCTCCATGTAAACCCCAATCAATCTCCGTGTAAACTCCAATCAGTCTCCGTGTAAACCCCACTCAGTCCCCGTGTAAACCCCAATCAGTCCCCGTGTAAACCCCAATCAGTCCCCGTGTAAACCCCAATCAGTCTCCATGTAAACCCCAATCAGTCCCCGTGTAAACCCCAATCAGTCTCTGTGTAAACCCCAATCAGTCTCTGTGTAAACACCACTCAGTCCCCGTGTAAACCTCAACCAGTCTCCGTGTAAACCCCAATCATTCTCTGTGTAAACCCCAGTCAGTCTCCGTGTAAACCCCACTCAGTCTCCGTGTAAACCCCAATCAGTCCCCGTGTAAACCCCACTCAGTCCCCGTGTAAACCCCAACCAGTCTCCGTGTAAACCCCAATCAGTCTCCGTGTAAACCCCAATCAGTCTCCGTGTAAACCCCAATCAGTCCCCGTGTAAACCCCAATCAGTCTCTATGTAAACCCCAATCAGTCTCCATGTAAACCCCAATCAGTCCCCGTGTAAACCCGAATCAGTCCCAGTGTAAACCCCAATCAGTCTCCGTGTAAACCCCAATCAGTCCCCGTGTAAACCCCAATCAGTTCCCGTGTAAACCCAAATCAGTCCCCGTGTAAACCCCAATCAGTCCCCGTGTGTACCCCAATCAGTCTCTGTGTAAACCCCAATCAGTCTCTGTGTAAACCCCAATCAGTCTCTGTGTAAACCCCAATCAGTCTCTGTGTAAACCCCAACCAGTCCCCGTGTAAACCCCAATCAGTCCCCGTGTAAACCCCAATCAGTCACCGTGTAAACCCCAATCAGTCCCCGTGTATACCCCAATCAGTCTCTGTGTAAACCCCAATCAGTCCCCGTGTAAACCCCAATCAGTCCCCGTGTAAACCCCATTCAGTCCCCGTGTAAACCCCAATCAGTCTCTATGTAAACCCAATCAGTCCCCTTGTAAACCCCAATCAGTCTCTGTGTAAACCCCACTCAGTCCCCGTGTAAACCCCAATCAGTCTCTGTGTAAACCCCAATCAGTCCCCGTGTAAACCCCAATCAGTCCCCGTGTAAACCCCAATCAGTCTCCATGTAAACCCCAATCAGTCCCCGTGTAAACCCCAATCAGTCTCTGTGTAAACCCCAATCAGTCTCTGTGTAAACACCACTCAGTCCCCGTGTAAACCTCAACCAGTCTCCGTGTAAACCCCAATCAGTCCCCGTGTAAACCCCAATCATTCTCTGTGTAAACCCCAGTCAGTCTCTGTGTAAACCCCAATCATTCTCTGTGTAAACCCCAATCAGTCTCTGTGTAAACCCCAATCAGTCTCCGTGTAAACCCCAATCAGTCCCCGTGTAAACCCCAATCAGTCCCCGTGTAAACCCCACTCAGTCCCCGTGTAAACCCCAACCAGTCTCCGTGTAAACCCCAATCAGTCTCCGTGTAAACCCCAATCAGTCTCCATGTAAACCCCAATCAGTCCCCGCGTAAACCCCAATCAGTCTGTGTGTAAACCCCAATCAGTCTCTGTGTAAACCCCAATCAGTCCCCGTGTAAACCCCAATCAGTCCCCGTGTAAACCCCAATCAGTCTCCATGTAAACCCCAATCAGTCCCCGTGTAAACCCCAATCAGTCTCTGTGTAAACCCCAATCAGTCCCCGTGTAAACCCCAATCAGTCCCCGTGTAAACCCCAATCAGTCTCCATGTAAACCCCAATCAGTCCCCGTGTAAACCCCAATCAGTCTGTGTGTAAACCCCAATCAGTCTCTGTGTAAACCCCAATCAGTCCCCGTGTAAACCCCAATCAGTCTGTGTGTAAACCCCAATCAGTCTCTGTGTAAACCCCACTCAGTCCCCGTGTAAACCTCAACCAGTCTCCGTGTAAACCCCAATCATTCTCTGTGTAAACCCCAATCAGTCTCTGTGTAAACCCCAATCAGTCTCCGTGTAAACCCCACTCAGTCCCCGTGTAAACCCCAATCAGTCCCCGTGTAAACCCCAATCAGTCCCCGTGCAAACCCCAACCAGTCTCCGTGTAAACCCCAATCAGTCTCCGTGTAAACCCCAATCAATCCCCGTGTAAACCCCAATCAGTCTCCATGTAAACCCCAATCAGTCCCCGTGTAAACCCGAATCAGTCCCTGTGTAAACCCCAATCAGTCTCCGTGTAAACCCCAATCAGTCCCCGTGTAAACCCCAATCAGTTCCCGTGTAAACCCAAATCAGTCCCCGTGTAAACCCCAATCAGTCCCCGTGTAAACCCCAATCAGTCCCCGTGTAAACCCCAATCAGTCCCCGTGTAAACCCCAATCAGTCTCTGTGTAAACCCCAATCAGTCCCCGTGTAAACCCCAATCAGTCACCGTGTAAACCCCAATCAGTCCCCGTGTAAACCCCAATCAGTCCCCGTGTAAACCCCAATCAGTCTCTATGTAACCCCAATCAGTCTCCATGTAAACCCCAATCAATCTCCGTGTAAACTCCAATCAGTCTCCGTGTAAACCCCAATCAGTCCCCGTGTAAACCCCAATCAGTCTCTGTGTAAACCCCAATCAGTCCCCGTGTAAACCCCAATCAGTCTCCATGTAAACCCCAATCAGTCCCCGTGTAAACCCCAATCAGTCCCCGTGTAAACCCCAATCAGTCTCCATGTAAACCCCAATCAATCTCCGTGTAAACTCCAATCAGTCTCCGTGTAAACCCCAATCAGTCTCTGTGTAAACCCCAATCAGTCCCCGTGTAAACCCCAATCAGTCTCTGTGTAAACCCCAATCAGTCCCCGTGTAAACCCCAATCAGTCTCTGTGTAAACCCCAATCAGTCCCCGTGTAAACCCCAATCAGTCTCCATGTAAACCCCAATCAATCTCCGTGTAAACTCCAATCAGTCTCCGTGTAAACCCCAATCAGTCTCCATGTAAACTCCAATCAGTCCCCGTGTAAACCCCAATCAGTCCCCGTGTAAACCCCAATCAGTCCCCGTGTAAACCCCAATCAGTCCCCGTGTAAACCCCAATCAGTCTCTGTGTAAACCCCAATCAGTCCCCGTGTAAACCCCAATCAGTCACCGTGTAAACCCCAATCAGTCCCCGTGTAAACCCCAATCAGTCCCCGTGTAAACCCCAATCAGTCTCTATGTAACCCCAATCAGTCTCCATGTAAACCCCAATCAATCTCCGTGTAAACTCCAATCAGTCTCCGTGTAAACCCCAATCAGTCCCCGTGTAAACCCCAATCAGTCTCTGTGTAAACCCCAATCAGTCCCCGTGTAAACCCCAATCAGTCTCCATGTAAACCCCAATCAGTCCCCGTGTAAACCCCAATCAGTCTCTGTGTAAACCCCAATCAGTCCCTGTGTAAACCTCAATCAGTCCTCGTGTAAACCCCAATCAGTCTCCATGTAAACCCCAATCAGTCCCCGTGTAAACCCCAATCAGTCTCTGTGTAAACCCCAATCAGTCCCCGTGTAAACCCCAATCAGTCCTCGTGTAAACCCCAATCAGTCTCCATGTAAACCCCAATCAGTCTCCGTGTAAACCCCAATCAGTCTCTGTGTAAACCCCAATCAGTCCCCGTGTAAACTCCAATCAGTCCCCGTGTAAACCCCAATCAGTCCCCGTGTAAACCCCAATCAGTCTCTGTGTAAACCCCAATCAGTCCCCGTGTAAACCCCAATCAGTCTCTGTGTAAACCCCAATCAGTCCCCGTGTAAACCCCAATCAGTCTCTGTGTAAACCCCAATCAGTCCCCGTGTAAACCCCAATCAGTCTCTGTGTAAACCCCAATCAGTCCCCGTGTAAACCCCAATCAGTCTCCATGTAAACCCCAATCAATCTCCGTGTAAACTCCAATCAGTCTCCGTGTAAACCCCAATCAGTCTCTGTGTAAACCCCAATCAGTCCCCGTGTAAACTCCAATCAGTCCCCGTGTAAACCCCAATCAGTCCCCGTGTAAACCCCAATCAGTCTCTGTGTAAACCCCAATCAGTCCCCGTGTAAACCCCAATCAGTCCCCGTGTAAACCCCAATCAGTCTCTGTGTAAACCCCAATCAGTCTCTGTGTAAACCCCAATCAGTCTCCGTGTAAACCCCACTCAGTCCCCGTGTAAACCCCAATCAGTCCCCGTGTATACCCCACTCAGTCCCCGTGTAAACCCCAATCAGTCTCTGTGTAAACCCCAATCAGTCTCTGTGTAAACTCCAATCAGTCTCTGTGTAAACCCCAATCAGTCCCCGTGTAAACCCCAATCAGTCTCTGTGTAAACCCCAATCAGTCCCCGTGTAAACCCCACTCAGTCTCTGTGTAAACCCCAATCAGTCTCTATGTAAACCCCAATCAGTCTCCATGTAAACCCCAATCAGTCCCCGTGTAAACCCCAATCAGTCCCCGTGCAAACCCCAACCAGTCTCCGTGTAAACCCCAATCAGTCCCCGTGTAAACCCCAATCAGTCTCTATGTAAACCCCAATCAGTCTCCATGTAAACCCCAATCAGTCCCTGTGTAAACCCCAATCAGTCCCCGTGTAAACCCCAATCAGTCCCCGTGCAAACCCCAACCAGTCTCCGTGTAAACCCCAATCAGTCCCCGTGTAAACCCCAATCAGTCTCTATGTAAACCCCAATCAGTCTCCATGTAAACCCCAATCAGTCCCTGTGTAAACCCCAATCAGTCTCCATGTAAACCCCAATCAGTCCCCGTGTAAACCCCAATCAGTCACCGTGTAAACCCCAATCAGTCTCCATGTAAACCCCAATCAGTCTCTGTGTAAACCCCAATCAGTCCCCGTGTAAACCCCAGTCAGTCTCTGTGTAAACCCCAATCAGTCTCTATGTAAACCCCAATCAGTCTCCGTGTAAACCCCAGTCAGTCTCCGTGTAAACCCCAATCAGTCTCTGTGTAAACCCCAATCAGTCCCCGTGTAAACCCCAATCAGTTCCCGTGTAAACCCAAATCAGTCCCCGTGTAAACCCCAATCAGTCCCCGTGTATACCCCAATCAGTCTCTGTGTAAACCCCAATCAGTCCCCGTGTAAACCCCAATCAGTCACCGTGTAAACCCCAATCAGTCCCCGTGTATACCCCAATCAGTCTCTGTGTAAACCCCAATCAGTCCCCGTGTAAACCCCAATCAGTCCCCGTGTAAACACCAATCAGTTCTCGTGTAAACGCCAATCAGTCTCCGTGTAAACCCCAATCAGTCCCCGTGTAAACCCCAATCAGTCTCTGTGTAAACCCCAATCAGTTTCTGTGTAAACCCCAATCAGTCCCCGTGTAAACCCCAATCAGTCTCTGTGTAAACACCAATCAGTTTCTGTATAAACCCCAATCAGTCCCCGTGTAAACCCCAATCAGTCTCTTTGTAAACCCCAATCAGTTTCTGTGTAAACCCCAATCAGTCCCCGTGTAAACCCCAACCAGACCCCGTGTAAACCCCAATCAGTCTCTATGTAACCCCAATCAGTCTCCATGTAAACCCCAATCAATCTCCGTGTAAACTCCAATCAGTCTCCGTGTAAACCCCACTCAGTCCCCGTGTAAACCCCAATCAGTCCCCGTGTAAACCCCAATCAGTCCCCGTGTAAACCCCAATCAGTCTCCATGTAAACCCCAATCAGTCCCCGTGTAAACCCCAATCAGTCTCTGTGTAAACCCCAATCAGTCTCTGTGTAAACACCACTCAGTCCCCGTGTAAACCTCAACCAGTCTCCGTGTAAACCCCAATCATTCTCTGTGTAAACCCCAGTCAGTCTCCGTGTAAACCCCACTCAGTCTCCGTGTAAACCCCAATCAGTCCCCGTGTAAACCCCACTCAGTCCCCGTGTAAACCCCAACCAGTCTCCGTGTAAACCCCAATCAGTCTCCGTGTAAACCCCAATCAGTCTCCGTGTAAACCCCAATCAGTCCCCGTGTAAACCCCAATCAGTCTCTATGTAAACCCCAATCAGTCTCCATGTAAACCCCAATCAGTCCCCGTGTAAACCCGAATCAGTCCCAGTGTAAACCCCAATCAGTCTCCGTGTAAACCCCAATCATTCCCCTTGTAAACCCCAATCAGTTCCCGTGTAAACCCAAATCAGTCCCCGTGTAAACCCCAATCAGTCCCCGTGTGTACCCCAATCAGTCTCTGTGTAAACCCCAATCAGTCTCTGTGTAAACCCCAATCAGTCTCTGTGTAAACCCCAATCAGTCTCTGTGTAAACCCCAACCAGTCCCCGTGTAAACCCCAATCAGTCCCCGTGTAAACCCCAATCAGTCACCGTGTAAACCCCAATCAGTCCCCGTGTATACCCCAATCAGTCTCTGTGTAAACCCCAATCAGTCCCCGTGTAAACCCCAATCAGTCCCCGTGTAAACCCCATTCAGTCCCCGTGTAAACCCCAATCAGTCTCTATGTAAACCCAATCAGTCCCCTTGTAAACCCCAATCAGTCTCTGTGTAAACCCCACTCAGTCCCCGTGTAAACCCCAATCAGTCTCTGTGTAAACCCCAATCAGTCCCCGTGTAAACCCCAATCAGTCCCCGTGTAAACCCCAATCAGTCTCCATGTAAACCCCAATCAGTCCCCGTGTAAACCCCAATCAGTCTCTGTGTAAACCCCAATCAGTCTCTGTGTAAACACCACTCAGTCCCCGTGTAAACCTCAACCAGTCTCCGTGTAAACCCCAATCAGTCCCCGTGTAAACCCCAATCATTCTCTGTGTAAACCCCAGTCAGTCTCTGTGTAAACCCCAATCATTCTCTGTGTAAACCCCAATCAGTCTCTGTGTAAACCCCAATCAGTCTCCGTGTAAACCCCAATCAGTCCCCGTGTAAACCCCAATCAGTCCCCGTGTAAACCCCACTCAGTCCCCGTGTAAACCCCAACCAGTCTCCGTGTAAACCCCAATCAGTCTCCGTGTAAACCCCAATCAGTCTCCATGTAAACCCCAATCAGTCCCCGCGTAAACCCCAATCAGTCTGTGTGTAAACCCCAATCAGTCTCTGTGTAAACCCCAATCAGTCCCCGTGTAAACCCCAATCAGTCCCCGTGTAAACCCCAATCAGTCTCCATGTAAACCCCAATCAGTCCCCGTGTAAACCCCAATCAGTCTCTGTGTAAACCCCAATCAGTCCCCGTGTAAACCCCAATCAGTCCCCGTGTAAACCCCAATCAGTCTCCATGTAAACCCCAATCAGTCCCCGTGTAAACCCCAATCAGTCTGTGTGTAAACCCCAATCAGTCTCTGTGTAAACCCCAATCAGTCCCCGTGTAAACCCCAATCAGTCTGTGTGTAAACCCCAATCAGTCTCTGTGTAAACCCCACTCAGTCCCCGTGTAAACCTCAACCAGTCTCCGTGTAAACCCCAATCATTCTCTGTGTAAACCCCAATCAGTCTCTGTGTAAACCCCAATCAGTCTCCGTGTAAACCCCACTCAGTCCCCGTGTAAACCCCAATCAGTCCCCGTGTAAACCCCAATCAGTCCCCGTGCAAACCCCAACCAGTCTCCGTGTAAACCCCAATCAGTCTCCGTGTAAACCCCAATCAGTCCCCGTGTAAACCCCAATCAGTCTCCATGTAAACCCCAATCAGTCCCCGTGTAAACCCGAATCAGTCCCTGTGTAAACCCCAATCAGTCTCCGTGTAAACCCCAATCAGTCCCCGTGTAAACCCCAATCAGTTCCCGTGTAAACCCAAATCAGTCCCCGTGTAAACCCCAATCAGTCCCCGTGTAAACCCCAATCAGTCCCCGTGTAAACCCCAATCAGTCCCCGTGTAAACCCCAATCAGTCTCTGTGTAAACCCCAATCAGTCCCCGTGTAAACCCCAATCAGTCACCGTGTAAACCCCAATCAGTCCCCGTGTAAACCCCAATCAGTCCCCGTGTAAACCCCAATCAGTCTCTATGTAACCCCAATCAGTCTCCATGTAAACCCCAATCAATCTCCGTGTAAACTCCAATCAGTCTCCGTGTAAACCCCAATCAGTCCCCGTGTAAACCCCAATCAGTCTCTGTGTAAACCCCAATCAGTCCCCGTGTAAACCCCAATCAGTCTCCATGTAAACCCCAATCAGTCCCCGTGTAAACCCCAATCAGTCCCCGTGTAAACCCCAATCAGTCTCCATGTAAACCCCAATCAATCTCCGTGTAAACTCCAATCAGTCTCCGTGTAAACCCCAATCAGTCTCTGTGTAAACCCCAATCAGTCCCCGTGTAAACCCCAATCAGTCTCTGTGTAAACCCCAATCAGTCCCCGTGTAAACCCCAATCAGTCTCTGTGTAAACCCCAATCAGTCCCCGTGTAAACCCCAATCAGTCTCCATGTAAACCCCAATCAATCTCCGTGTAAACTCCAATCAGTCTCCGTGTAAACCCCAATCAGTCTCCATGTAACCTCCAATCAGTCCCCGTGTAAACCCCAATCAGTCCCCGTGTAAACCCCAATCAGTCTCTGTGTAAACTCCAATCAGTCCCCGTGTAAACCCCAATCAGTCCCCGTGTAAACCCCAATCAGTCTCTGTGTAAACCCCAATCAGTCCCCGTGTAAACCCCAATCAGTCTCTGTGTAAACCCCAATCAGTCCCCGTGTAAACCCCAATCAGTCTCCATGTAAACCCCAATCAATCTCCGTGTAAACTCCAATCAGTCTCCGTGTAAACCCCAATCAGTCTCTGTGTAAACCCCAATCAGTCCCCGTGTAAACCCCAATCAGTCTCTGTGTAAACCCCAATCAGTCCCCGTGTAAACCCCAATCAGTCTCTGTGTAAACCCCAATCAGTCCCCGTGTAAACCCCAATCAGTCTCTGTGTAAACCCCAATCAGTCCCCGTGTAAACCCCAATCAGTCTCCATGTAAACCCCAATCAATCTCCGTGTAAACTCCAATCAGTCTCCGTGTAAACCCCAATCAGTCTCTGTGTAAACCCCAATCAGTCCCCGTGTAAACTCCAATCAGTCCCCGTGTAAACCCCAATCAGTCCCCGTGTAAACCCCAATCAGTCTCTGTGTAAACCCCAATCAGTCCCCGTGTAAACCCCAATCAGTCCCCGTGTAAACCCCAATCAGTCTCTGTGTAAACCCCAATCAGTCTCTGTGTAAACCCCAATCAGTCTCCGTGTAAACCCCACTCAGTCCCCGTGTAAACCCCAATCAGTCCCCGTGTATACCCCACTCAGTCCCCGTGTAAACCCCAATCAGTCTCTGTGTAAACCCCAATCAGTCTCTGTGTAAACTCCAATCAGTCTCTGTGTAAACCCCAATCAGTCCCCGTGTAAACCCCAATCAGTCTCTGTGTAAACCCCAATCAGTCCCCGTGTAAACCCCACTCAGTCTCTGTGTAAACCCCAATCAGTCTCTATGTAAACCCCAATCAGTCTCCATGTAAACCCCAATCAGTCCCCGTGTAAACCCCAATCAGTCCCCGTGCAAACCCCAACCAGTCTCCGTGTAAACCCCAATCAGTCCCCGTGTAAACCCCAATCAGTCTCTATGTAAACCCCAATCAGTCTCCATGTAAACCCCAATCAGTCCCTGTGTAAACCCCAATCAGTCCCCGTGTAAACCCCAATCAGTCCCCGTGCAAACCCCAACCAGTCTCCGTGTAAACCCCAATCAGTCCCCGTGTAAACCCCAATCAGTCTCTATGTAAACCCCAATCAGTCTCCATGTAAACCCCAATCAGTCCCTGTGTAAACCCCAATCAGTCTCCATGTAAACCCCAATCAGTCCCCGTGTAAACCCCAATCAGTCACCGTGTAAACCCCAATCAGTCTCCATGTAAACCCCAATCAGTCTCTGTGTAAACCCCAATCAGTCCCCGTGTAAACCCCAGTCAGTCTCTGTGTAAACCCCAATCAGTCTCTATGTAAACCCCAATCAGTCTCCGTGTAAACCCCAGTCAGTCTCCGTGTAAACCCCAATCAGTCTCTGTGTAAACCCCAATCAGTCCCCGTGTAAACCCCAATCAGTTCCCGTGTAAACCCAAATCAGTCCCCGTGTAAACCCCAATCAGTCCCCGTGTATACCCCAATCAGTCTCTGTGTAAACCCCAATCAGTCCCCGTGTAAACCCCAATCAGTCACCGTGTAAACCCCAATCAGTCCCCGTGTATACCCCAATCAGTCTCTGTGTAAACCCCAATCAGTCCCCGTGTAAACCCCAATCAGTCCCCGTGTAAACACCAATCAGTTCTCGTGTAAACGCCAATCAGTCTCCGTGTAAACCCCAATCAGTCCCCGTGTAAACCCCAATCAGTCTCTGTGTAAACCCCAATCAGTTTCTGTGTAAACCCCAATCAGTCCCCGTGTAAACCCCAATCAGTCTCTGTGTAAACACCAATCAGTTTCTGTATAAACCCCAATCAGTCCCCGTGTAAACCCCAATCAGTCTCTTTGTAAACCCCAATCAGTTTCTGTGTAAACCCCAATCAGTCCCCGTGTAAACCCCAACCAGACCCCGTGTAAACCCCAATCAGTCTCTATGTAACCCCAATCAGTCTCCATGTAAACCCCAATCAATCTCCGTGTAAACTCCAATCAGTCTCCGTGTAAACCCCACTCAGTCCCCGTGTAAACCCCAATCAGTCCCCGTGTAAACCCCAATCAGTCCCCGTGTAAACCCCAATCAGTCTCCATGTAAACCCCAATCAGTCCCCGTGTAAACCCCAATCAGTCTCTGTGTAAACCCCAATCAGTCTCTGTGTAAACACCACTCAGTCCCCGTGTAAACCTCAACCAGTCTCCGTGTAAACCCCAATCATTCTCTGTGTAAACCCCAGTCAGTCTCCGTGTAAACCCCACTCAGTCTCCGTGTAAACCCCAATCAGTCCCCGTGTAAACCCCACTCAGTCCCCGTGTAAACCCCAACCAGTCTCCGTGTAAACCCCAATCAGTCTCCGTGTAAACCCCAATCAGTCTCCGTGTAAACCCCAATCAGTCCCCGTGTAAACCCCAATCAGTCTCTATGTAAACCCCAATCAGTCTCCATGTAAACCCCAATCAGTCCCCGTGTAAACCCGAATCAGTCCCAGTGTAAACCCCAATCAGTCTCCGTGTAAACCCCAATCAGTCCCCGTGTAAACCCCAATCAGTTCCCGTGTAAACCCAAATCAGTCCCCGTGTAAACCCCAATCAGTCCCCGTGTGTACCCCAATCAGTCTCTGTGTAAACCCCAATCAGTCTCTGTGTAAACCCCAATCAGTCTCTGTGTAAACCCCAATCAGTCTCTGTGTAAACCCCAACCAGTCCCCGTGTAAACCCCAATCAGTCCCCGTGTAAACCCCAATCAGTCACCGTGTAAACCCCAATCAGTCCCCGTGTATACCCCAATCAGTCTCTGTGTAAACCCCAATCAGTCCCCGTGTAAACCCCAATCAGTCCCCGTGTAAACCCCATTCAGTCCCCGTGTAAACCCCAATCAGTCTCTATGTAAACCCAATCAGTCCCCTTGTAAACCCCAATCAGTCTCTGTGTAAACCCCACTCAGTCCCCGTGTAAACCCCAATCAGTCTCTGTGTAAACCCCAATCAGTCCCCGTGTAAACCCCAATCAGTCCCCGTGTAAACCCCAATCAGTCTCCATGTAAACCCCAATCAGTCCCCGTGTAAACCCCAATCAGTCTCTGTGTAAACCCCAATCAGTCTCTGTGTAAACACCACTCAGTCCCCGTGTAAACCTCAACCAGTCTCCGTGTAAACCCCAATCAGTCCCCGTGTAAACCCCAATCATTCTCTGTGTAAACCCCAGTCAGTCTCTGTGTAAACCCCAATCATTCTCTGTGTAAACCCCAATCAGTCTCTGTGTAAACCCCAATCAGTCTCCGTGTAAACCCCAATCAGTCCCCGTGTAAACCCCAATCAGTCCCCGTGTAAACCCCACTCAGTCCCCGTGTAAACCCCAACCAGTCTCCGTGTAAACCCCAATCAGTCTCCGTGTAAACCCCAATCAGTCTCCATGTAAACCCCAATCAGTCTGTGTGTAAACCCCAATCAGTCTCTGTGTAAACCCCAATCAGTCCCCGTGTAAACCCCAATCAGTCCCCGTGTAAACCCCAATCAGTCTCCATGTAAACCCCAATCAGTCCCCGTGTAAACCCCAATCAGTCTCTGTGTAAACCCCAATCAGTCCCCGTGTAAACCCCAATCAGTCCCCGTGTAAACCCCAATCAGTCTCTGTGTAAACCCCAATCAGTCCCCGTGTAAACCCCAATCAGTCCCCGTGTAAACCCCAATCAGTCTGTGTGTAAACCCCAATCAGTCTCTGTGTAAACCCCAATCAGTCCCCGTGTAAACCCCAATCAGTCTGTGTGTAAACCCCAATCAGTCTCTGTGTAAACCCCACTCAGTCCCCGTGTAAACCTCAACCAGTCTCCGTGTAAACCCCAATCATTCTCTGTGTAAACCCCAATCAGTCTCTGTGTAAACCCCAATCAGTCTCCGTGTAAACCCCACTCAGTCCCCGTGTAAACCCCAATCAGTCCCCGTGTAAACCCCAATCAGTCCCCGTGCAAACCCCAACCAGTCTCCGTGTAAACCCCAATCAGTCTCCGTGTAAACCCCAATCAGTCCCCGTGTAAACCCCAATCAGTCTCCATGTAAACCCCAATCAGTCCCCGTGTAAACCCGAATCAGTCCCTGTGTAAACCCCAATCAGTCTCCGTGTAAACCCCAATCAGTCCCCGTGTAAACCCCAATCAGTTCCCGTGTAAACCCAAATCAGTCCCCGTGTAAACCCCAATCAGTCCCCGTGTAAACCCCAATCAGTCCCCGTGTAAACCCCAATCAGTCCCCGTGTAAACCCCAATCAGTCTCTGTGTAAACCCCAATCAGTCCCCGTGTAAACCCCAATCAGTCACCGTGTAAACCCCAATCAGTCCCCGTGTAAACCCCAATCAGTCCCCGTGTAAACCCCAATCAGTCTCTATGTAACCCCAATCAGTCTCCATGTAAACCCCAATCAATCTCCGTGTAAACTCCAATCAGTCTCCGTGTAAACCCCAATCAGTCCCCGTGTAAACCCCAATCAGTCTCTGTGTAAACCCCAATCAGTCCCCGTGTAAACCCCAATCAGTCTCCATGTAAACCCCAATCAGTCCCCGTGTAAACCCCAATCAGTCCCCGTGTAAACCCCAATCAGTCTCCATGTAAACCCCAATCAATCTCCGTGTAAACTCCAATCAGTCTCCGTGTAAACCCCAATCAGTCTCTGTGTAAACCCCAATCAGTCCCCGTGTAAACCCCAATCAGTCTCTGTGTAAACCCCAATCAGTCCCCGTGTAAACCCCAATCAGTCTCTGTGTAAACCCCAATCAGTCCCCGTGTAAACCCCAATCAGTCTCCATGTAAACCCCAATCAATCTCCGTGTAAACTCCAATCAGTCTCCGTGTAAACCCCAATCAGTCTCCATGTAAACTCCAATCAGTCCCCGTGTAAACCCCAATCAGTCCCCGTGTAAACCCCAATCAGTCTCTGTGTAAACTCCAATCAGTCCCCGTGTAAACCCCAATCAGTCCCCGTGTAAACCCCAATCAGTCTCTGTGTAAACCCCAATCAGTCCCCGTGTAAACCCCAATCAGTCTCTGTGTAAACCCCAATCAGTCCCCGTGTAAACCCCAATCAGTCTCCATGTAAACCCCAATCAATCTCCGTGTAAACTCCAATCAGTCTCCGTGTAAACCCCAATCAGTCTCCGTGTAAACCCCAATCAGTCCCCGTGTAAACTCCAATCAGTCCCCGTGTAAACCCCAATCAGTCCCCGTGTAAACCCCAATCAGTCTCTGTGTAAACCCCAATCAGTCCCCGTGTAAACCCCAATCAGTCCCCGTGTAAACCCCAATCAGTCTCTGTGTAAACCCCAATCAGTCTCTGTGTAAACCCCAATCAGTCTCCGTGTAAACCCCACTCAGTCCCCGTGTAAACCCCAATCAGTCCCCGTGTATACCCCACTCAGTCCCCGTGTATACCCCACTCAGTCCCCGTGTAAACCCCAATCAGTCTCTGTGTAAACCCCAATCAGTCTCTGTGTAAACTCCAATCAGTCTCTGTGTAAACCCCAATCAGTCCCCGTGTAAACCCCACTCAGTCTCTGTGTAAACCCCAATCAGTCTCTATGTAAACCCCAATCAGTCTCCATGTAAACCCCAATCAGTCCCCGTGTAAACCCCAATCAGTCCCCGTGCAAACCCCAACCAGTCTCCGTGTAAACCCCAATCAGTCCCCGTGTAAACCCCAATCAGTCTCTATGTAAACCCCAATCAGTCTCCATGTAAACCCCAATCAGTCCCTGTGTAAACCCCAATCAGTCCCCGTGTAAACCCCAATCAGTCCCCGTGCAAACCCCAAACAGTCTCCGTGTAAACCCCAATCAGTCCCCGTGTAAACCCCAATCAGTCTCTATGTAAACCCCAATCAGTCTCCATGTAAACCCCAATCAGTCCCTGTGTAAACCCCAATCAGTCTCCATGTAAACCCCAATCAGTCCCCGTGTAAACCCCAATCAGTCACCGTGTAAACCTCAATCAGTCTCCATGTAAACCCCAATCAGTCTCTGTGTAAACCCCAATCAGTCCCCGTGTAAACCCCAGTCAGTCTCTGTGTAAACCCCAATCAGTCTCTATGTAAACCTCAATCAGTCTCCGTGTAAACCCCAGTCAGTCTCCGTGTAAACCCCAATCAGTCTCTGTGTAAACCCCAATCAGTCCCCGTGTAAACCCCAATCAGTTCCCGTGTAAACCCAAATCAGTCCCCGTGTAAACCCCAATCAGTCCCCGTGTAAACCCCAATCAGTCACCGTGTAAACCCCAATTAGTCTCTGTGTAAACCCCAATCAGTCCCCGTGTAAACCCCAATCAGTCACCGTGTAAACCCCAATTAGTCTCTGTGTAAACCCCAATCAGTTCCCGTGTAAACCCAAATCAGTCCCCGTGTAAACCCCAATCAGTCCCCGTGTATACCCCAATCAGTCTCTGTGTAAACCCCAATCAGTCCCCGTGTAAACCCCAATCAGTCACCGTGTAAACCCCAATCAGTCCCCGTGTATACCCCAATCAGTCTCTGTGTAAACCCCAATCAGTCCCCGTGTAAACCCCAATCAGTCCCCGTGTAAACCCCAATCAGTCTCTGTGTAAACCCCAATCAGTTTCTGTGTAAACCCCAATCAGTCCCCGTGTAAACCCCAATCAGTCCCCGTGTAAACCCCAATCAGTCTCTGTGTAAACCCCAATCAGTTTCTGTGTAAACCCCAATCAGTCCCCGTGTAAACCCCAATCAGTCCCCGTGTAAACACCAATCAGTCTCTTTGTAAACCCCAATCAGTTTCTGTGTAAACCCCAATCAGTCCCCGTGTAAACCCCAACCAGACCCCGTGTAAACCCCAATCAGTCTCTATGTAACCCCAATCAGTCTCCATGTAAACCCCAATCAATCTCCGTGTAAACTCCAATCAGTCTCCGTGTAAACCCCACTCAGTCCCCGTGTAAACCCCAATCAGTCCCCGTGTAAACCCCAATCAGTCCCCGTGTAAACCCCAATCAGTCTCCATGTAAACCCCAATCAGTCCCCGTGTAAACCCCAATCAGTCTCTGTGTAAACCCCAATCAGTCTCTGTGTAAACACCACTCAGTCCCCGTGTAAACCTCAACCAGTCTCCGTGTAAACCCCAATCAGTCTCTGTGTAAACCCCAATCAGTCTCTGTGTAAACACCACTCAGTCCCCGTGTAAACCTCAACCAGTCTCCGTGTAAACCCCAATCATTCTCTGTGTAAACCCCAGTCAGTCTCCGTGTAAACCCCACTCAGTCTCCGTGTAAACCCCAATCAGTCCCCGTGTAAACCCCACTCAGTCCCCGTGTAAACCCCAACCAGTCTCCGTGTAAACCCCAATCAGTCTCCGTGTAAACCCCAATCAGTCCCCGTGTAAACCCCAATCAGTCTCTATGTAAACCCCAATCAGTCTCCATGTAAACCCCAATCAGTCCCCGTGTAAACCCGAATCAGTCCCAGTGTAAACCCCAATCAGTCTCCGTGTAAACCCCAATCAGTCCCCGTGTAAACCCCAATCAGTTCCCGTGTAAACCCAAATCAGTCCCCGTGTAAACCCCAATCAGTCCCCGTGTGTACCCCAATCAGTCTCTGTGTAAACCCCAATCAGTCTCTGTGTAAACCCCAATCAGTCCCCGTGTAAACCCCAATCAGTCCCCGTGTAAACCCCAATCAGTCTCTGTGTAAACCCCAATCAGTCTCTGTGTAAACCCCAATCAGTCCCCGTGTAAACCCCAATCAGTCCCCGTGTAAACCCCAACCAGTCCCCGTGTAAACCCCAATCAGTCCCCGTGTAAACCCCAATCAGTCACCGTGTAAACCCCAATCAGTCCCCGTGTATACCCCAATCAGTCTCTGTGTAAACCCCAATCAGTCCCCGTGTAAACCCGAATCAGTCCCCGTGTAAACCCCATTCAGTCCCCGTGTAAACCCCAATCAGTCTCTATGTAAACCCAATCAGTCCCCTTGTAAACCCCAATCAGTCTCTGTGTAAACCCCACTCAGTCCCCGTGTAAACCCCAATCAGTCTCTGTGTAAACCCCAATCAGTCCCCGTGTAAACCCCAATCAGTCCCCGTGTAAACACCAATCAGTTCTCGTGTAAACGCCAATCAGTCTCCGTGTAAACCCCAATCAGTCCCCGTGTAAACCCCAATCAGTCTCTGTGTAAACCCCAATCAGTCCCCGTGTAAACCCCAGTCAGTCTCTGTGTAAACCCCAATCAGTCCCGGTGTAAACCCCAATCAGTCCCCGCGTAAACCCCAATCAGTCCCCGTGTAAACCCCAATCAGTCCCCGTGTAAACCCCAATCAGTCCCCGTGTAAACCCCAATCAGTCCCCGTGTAAACCCCAATCAGTCCCCGTGTAAACCCCAATCAGTCCCCGTATAAACCCCAATCAGTCTCTGTGTAAACCCCAACCAGTCTCCGTGTAAACCCCAATCAGTCCCCGTGTAAACCCCAATCAGTCCCCGTATAAACCCCAATCAGTCTCAGTGTAAACCCCAATCAGTCTCCGTGTAAACCCCAATCAGTCCCCGTGTAAACCCCAATCAGTCCCCGTATAAACCCCAATCAGTCCCCGTGTAAACCCCAATCAGTCTCTGTGTAAACCCCAATCAGTCCCCGTATAAACCCCAATCAGTCTCAGTGTAAACCCCAATCAGTCCCCGTGTAAACCCCAATCAGTCTCCATGTAAACCCCAATCAGTCCCCGTGTAAACCCGAATCAGTCCCAGTGTAAACCCCAATCAGTCTCCGTGTAAACCCCAATCAGTCCCCGTGTAAACCCCAATCAGTTCCCGTGTAAACCCAAATCAGTCCCCGTGTAAACCCCAATCAGTCTCTGTGTGTACCCCAATCAGTCTCTGTGTAAACCCCAATCAGTCTCTGTGTGTACCCCAATCAGTCTCTGTGTAAACCCCAATCAGTCTCTGTGTAAACCCCAATCAGTCTCTGTGTAAACCCCACTCAGTCCCCGTGTAAACCCCAATCAGTCCCCGTGTGTACCCCAATCAGTCTCTGTGTAAACCCCAATCAGTCTCTGTGTAAACCCCAATCAGTCTCTGTGTAAACCCCAATCAGTCTCTGTGTAAACCCCAATCAGTCTCTGTGTAAACCCCAACCAGTCCCCGTGTAAACCCCAATCAGTCCCCGTGTAAACCCCAATCAGTCACCGTGTAAACCCCAATCAGTCCCCGTGTAAACCCCAATCAGTCCCCGTGTAAACCCCATTCAGTCCCCGTGTAAACCCCAATCAGTCTCTATGTAAACCCAATCAGTCCCCTTGTAAACCCCAATCAGTCTCTGTGTAAACCCCACTCAGTCCCCGTGTAAACCCCAATCAGTCTCTGTGTAAACCCCAATCAGTCCCCGTGTAAACCCCAATCAGTCCCCGTGTAAACACCAATCAGTTCTCGTGTAAACGCCAATCAGTCTCCGTGTAAACCCCAATCAGTCCCCGTGTAAACCCCAATCAGTCTCTGTGTAAACCCCAATCAGTCCCCGTGTAAACCCCAGTCAGTCTCTGTGTAAACCCCAATCAGTCCCGGTGTAAACCCCAATCAGTCCCCGCGTAAACCCCAATCAGTCCCCGTGTAAACCCCAATCAGTCCCCGTGTAAACCCCAATCAGTCCCCGTGTAAACCCCAATCAGTCCCCGTGTAAACCCCAATCAGTCCCCGTGTAAACCCCAATCAGTCCCCGTATAAACCCCAATCAGTCTCTGTGTAAACCCCAATCAGTCCCGGTGTAAACCCCAATCAGTCTCCGTGTAAACCCCAATCAGTCCCCGTGTAAACCCCAATCAGTCCCTGTGTAAACCCCAATCAGTCCCCGTGTAAACCCCAATCAGTCCCCGTGTAAACCCCAATCAGTCCCCGTGTAAACCCCAATCAGTCCCCGTGTAAACCCCAATCAGTCTCTGTGTAAACCCCAATCAGTCTCTGTGTAAACCCCAATCAGTCCTCGTGTAAACCCCAATCAGTCCCTGTGTAAACCCCAATCAGTCTCCGTGTAAACCCCAATCAGTCCCTGTGTAAACCCCAATCAGTCTCTGTGTAAACCCCAATCAGTCTCTGTATAAACCGCAATCAGTCTCCGTGTAAACCCCAATCAGTCTCTGTATAAACCCCAATCAGTCTCTGTATAAACCCCAATCAGTCTCTGTGTAAACCCCAATCAGTCCTCGTGTAGACCCCAATCAGTCCCTGTGTAAACCCCAATCAGTCTCCGTGTATACCCCAATCAGTCTCTGTATAAACCCCAATCAGTCTCTGTGTAAACCCCAATCAGTCTCTGTGTAAACCCCGGTCTGTGTAAACCCCAATCAGTCCCCGTGTAAACCCCAATCAGTCCCCGTGTAAACCCCAATCAGTCCCCGTGTAAACCCCAATCAGTCCCTGTGTAAACCCCAATCAGTCCTCGTGTAAACCCCAATCAGTCTCTGTGTAAACCCCAATCAGTCCTCGTGTAAACCCCAATCAGTCCCCGTGTAAACCCCAATCAGTCCCCGTGTAAACCCCAATCAGTCCCTGTGTAAACCCCAATCAGTCCCTGTGTAAACCCCAATCAGTCCTCGTGTAAACCCCAATCAGTCTCTGTATAAACCCCAATCAGTCTCTGTATAAACCCCAATCAGTCCCCGTGTAAACCCCAATCAGTCCCCGTGTAAACCCCAATCAGTCCCCGTGTAAACCCCAATCAGTCCCCGTGTAAACTCCAATCAGTCCCCGTGTAAACCCCAATCAGTCTCTGTGTAAACCCCTATCAGTCTCTGTGTAAACCCCAATCAGTCCCCGTGTAAACCCCGGTCTGTGTAAACCCCAATCAGTCTCTGTGTAAACCCCAATCAGTCTCTGTGTAAACCCCAATCAGTCTCTGTGTAAACCCCAATCAGTCTCTGTGTAAACCCCAATCAGTCTCTGTGTAAACCCCAATCAGTCCCCGTGTAAACCCCAATCAGTCCCCGTGTAAACCAAAATCAGTCCCTGTGTAAACCCCAATCAGTCTCCGTGTAAACCCCAATCAGTCTCTGTATAAACCCCAATCAGTCCCCGTGTAAACCCCAATCAGTCTCCGTGTAAACCCCAATCAGTCCCCCTGTAAACCCCAATCAGTCCTCGTGTAAACCCCAATCAGTCCCCATGTAAACCCCAACCAGTCCCCGTGTAAACTCCAATCAGTCCCCGTGTAAACCCCAATCAGTCCCCGTGTAAACCCCAATCAGTCTCTGTGTAAACCCCAATCAGTCCCCGTGTAAACTCCAATCAGTCCCCGTGTAAACTCCAATCAGTCCCCGTGTAAACCCCAATCAGTCTCTGTGTAAACCCCAATCAGTCCCCGTGTAAACTCCAATCAGTCCCCGTGTAAACCCCAATCAGTCTCTGTGTAAACCCCAATCAGTCCCCGTGTAAACCCCAATCAGTCCCCGTGTAAACCCCAATCAGTCTCTGTGTAAACCCCAATCAGTCCCCGTGTAAACCCCAATGAGTCCTCGTGTAAACCCCAATCAGTCCCCCTGTAAACCCCAATCAGTCCCCGTGTAAACCCCAATCAGTCCCCGTGTAAACTCCAATCAGTCCCCGTGTAAACTCCAATCAGTCCCCGTGTAAACCCCAATCAGTCTCCGTGTAAACCCCAATCAGTCTCTGTGTAAACCCCAATCAGTCTCTGTGTAAACCCCAATCAGTCACCGTGTAAACCCCAATCAGTCCCCGTGTAAACCCCAATCAGTCCCCGTGTAAACCCCAATCAGTCCCCGTGTAAACCTCAATCAGTCCCCGTGTAAAGTCCAATCAGTCCCTGTGTAAACCCCAATCAGTCCCCGTGTAAACCCCAATCAGTCTCCGTGTAAACCCCAATCAGTCCCCGTGTAAACCCCAATCAGTCCCCGTGTAAACCCCAATCAGTCCCCGTGTAAACCCCAATCAGTCCCTGTGTAAACCCCAATCAGTCTCTGTGTAAACCCCAATCAGTCCCTGTGTAAACCCCAATCAGTCCCCCTGTAAACCCCAATCAGTCTCTGTGTAAACCCCAATCAGTCCCCGTGTAAACCCCAATCAGTCTCTGTGTAAACCCCAATCAGTCCCTGTGTAAACCCCAATCAGTCCCCGTGTAAACCCCAATCAGTCCCCGTGTAAACCCCAATCAGTCCCCGTGTAAACCCCAATCAGTCTCTGTGTAAACCCCAATCAGTCCCTGTGTAAACCTCAATCAGTCCCCGTGTAAACCCCAATCAGTCCCCGTGTAAACCCCAATCAGTCCCTGTGTAAACCCCAATCAGTCTCTGCGTAAACCCCAATCAGTCCCTGTGTAAACCCCAATCAGTCTCTGCGTAAACCCCAATCAGTCCCCCTGTAAACCCCAATCAGTCTCTGTGTAAACCCCAATCAGTCCCCGTGTAAACCCCAATCAGTCTCTGTGTAAACCCCAATCAGTCCCTGTGTAAACCCCAACCAGTCCCCGTGTAAACCCCAATCAGTCCCCGTGTAAACCCCAATCAGTCCCCGTGTAAACCCCAATCAGTCTCTGTGTAAACCCCAATCAGTCCCCGTGTAAACCCCAATCAGTCTCTGTGTAAACCCCAATCAGTCCCCGTGTAAACCCCAATCAGTCTCTGTGTAAACCCCAATCAGTCCCTGTGTAAACCCCAATCAGTCCCCGTGTAAACCCCAATCAGTCCCCGTGTAAACCCCAATCAGTCCCCGTGTAAACCCCAATCAGTCCCCGTGTAAACCCCAATCAGTCCCTGTGTAAACCCCAATCAGTCTCTGCGTAAACCCCAATCAGTCCCCGTGTAAACCCCAATCAGTTCTCAGCTGGTCTGATTGGATCCAAGATCAGGACTGACCATCTCCATCTCTGTCCAATCAGGAATCCGTACTGGGCAAAGCCAGATTTGGTGTCCTCTGGGATTGGCTCACCGCCCTTCACCGTCCTCCAATCATTCTAGACCCAACCAGATAGATCTCAGCACTCAGTAAACCAGATCCCCATCGCCTGTGTCAACTCACCCTCTCGTATTAACCCAATTCCCTCTGGACAGACCCTGCAGGAGTTCCTGCAGGATGGCTAGGAAGTGGTAGACGATTATCCACACTATTCCACTGTCCTTACAGAACTCATTATTTTATGAATGGGACAGAGTTTCCGCCAAATCCTCCGAAAGCATTGCTGATCCCGAAAGGAGACAGTGTCAGATCCTACGCTGTCATCTTTCAGAAGGAAAGTTCAGGATGGCAATGCCTTGGAGATGGTGAATACAAAAAAACAAAGAAAATTCCAGCACAGGAACAGGCCCTTCAGCCCCTCCAAACCTGCACCGACCATGCTGCCCCCCCGTCTGAACTAAAACCCCCTCCCCTTCCGGGGACCATATCCCTCTATTCCCGTCCTATTCATGTAATTGTCAAGATGTCTCTTAAAACTCACTATCGTATCCGCTTCCACTCCCTCCCCCAACAACAAGTCCCAGGCACTCATCACCCTCTGTGTAAAAAATCTGCCTCGTACCTCCCCTTTAAACCTTGCCCCTCGCACCTTAAACCTGTGCCCCCCCCCTAGTAATTGACTCTTCCACCCTGGGAAAAAGCTTCTGACTATCCACTCTGTCCACGCCTCTCATAATCTTGTAGACTTCTATCAGGTCTCCCCTCAACCTCCATCACTCCAGTGAGAACAAACCAAGTTTCTCCAACCTCTCCTCATAACTAATGCCCTCCATACCAGGCAACATCCTGGTAAATCTTTTTTGTACCCTCTTCAAAGCCTCCACATCCTTCTGGTAGTGTGGTGACCAGAATTGAACACTATATTCCAAGTGTGGCCGATTAAGGTTCTATAAAGCTGCAACATGACTTGCCAATTTTTAAACTCAATGCCCTGGCTGATGAAGGTAAGCATGCCGTATGTCTTCTTGACTACCTTCTCCACCTGCACTGCCACTTTCAGTGACCTGTGTATCTGTTCACCCAGATCCCTTTGCCTATCAATACTCTTAAGGGTTCTGCCATTTACTGTATATTTCCCATCTGTATTAGACCTTCCAAAATGCATTATTTTATATTTGTCCGGATTAAACTCCATCTGCCACCTCTTCGCCCAAGTCTCCAACTGATCTATATCCTGCTGCATCCTCTGATGGTCCTCATCGCTATCCACAAATCCACCAACCTTTGTGTTGTTTGCAAACTTATTAATCAAACCAGTTACATTTTCCTCCAAACCATTTATAGATGTTACCAATGAGGATATTAGTTCATGTGGGGAGATTGCAGAAAGTGGACCTGATCTCCTTAGAGTAAAGGGAGATCTCTAGAGGTGTTCAAAATCACAAAGGGTTCACACAGAGCTAGGATTTTGATGCCATCGATTATCAGAGGGACACGGATTTAAGGGAATTGGTACAAGAACCAGAGGGGACATTAACAAACATATTTCCCCAGTGAGTTGCTGCGATCTGGAGTTCACTGCCTGGAAGGATGGTGGGAGCAGCAGAAGCCTGAGAAATATGAGCAGCACAGATTGATATCAGCATCCGTCAGCGATGGGGTCAAGCTGTCAGGTTCCAGAGGGTCGGTGATTGGGCGACTGGACAGTTCAGAGGTTGGGATGGGCAGGAAGGGGTTAAGTCCGTAGTTCCGTCACTGCCGACACAACTTGCTGCTGTGAGCATTTGTGCCAATCAAGTCAAAACTAATATGTGATTTATTACACACCCCAAACTTCTCTAAAATTATCTCCTTAAGAAACCACCCGAACACTGAGTTTATCCCCGTCTATCTTATCAGTGAGTAGTCACAAAGCCTTCAATAAACCTCCTATCAGATCAGGTGTAAATCTAGCAGGCAGTTAATGGGAGGTTACTCCCACGCGATTGCTGTGGTAATTATACACTGACCTCGCATTACAGTCAGAGTAAAAATAGCCCAGGCGCACACATCCCATCCCTCTGATCTGCTCAGTGCTCACACATTACATCACGTCCTTGAGACACAGAATCGCTCCACTCCCTCCAGCCCATTCACAGAACATTCATGATTAAAAATGCTGACGTCATCAGGACAGGTACAGCATGGGGTTAGACACAGAGTAAAGCTCCATCTACACTGTCCCCCCATCAAACACTCCCAGGACAGGGACAGCATGGGGTTAGATACAGAGTAAAGCTCCCTCTACACTGTCCCCCATCAAACACTCCCAGGACAGGTTACAGCACAGGGTTAGATACAGAGTAAAGCTCCCTCTACACTGTCCCCATCAAACACTCCCAGGACAGGTACAGCACGGGGTTAGATACAGAGTAAAGCTCCCTCTACACTGTCCCATTCAAACACTCCCAGGACAGATACAGCACGGGGTTGGATAAGAGTAAAGCTCCCTGTCCCCATCAAACACTCCCAGGACAGGTACAGCACGGGGTTAGATACAGAGTAAAGCTCCCTCCACACTGTCCCCCCATCAAACACTCCCAGGACAGGTACAGCACGGGGTTAGATACAGAGTAAAACTCCATCTACACTGTCCCCGATCAAACACAACCAGGACAGATACAGCACAGGGTTAGATACAGAGTAAAGCTCACTCTACACTATCCCCCCATCAAACACAACCAGGACAGGTACAGCACGGGGTTAGATACAGAGTAGAACTCCCTCTACACTGTCCCCCACATCAAACACTCCCAGGACAGGTACAGCACGGGGTTAGATACAGAGTAAAGCTCCCTCTACACTGTCCCCCCATCAAACACTCCCAGGACAGGTACAGCACGGGGTTAGATACAGAGTAAAGCTCCCTCTACACTGTCCCCCCATCAAACACTCCCAGGACAGGTACAGCACAGGGTTAGATACAGAGTAAAGCTCCCTCTACACTGCCCCTCTATCAAACACCCCCAGGACAGGTACAGCACAGGGTTAGATACAGAGTAAAGCTCCCTCTACACTGTCCCCATCAAACATAGAACATAGAACATTACAGCGCAGAACATGCCCTTCGGCCCACGATGTTGCGCCGACCAGTTACAAAACAATGACCCACTAGCCTAAACCAATCCCTTTTCATCCATAAACCTATCCACAGATCTTTTAAACGCCCCCAAACTAGGTGCATTTACAACTGCAGCTGGCAGGGCATTCCAGTCCCTCACCACCCTCTGGGTAAAGAACCTACCCCTGACATCTGTCCTATAACTACCCCCCCTTAATTTAAAATCGTGCCCCCTCGTGTTAGCTTTCTCCATCCTAGGAAAAAGGCTATCACTATCTACCCTGTCTAAACCTCTAATCATCTTATATGTTTCAATGAGATCCCCTCTTAGCCGCCTTCTTTCCAGCGAAAACAACCCCAAATCTCTCAATCTCTCCTCATAGGATCTCCCCTCCATACCAGGCAACATCCTGGTAAACCTCCTCTGCACCCTCTCCAAAGCCTCTACATCCTTCTTGTAATGTGGGGACCAGAACTGCACACAAAACTCCAAGTGCGGCCGCACCAGAGTTGTGTACAGTTGCATCATGACGCTGCGACTCCTAAATTCAATCCCCCTACCAATAAACGCCAAAACTCCGTATGCCTTCTTAACAACTTTATCTACTTGATTCCCAACTTTCAGGGATCTATGTGCACATACACCTAGATCCCTCTGCTCCTCCACACTATTCAAAGTCCTCCCGTTAGCCCTATACTCAACACATCTGTTATTCCTACCGAAATGAATTACCTCACACTTCTCCACATTAAACTCCATTCGCCACCTCTCAGCCCAGCTCTGCAACCTTTCTAAGTCATCCTGCAAACTATGACACCCTTCCTCACAATCTACCACACCTCCGACTTTGGTGTCATCAGCAAACTTACTAATCCACCCAACTATACCCTCATCCAGATCATTAATAAAAATTACAAACAGCAGTGGCCCCAAAACAGATCCCTGAGGCACACCACTTGTAACCGAACTCCATGACGAATATTTCCCATCAACCACCACTCTCTGTCTCCTATCTGCTAGCCAATTCCTGATCCAATTACCTAGATCACCCCCAATCCCATACATCTGCATTTTCTGCAGAAGCCTACCATGGTGAACCTTATCAAACGCCTTGCTAAAATCCATATACACCACATCAACTGCCTTACCCCTATCCACCTCTTTGGTCACCTTCTCAAAGAACTCGATAAGGTTAGTAAGGCACGACCTACCCGCTACAAAACCATGCTGACTATCTCTAATCAACTCATTACTTTCCAAATAACTATAAATCCTGTCTCTAATAATCCTTTCCAAAACCTTACCCACCACAGAAGTAAGACTCACCGGTCTATAATTCCCAGGGAAGTCCCTTCTCCCCTTCTTAAACAATGGGACAACATTTGCTGTCCTCCAATCTTCTGGTACTATACCAGAGACTAACGACGACCTGAAGATCAGAGCCAGAGGCTCCGCAATCACCCCTCTTGCCTCCCAAAGAATCCTAGGGTAAATCCCATCTGGACCAGGGGACTTATCTATTTTCAAACCCTCTAAAATATCCAGCACATCCCCCGTATCAACTGCAATACTATCTATTTCACACCCCTGCACCCCAGTGTCCTCCTCAGCTACATTCCTGTCCCCTTGCGTGAACACCGAAGAGAAATATTGGTTCAACGCCTCTCCAATCTCCTCCGGTTCCACACACAACTTCCCTCTACTGTCTGTAACTGGCCCTAATCTTGTCCTAACCAACCTTCTGTTCTTGACATACCTGTAAAACGCCTTAGGGTTCTCCTTAATCCTATCAGCCAAAATCATCTCATGCCCTCTTTTGGCCCTTCTTAACTCCCTCTTCAACTCCCTCCTAGCCAATCTAAAACTTTCTAATGCACTACCTGAGCCCTCAAGCCTCATCCGAACATAAGCCTCCTTTTCTTCCTAACCAACGAATCAACTTTTTTGGTGCACCACGGTTCCCTGGGCCTACCAAATCCTCCTTGCCTGACAGGGATATACCTATCACAGACCCGCAATAGCTGCTCCTTGAAAAATCTCCACATCTCGGATGTTCCCAGTCCCTGTAATCTCCCATTCCAACCAATGCTTCCTAATTCTCTCCTAATAGCCTCATAATTACCCTTCCCCCAGCTGAAACTACTGACCCGAGGTTCATGCCTATCCCTTTCCATCACTAAGGTGAACACTCCCAGGACAGGTACAGCACGGGGTTAGATACAGAGTAAAGCTCCCTCTACACTGTCCCCCCATCAAACACTCCCAGGACAGGTACAGCACAGGGTTAGATACAGAGTAAAGCTCCCTCTACAGTGTTGCGACCTTGATGAAAAGTATTCAGTTCTTTCCCTGAATAGAAGGTAAATGAAGGACAGAGTTTGTTCCCCTGCACAGCCAGGGGCTGTGGTGCTGTCAGACTCTGTGAATACCCATGGTAAATACTGCTGAGTACTCACACCACCAAATCCTCGGAACCGAGACAGGATGTCATTATTGATGAACGAAGCCTGGGCCGGGTTTGCAAGAGCCTGATCCAAGAGGGTGTCGATGAAATAGATTCCTGGCTCGATGGTCAGCACCATTCCCTGGAGCAGACTGCGTGTGGTACGGAGACTGCGGAGTCCAGGCTCATCGATCCGATCCACACCCTGCAACACAGCAACGTGCCCTCAGCCACACAGAACACAGCAACAGGAGATCACTGAAACCAGTTACACCCTCCCCACTGCCCATTACAGTCCCCACCGCCCCATTACAGTCCCCACCGCCCCATTACAGTCCCCACTGCCCATTACAGTCCTCACCGCCCCATTACAGTCCCCACTGCCCCGTTAACCACCAACTGCCCTGTTACTCTCCTCACTGCCCATTACAGTCCCCACCGCCCCATTACAGTCCCCACCGCCCCATTACAGTCCCCACTGCCCCGTTAACCACCAACTGCCCTGTTACTCTCCTCACTGCCCATTACATTCCCCACCGCCCCATTACAGTCTCCACTGCCCCATTACAGTCCCTGCCATCCCATTATGTTCCTCACTGCCCTGTTACAGTTCCTACTCCCCTATAATGCATCCTGCCACACCATTATGCCTACTACTGCCCCATTACAGTTCCCACCACCATGTTACAGTCCCTGGTGCCCTATTACGCTCCCGTCACCCCGTTAATCCAGACCTCAATGGATCTTCAGTTTTGCCGAAGATTTAGAGAAATTTATGAATATATTTATCCAATGAAATAACACAAGTTTCAACATTGGAAAACTGCCCTTTGGGAAATGAAAACGGCCAAATTGATTCCGACTGAAATAATTTATGAATTTGACATTTAATCAGCAGGAATTTTAGCAGTAAATTCCAAAGCTGCTGATTGTAGATGATTTATGAATGACCTCTCACCTCTCAAATCACGTGGAATGATGCAGACTGGAGGGAGAGAGAGTAGAACAAAGAACAACACAGCACGGGAAACAGGCCCTTCGGCCCAACGAGCCCACGCTGCCGTCCCATTGTCAGTGACCTATTCATGATTTTAGTCTATGCCTAATGTGTGAGGATCAGGGAGGTCCAATATAGGGACAATTTGTTACCCAATCAATCAGCCTAAAAGCACATCTTTGGGATGTGGGAGGAAACCGGAGTACCCGAAGGAAACCCACGCAACCACGGGGAGAACGCGCAAACTCCCACGGACACAGGCCCAAATCCATGTGTCCGCACAGCAACAGAGATAGCCTCTGAGCTGTCATGTTGCCCTCGAGATGGTCCAGTTTAAGCACACTAACGACATGAAGCAGTAGGTAACTCCCAAAGCAACATCCAAGAGCAGCCCACCACAACCTGCCGCCCGCATGCCCCTTGCTGGACTTAAATGCCTGTGGATAAAAAATTCATTATTAAACAGGCAAAGACTCTACATCCCCGAGGCAAAAACGGAATCCTAAGCCTGCAATGTTTAGTAAGGCCTGCTACATCCCCCTATATGTAGACCGCTCATGTGGCTGTCCAAGTGACTCTTGAACAACCCTAGCGTGCCTGCTTCCACCACCTTACTCGGCAGTGCATTCCGCACCCCCACTACCCTTTGTGTGAAAAACTGCCCTCTAGAACAGGGGGGTGGGGGAAGGGGGCGACGGGGAAGGGGCAATGGGAAAGGGGTGACGGGGGAATGGGGGACAGGGGAAAGGGGTCGGGGGAATGGGGGACAGGGGAATGGAGGACAGGGGAACGGGGGACAGGGGAACGGGGTACAGGGGAACGGGGCACAGGGGAACGGGGCACAGGGGAACGGGGGACAGGGGAACGGGGGACAGGGGAACGGGGGACAGGGGAACGTGGCACAGGGGAATGGAGGACAGGGGAACGGGGCACAGGGGAACGGGGCACAGGGGAACGGGGCACAGGGGAACGGGGGACAGGGGAACGGGGGACAGGGGCACGGGGCACAGGGGAACGGGGGACAGGGGAACGTGGCACAGGGGAACGTGGCACAGGGGAATGGAGGACAGGGGAACGGGGCACAGGGGAACGGGGCACAGGGGAACGGGGCACAGGGGAACAGGGGACAGGGGAACGGGGGACGGGGCACGGGGCACAGGGGAACGGGGGACAGGGGAATGGAGGACAGGGGAACGGGGCACAGGGGAACGGGGGACAGGGGAACGGGGGACAGGGGAATGGGGCACAGGGGAACGGGGCACAGGGGAACGTGGCACAGGGGAACGGGGGACAGGGGAACGGGGGACAGGGGCACGGGGACAGGGGCACGGGGACAGGGGAAAGGGGTCGGGGGAATGGGGGACAGGGGAATGGAGGACAGGGGAATGGGGCACAGGGGAACGGGGCACAGGGGAACGGGGCACAGGGGAACGGGGGACAGGGGAACGGGGGACAGGGGAACGGGGCACAGGGGAACGGGGCACAGGGGAACGGGGCACAGGGGAACGGGGCACAGGGGAACGGGGGACAGGGGAACGGGGGACAGGGGAACGGGGCACAGGGGAACGGGGCACAGGGGAACGGGGCACAGGGGAACGGGGGACAGGGGAACGGGGGACAGGGGAATGGGGCACAGGGGAACGTGGCACAGGGGAACGTGGCACAGGGGAACGGGGGACAGGGGACAGGGGAACGTGGCACAGGGGAACGTGGCACAGGGGAATGGAGGACAGGGGAACGGGGCACAGGGGAACGGGGACAGGGGCACGGGGACAGGGGACAGGGGCACGGGGGACAGGGGCACGGGGACAGGGGAACGGGGCACAGGGGAACGGGGACAGGGGCACGGGGACAGGGGAACGGGGCACAGGGGAACGGAGCACAGGGGAACGGGGCACAGGGGAACGGGGACAGGGGCACGGGGACAGGGGCACGGGGACAGGGGAACGGGGCACAGGGGAACGGGGCACAGGGGAACGGGGGACAGGGGAATGGGGCACAGGGGAACGTGGCACAGGGGAACGTGGCACAGGGGAACGGGGGACAGGGGAACGGGGGACAGGGGCACGGGGACAGGGGCACGGGGACAGGGGAACGGGGCACAGGGGCACGGGGCACAGGGGAACGGGGGACAGGGGAACGGGGACAGGGGCACGGGGACAGGGGAACGGGGCACAGGGGAACGGGGACAGGGGCACGGGGACAGGGGAACGGGGCACAGGGGAACGGGGGACAGGGGCACGGGGCACAGGGGAACGGGGGACAGGGGAACGGGGGACTGGGGCACGGGGCACAGAGGAACGGGGGACAGGGGCACGGGGCACAGGGGAACGGGGGACAGGGAATGGGGAATGGGGGACAGGGAATGGGGGACAGGGGAACGGGGCACAGGGGAACGGGGGACAGGGGAACGGGGGACAGGGGAACGGGGGACAGGGGAACGGGGGACAGGGGAACGTGGACAGGGGAACGGGGGGGCGGGGGAATGGGGGGGCGGGGGAATGGGGGGACAGGGAATGGGAGAATGGGGGACAGGGGAACGGGGCACAGGGGAACGGGGGACAGGGGAACGGGGGACAGGGGAACGGGGGACAGGGGAACGTGGCACAGGGGAACATGGCACAGGGGAACGGGGGACAGGGGAACGGGGGACAGGGGAACGGGGGACGGGGGACAGGGGAACGTGGCACAGGGGAACGGGGGACAGGGGAACGGGGGACAGGGGAACGGGGCACAGGGGAACGGGGCACAGGGGGAATGGGGGACAGGGGGACTGGGGGGCGGGGGAATGGGGGGACAGGGAATGGGAGAATGGGGGACAGGGGAACGGGGGACAGGGGAACGGGGGAATGGGGAACGGGGGACAGGGGGAAAGGGGGGACAGGGAATGGGAGAATGGGGGACAGGGGAACGGGGGACAGGGGAACGGGGGACAGGGGAACGGGGGACAGGGGGATTGGGGGACGGGGAATGGGGGACAGGGAATGGGTGAATGGGGGACAGGGAATGGGTGAATGGGGGACAGGGAATGGGGGACAGGGGACAGGGGACGGGGGACAGGGGAACAGGGGGACGGGGGACAGGGGACGGGGGACAGGGGACGGGGGACAGGGGAACAGGGGGACGGGGGACAGGGGACGGGGGACAGGGGACGGGGGAATGGGGCATAGGGAATGGGGGACGGGAGGAATGGGGGATGGGGGAATGGGAAATGGGAGATGGGGTTGGGGGACGGGGAATGGGGGACAGGGGAACGGGGGACAGGGGAACAGGGGAACGGGGGACAGGGGAACAGGGGAACGGAGGACAGGGGAACGGGGGACAGGGAACGGGGGACAGGGAACGGGGGACGGGGGAATGGGGAACGGGGGACGGGGAACGGGGGAAGGGGAAATGGGGACACGGGGGAATGGGGGACGGGGAAATGGGGACACGGGGGACGGGGAAATGGGGACACGGGGGACGGGGGAATGGGGGAATGGGGGATGGGGAATGGGGGACGGGGGAATGGGGGACGGGGGAATGGGGGACGGGGGAATGGGGGACGGGGAAATGGGGACACGGGGGACGGGGGAACGGGGGAATGGGGGACGGGGGAATGGGGGACGGGGGAATGGGGAAGGACGGAGAGGGAAGGGGGATAGAGGAGGGGGGAGAAGCACGAGAGAGAGGAAAGGGGAGGATGAGGGGGGAAGGGAGTGAGGGAGGGAGAAGAAACTATGAGGAGAGGCTGAATAAATTAGGCTTGTACTCGTTAGAGTTTAGAAGAATGAGGGGAGATCTCATTGAGACGTATAAGATGATGAATGGGATGGATAGGATAGAGGTGGAGAGACTCTTCCCGCTCAAAAAAGACAGTAGGACTAGGGGGCACAGCCTCAAGATAAAGGGGGGCGGTTTAGAACAGAGTTGAGGAGGAACTTCTTCACTCAAATGGTGGTGAATCTCTGGAATTCTCTGCCCGTTGAAGTGGTGGAGGCTGCCTCGCTAAATATTTTTAAGACGCGGGTTGATGGGTTTTTGATAAGAGAGGGAATTAAGGGTTATGGGGAGAGGGCGGGAAGGTGGAACTGAGCCACGACAGATCAGCCATGATCTTATTGAATGGCGGGGCAGGCTCGAAGGGCCAGATGGCCTACTCCTGCTCCTATTTCTTATATTCTTATGAAAGAAAGGAGAATGAGGAAAAAGATTGCAGGGGGACGATCAGCTATTGGTGGCACAGTGGCCCAGTGGGTTAGCATGGCTGTCTCACAGCACCAGGGACCCAGGTTCGATTCTGGCCTTGGGTCACTGTCTGTGTGGAGTCTGCACATTCTCCTCGTGTCTGCATGGGTTTCCTCCGGGTGCTCCGGTTTCCTCCCACAGTGTATTGGCCATGCTGAACTCTCCCTCAGTGTACCCAAACAAGCCCTCAAGAATGGCGACTAGGAATTTTCACAGTAACTTCATTGCAGTGTTAATGTAAGCCTATTTGTGACAGGAATAAATAAAGTAAACCTGGGATTGCACTCTGCTGGAACAACTCCTGATTTTGGCTGAGCTGTGATGCACACTATGGTTAAACAGCCCGTTGGCTCTCACTATCCTGATCTATACACTCAGGGTGGTGCAAACAGCAGAGGGAAAGTGAACAGTTTCCCAAGGGATTGGGAATGTGAGAGGGACGGGGAATGCGAGGAGGAGATTGGGAATGTGAGGGGGACGGGGAATGCGAGGGGGAGATTGGGAATGTGAGGGGGACAGGGAATGCGAGGGGGAGATTGGGAATGTGAGGGGGACGGGGAAGCGAGGGGGAGATTGGGAATGTGAGAGGGACGGGGAATGCGAGGGGGAGATTGGGAATGTGAGGGGGACGGGGAATGCGAGGGGGAGATTGGGAATGTGAGAGGGACGGGGAATGCGAGGGGGAGATTGGGAATGTGAGGGGGATTGGTAATACTTGGGGGGGTGGGGGTTTATCGGTGAGTAGGGTCTGTGACAGAAAATTAAAGTTGGATTCTCTCCTCGTGTTAAAGCAGGGCAGGATGGAAGAGAGCACTGACCTCTGGGTATCCGCCAACATCATGTACGTCACATCCCAGGAGGTGACCCAGTCCGTGAGGCATGAAGATTGCTCCTAAATAGACTTTCATCATATCAGCCACGCTGCCTTTGAGAATACCAATCCTTGTCAGCTCTTCCAGCTGCACTCTCTCAGCCAGACGATGCATATCAGGCCACAAAACCCCTGATTCAAACACACACAGAGACACGTCAGGAATTCCAACAAAAATGTAAGAAATGAATCTACTGCGGAGCTTCCAATCACAAAATCTTCAAAAACACACATCTCCCTCATACCCTCCGATTCCACTCCCCTCGCTCCCTCCGATTCCACTCCCTCCGATTCCGCTCCCCTCGCTCCCTCCGATTCTACTCCCCTCTCTCCCTCCGATTCCACTCCCTCCAATTTCACTCCTCTCACTCCCTCCGATTCCACTCCCCTCGCTCCCTCCGATTCTACTCCCCTCTCTCCCTCCGATTCCACTCCCTCCAATTTCACTCCTCTCACTCCCTCCGATTCCACTCCCCTCTCTTCCTCCGAATTCACTCCCCTCGCTCCCTCCGATTCCACTCCCCTCGCTCCCTCCGATTCTACTCCCCTCTCTCCCTCCGATTCCACTCCCTCCAATTTCACTCCTCTCACTCCCTCCGATTCCACTCCACTCTCTTCCTCCGAATTCACTCCCCTCGCTCCCTCCGATTCCACTCCCCTCGCTCCCTCCGATTCTACTCCCCTCTCTCCCTCCGATTCCACTCCCTCCAATTTCACTCCTCTCACTCCCTCCGATTCCACTCCCCTCGCTCCCTCCGATTCTACTCCCCTCTCTCCCTCCGATTCCACTCCCTCCAATTTCACTCCTCTCACTCCCTCCGATTCCACTCCCCTCTCTTCCTCCGAATTCACTCCCCTCGCTCCCTCCGATTCCACTCCCCTCTCTCCCCCCGATTCCACTCCCCTCGCTCTCCCTCCGATTCCACTCCCCTCTCTCCCTCCGATTCCACTCCCCTCGCTCCCTCCGATTCCACTCCCCTCTCTCCCTCCGATTCCACTCCCCTCTCTCCCTCCGATTCCACTCCCCTCTCTTCCTCCGAATTCACTCCCCTCGCTCCCTCCGATTCCACTCCCCTCGCTCCCTCCGATTCTACTCCCCTCGCTCCCTCTGATTCTACTCCCCTCTCTCCCTCCGATTCCACTCCCTCCAATTTCACTCCTCTCACTCCCTCCGATTCCACTCCCCTCGCTCCCTCCGATTCTACTCCCCTCTCTCCCTCCGATTCCACTCCCTCCAATTTCACTCCTCTCACTCCCTCCGATTCCACTCCCCTCTCTTCCTCCGAATTCACTCCCCTCACTCCCTCCGATTCCACTCCCCTCTCTCCCTCCGATTCCACTCCCCTCGCTCCCTCCGATTCCACTCCCCTCTCTCCCTCCGATTCCACTCCCCTCTCTTCCTCCGAATTCACTCCCCTCTCTCCCTCCGATTCCACTCCCCTCTCTCCCTCCGATTCCACTCTCCACTCTCCCCCCGATCCCATTCCCATTGGGAGACCTGCTCAGGCTCTATTCTCTCTCCACAGATGCCGTCAGACCTGATTTTCCGGCAGTTTCTCGTTTTGTTTGGAATATTTGAAGAGTGAGGAGCCACAATTTTTTTCTCCATGTTGTCGATAAAACAAAATCCTGAGTCACCAGCAATCTCCTTTTCTTACAAGGTTCTAATTATGTTTGGGATTGTGGGTTATATCAAAAAGAAATGCGGTTTGCAAACACAGATTGAAACTAAATGCGATGAAGGGCTGAAGGGCTCACTGGTACAGAGTACAAACTGAAACTCCCAACAGCATCCTGCGCAACATCTGAATGACATAACAACTCGGGGCAGGAGTCGGCCATCTGGCCCCTCGAGCCTGCTCCGCCATTGAATAAGATCATGGCTGATCTTTCTGTGGACTCAGCTCCACTTACCGACCCACTCACCATAACCCTGAATTCCTTTACTGTTCAAAAATGTATCTATCCTTACCTTAAAAACATTCAATGATGGAATCTCAACTGCTTCACTGGGCAGGGAATTCCACAGATTCACAACCCTTTGGGTGAAGAAGTTTCTCCTCAACTCAGTCCTAAATCTGCTTCCCCTTATTTTGAGGCAATGCCCCCTAGTTCTAGTTTCACCCACCAGTGGAAACAACTTCCCTGCTTCTATCTTATCCATTCCCTTCATAATCTTATATGTTTCTATAAGATCTCCCCTCATTCTTCTGAATTCTAATGAGTATAGCCCCAGTCTACTCAGTCTCTCCTTATAAGCCCAACCCTCTCAACTCCAGGAATCAACCTAGTGAATCTCCTCTGCACCCCCTCCAGTGCCAGTATATCCTTTCCCAAATAAGGAGACCAAAACTGTACACAGTACTCCAGGTGTGGCCTCACCAGCACCTTATACAACTGCAACATAACCTCACTGTTTTTAAACTCCATCCCTCTAGCAATGAAGGATAAAATTCCATTTGCCTTTTTAATGACCTGCTGCACCTGCAAACCAACTCCTTGAGATTCCTGCACAAGGACACCCAGATCCCTCTGCACATCAGCATGCTGCAATATTTTACCATTTAAATAACAGTCCATTTTGCTGTGATTCCGACCAAAATGGATGACCTCACATTTACCAACATTGTACTCCATCTGCCAGACCCTCACCCACTCACTGAGACTATATCCCTTTGCAGACTCTCAGCATTCTCTACATATTCTGCTCTGCCACCCATCTTAGTGTCATCTGTGAATTTTGACACATTGCACTTGGTCCCCAACTCCAAATCATCGATGTAAATCATAAACAACATTGATCCCTCAGGCACACCACTAGTCACTGATCGCTAACCAGAAAAACACCCACTCACCCCCACTTTTTACTTTCTGTTATTTAACCAATCCTCTATCTATGCTAATACATTACCCGTAACACTGTGCACCTTTATCTTATGTTGCAGTTATTGGTGCGGCACCTTGTCAAATGTCTTCTGGAGATCCAGATACACCACATCCAAGGGTTCCCCACTGTCCATTGTACATGTAATGTTATCAAAGAATTCCACCAGATTAGTCAAACACAACCTTCCCTTCATGAATCCATGCTGTGTCTTACCAATGGTACAATTTATATCCAGGTGTCTCGCTATTTCTTCCTTGATGATCGATTCAAGCATTTTCCCAACTACTGATGTTAGTCTAACCGGCCTATAGTTACTCACCTTTTGTCTATCTCCGTTTTTAAACAGTGGTATCACATTTGTTGTTTTCCAGTCTGCAGGAACCACCCCAAAGTCCAGCAAATTTTGGTAAATTACCACTTTGTGCATTTGCTATTTCTCCTGCCATCTCTTTTATTACCCTGGGATGCATTCCATCAAGACCAGGAGACTTGTCTACCTTTAGCCCCATTAACTTGCCCAACGCTACCTCTTTTGTGATAATGATAGTTTCTAGGTCCTCACCTGCCATAACCTTCCTGTCATCAATTTTTGGCATGTTATTTGTGTTTTCCACTGTGAAGACCGACACAAAATAACTGTTCAATGCCTCGGCCATTTCCTCATTTCCAGTTATTACATCCCCCTCTCATCCTCCAAAGGACCAATGTTTACTTTAGCCACTCTATTTCGTTTTATATATTTGTAGAAACTTACGCTATCCGTTTTTACATTCTGAGTTAGTTTACTCTTATTTTTCTATATAGTTTTTTTGTGGCTTTCTGTTGACCTTTAAAGATTTCCCAATCCTCTAGTTTCCCACTAATCTTTAAGAACATAAGAAATAGGAGCAGGAGTAGGCCATCTAGCCCTTTGAGCCTGCCCCGCCATTCAATAAGATCATGGCTGATCTGAAATGGATCAGTTCCACTTTCCCGCTTTCTCCCCATAACCCTTAATTCCCTCTCTTATCAAAAACCCATCAACCCGTTTCTTAAAAATATTTAGCGAGGCAGTCTCCACCACTTCAACGGGCAGAGAATTCCAGAGATTCACCACCCTTTGAGTGAAGAAGTTCCTCCTCAACTCCGTTCTAAACCACCCCCCCTTTATCTTGAGGCTGTGCCCTCTAGTCCTACTGTCCTTTCTGAGCGGGAAGAGTCTCTCCACCTCTATCTGTCCCTTTCATTATCTTGTAAGTCTCTATAAGATCCCCCCCCACTAATCTTTGCCGCTTTATATGCATTTTCTTTCAATTTGATACCCTCCTTTATTTCCTTAGATAGCAGATTATCTCATTTTCTATAGTCCTTCCTTATCACTGGTATATATACCCCCATGGAATCAGTTGATCAACTCTTAAATCAACCCACAAATCTTTTAAATATATAACAGAGAGAGGCACTGTCAGAGGGTCAGTGCTGAGGGAGTGCCGCACTGTCAGAGATGCAATCTTCCCAATGAGTGATGATCTCTTTCTGATATCTGGGGAGTTTTATCTTGAGTAAAAGTGGATTTTTTTTCTGGTGTTCTGTTCAATATTTGGAAAGGCTCACATCGATTACCGGCTCATTATCAGAGCGGAGACGGGTAGAAAATACTGAACTGTCTCTAAACAGCTTTGTAATCGTGAGGATGTGGCAGGCTCTATATCAATGTAAGTTGTTGTGTTCTAATGCACACAGAACCCATGAAGTTTATTCTAATTGCACAGTTTGTGGGGTTGGAGTTTGTTTCTATCACTCAGTTTCTCAAGTTTATGGGGGAGGGAATGCTCTCTGCTGGTGTGTCTGGGGAGGAGGGGATTGGATGGACACAGTGCACACGCAGTTTGCCTCAGCCTTTCTCAAGAAGGGTCCGACACCATTCAACTTGGAGTTCTCTCCCCAAGGAGTCAGTGAGTTTTACTTGAGGCTGGAGACATTCTGTTAATCGCTGTCTCTCTGGAATCTTTGCAATGACTGTGCCACAAGTCGGCTATATAATGATAAGTAGTTTAGTTACACAGTAACCAGCTATCGGCCAGCATTCAGCTGCAAACTCAGCCATCTGACCTTGTCCGCACTTTATTAGTGGGCAATGGTTAAACTGTAACTGGCACATTCTCCAGCCAAGGGTTAAGTACATAATGGTCTTTCTGCAGAGTAAGCAGATGTGTTGCTGCTCATTGATATATGAGTGTGTGTCTGCGTGCGTGTGTCTGTGTGCACGTGTGTCTGTGTGCGCGTGTCTGTGTGCGCGTGTGTCTGCGTGCATGTGTCTGTGTGCACGTGTCTGTGTGCATGTGTCTGCATGTGTGTGTGTGTGTGTATGTGTGCCTGCATCTTTGTGTGTGTGTGTGTCTGCATGTGTGTGTGTGTGTGTATGTGTGCCTGCATCTTTGTGTGTGTGTGTGTCTGCATGTGTGTGTGTGTGTGTGTTTCTGTCTGTCTGTGTCAGAAAATAACATTTTCCAGAACTGGCTTGCCTGCAGAAGGCAGAGAGTGGTTGTAGATGGGTCTTTTTCTGCATGGGGGTCGGTCACCAGTGGGGTGCCCCAGGGATCTGTTCTGGGACCCTTGCTGTTTGTGATTTTTATAAATGACCTGGAAGAGGAAGTGGAGGGATGGGTTGGTAAGTTTGCCGATGACATGAAGATGGGAGGTGTTGTGAATAGTTTGGAGGGATGTCAGAAGTTGCAGCGTGACATAGATAGGATGCAAGACTGGGCAGAGAAGTGGCAGGTGGACTTCAAACCGGATAAATGTGTAGTGGTTCATTTTGGCAGATCAAATAGGATGGCAGAATGTAATATTAAGGGTAAGACTCTTATCAGCGTGAAAGATCAGAAGGATCTTGGGGTCTGGGTTCATAGGACTCTCAAATCGGCTTCGCAGGTAGAGGTTAAGAAGGCGTATGGTGTACTGGCCTTCATCAATCGAGGAATTGAGTTTAGGAATCGGGAGATAATGCTGCGGCTTTATAAGACCTTGGTCAGACCCCACCAGGGGAACTGTGCTCAGTTCTGGTCATCTCATTACAAGGATGTGGAAGCCATTGAAAGGGTGCAGAGGAGATTTACAAGGATGTTGCCTGGATTGGGTGGCATGCCTTATGAGGCTGGGTTGAGAGAGCTCGATCTTTTCTCCTTGGAGAGATGATCGATGAGAGGTGACCTGATAGAGGGCTATAAGATGTTGAGAGGTATTGATCGGGTGGATTCTCAGAGGCTTTTTCCCAGGGCTGAAATGGCTGCCACAAGAGGACACAGGTTTAAGGTGCTGGGGAGTAGGTACAGAGGAGATGTCAGAGGTAGGTTTTTCACTCAGAGGGTGGCGGGTGAGTGGAATTGGCTGCAGTCGGTGGTGGTGGAGGCAGATTCGATAAGGTCTTTTAAGAGAATTTTGGATGAGTACATGAGACTTAGTAAGATAGAGGGTTATAGGTAAGCCTAGCAGGTAGGGACATGTTCGATGCAACTTGTGGGCCTGTTTGTGCTGTAGTTTTTCTATGTTCTATTTAGAGCCCCAGAATGTGAGAAATTTGGGTCTGATGTATGATGAGTGTAACGTGAGAAGTCTGAATGGAGAATTGAGAACTCTCCATTCACCTGACGAAGGGGCTAACCCGAAAACTAGTGAGTTTACTATCAAATAAATCGGCTGGACTGAAACCTGATGTTGTCAGACTTTTTACTGTGTTTACTCCAGTCCAACGCCGGCATCTCCACATCACGAGTGTAACGTGCTCAGGGGCAGCAGCTGAGTTGGGGCCCAAATCTCTCCAGCACCATGGGGGGGGAGCATTTTCCTCACGAGTCCCTAATAGAGATTGAACACCGGGATTCGTCCATAACTCCATTCTATTACTCCACTCAATGACCATGGTGATGGAGGATAGTTTGTTCTGTTCAGTGAGTGTTATATTCCACTGGGAGGGGGTAGGGCGTGAGCGAGAGAATGGAAGAACAGAGGCTGGGAAACGGGGAGGGCTGAATGTAAGGAGGGGGCACAGCTGGAGGAGGAGGGAAGAGGGAGGGCGAGGGATAAGAGGAGGATGGGTGAGGAAGGAGTTGGGCAGAGGGAGTGGACACTTTCTGAATGTGTAACACACTGGGCAGGTGCTGACAGGTAGCAGTCAGAGGGACGATGGGGAATGTGTACAAACACTGACACCAGCGGAAACATGGAAGGGGCATCCCTGAAAACCACATTATCTTCTCGTGTCCCCATCACAAACTCAGCTTCGTAGAAATTCCTCCAGATGTTCAGCTGCCTCGAGGTATCAGTTGAGATCCTTCTCCAAACAGGAGATTGTACTGTGGGGCAGATCACAGACTGTCCAAGGACAGGACGATGATGAGCAAACTGAACTTCCCCTCCCTAATCCAACTGCTGCAACGCACGTATCTCCCTGAGCAGAATCTACACTGCGTGACCTTCTGTCCTGTGTGGAACCAAGTGCCTCATTCTGTATATTACTGATACATCAACATCTATTTGCATTTATATAGCACCTTTTATGTAGTGAAATGTTCCCAGGTGTTTTACACATGTTCACATGTGTTGTACACATGCTGGGACCAGAGTGCTGGCGAATCGAGTAAAGAGGACTGTAGACAGGGCTTTAAACTAATTAGGGGGGGGGGGAGGGTGCGAGGGTAGGTGACGCTATGAGGTCTAAAGTTCAGGATAGGGTACAGGTAAGGGAAGAGGCCAAGGATGTCCCAATTGGTGGCGTTACGGCAAGTAGGGTCCAGGTGAAGGCTGGGATGAAAGTGCTTTATCTGAATGCACGAAGCATTCGGAATAAAGTGGATGAGCTGATGGCGCAGATCAACACAAATGGATACGATCTGGTGGCCATTACAGAGACGTGGCTGCAGGGTGACAGGGTCTGGGAGATGAATGTACAGGGCTATCAAGTGTTTAGGAAGGATAGGCAGGAGGAAAGAGGGGGTGGCGTAGCTCTGCTGATTAAGGATAGTATCAAGGTGGTAGCAAGGGATGATATCGGAGCCAAGGAGCAGAAAGTGGAATCGTTGTGGGTGGAGATTAGGAACAGAAAAGGGAGGAAGACGCTAGTGGGTGTCGTCTATAGGCCCCCGAATAATGATCTGGAGGTGGGGCGGGCTGTTAACGCGCAAATAAGTGCGGCGTGCAGGAATGGGACGGCAGTAGTTATGGGAGATTTCAATCTGCATATTGATTGGTCGACCCATGTTGGACGAGGTGGGCTCGAGGAGGAGTTCTTGGAATGCTGCAGGGATAATTTCCTTGAACAGTGTGTGTTGGAGCCGACGAGGGAGCGAGCTATCTTGGATCTGGTGCTATGTAATGAGGCGGGTAGAATTAGGGACCTTGCGGTGAAGGATCCTCTTGGAGAGAGTGATCATTGTATGGTGGAGTTTCTGGTGCAGATGGAGGAGGAGAAAGTGGGTTCCCGGACACGCGTCCTTTGTTTGAATAGAGGGGAGTATGGTAGGATGAGAGAAGAATTGGCAAATATGGACTGGGGGAGTGCGTTGGAAGGTAGGTCTGCTGAGGAGCAGTGGAGGATCTTTAAGGAGATCTTTCTTGGTGCTCAGCAGAAATTTATTCCGATGGTTAAAAAGGACAGTAGGAGGAGAGGTAATAAGCCGTGGATAACGAAGGAGGTGAAGGAAAGTGTTAAATTAAAAGCGGAGGAGTTTAGAGTAGCTAAGAGCAGTGGGCGAGAAGAGGATTGGGAAAGGTTTAAATGTCAACAAAGATTGACAAAGAAATTGATAAAGGAGGGTAGGAGAAGCTATGAGGCTGGGCTAGCACTTAATATAAAAAAGGATAGCAAGAGTTTTTATAAATGTATAAAAAGGAAGAGGCTGGCTAGGGTAAACGTTGGTCCTTTAGAGGATGAGAAAGGGGAGCGAGTGGTAGGGGATGGGGATATGGCTAAGGTATTGAATAACTTTTTTGTTTCTGTCTTCACAGAGGAGGACGTGAATAATTTGCCGGGTGTTAGCGATGGAAAGGTGGTAGGAATGGAGGGTCTTAATGACATTACTGTTACTAGAGAGGTGGAGGGGCTGATTGTGGACAAGTCCCCAGGACCGGATGGAATGCATCCGAGGGTTCTGAAAGAAATGGCGGAGGTGATAGTGGATGCCTTGGTGGTTATTTTCCAGACGTCGCTGGATTCCGGGGAAGTGCCGGAAGATTGGAAAATGGCTAATGTTACGCCGTTGTTTAAGAAGGGTGCCAGGCAAAAGGCGGGGAATTATAGGCTGGTTAGTTTAACGTCTGTGGTAGGTAAAATGTTAGAATCCGTCATTAAGGAGGAAATAGCGAGGCATCTTGAGGGGAATTGCTTGATAGGGCGGACGCAACACGGTTTCATTAAAGGGAAGTCGTGTCTGACAAATTTACTGGAGTTCTATGAGGATGTGTCTAGGGCAGTGGATAGAGGAGAGTCGGTGGATGTGGTCTTTCTGGATTTTCAGAAGGCGTTTGACAAGGTACCTCACAAGAGGTTATTGCAGAAGGTCAGGGGACATGGAGTTGGGGGTAGGGTGTTAGCGTGGATAGAGGATTGGTTGTCAAATAGGAGGCAGAGAGTGGGGGTCAATGGATGCTATTCGGATTGGCGGTTGGTGACTAGTGGGGTGCCCCAGGGGTCGGTGCTGAGGCCTCAGCTATTTACCATTTATATAGATGATCTGGATGAGGGAACCGAGTGCAGGGTGTCGAAATTTGCTGATGACACCAAGATTGGGGGAAAGGCAAATTGTGAGGAGGGTGTGGAGAGTCTGCAGAAGGATCTAGATAGGCTGGGCGAATGGGCCAGGAAATGGCAAATGGAATTTAATGTTGGCAAGTGTGAGGTGGTCCACTTTGGTAGGAGGAATGGTAGGAAGGACTATTACTTACGTGGCGAAAAACTGCAGCAGGCGACGGTGCAGAGGGACCTCGGGGTCCTTGTGCATGAGTCACAAAAACCCAGTTTGCAGGTGCAGCAGGTGGTCAGGAAGGCGAATGGGATGCTGGCCTTCATAGCGAGGGGGATTGAATATAAAAGTAGGGAGGTCTTGCTGCAGCTGTATAGGGCATTGGTGAGGCCGCAGCTGGAGTACTGTGTGCAGTTTTGGGCGCCGCACCTGCGCAAGGATATTTTGGCCCTGGAGGGAGTGCAGAGGAGGTTTACTAGGCTGATAGCGGAGTTGAGGGGATTGAGCTATGAGGAGAGGCTGAATAAACCAGGCTTGTACTCGTTAGAGTTTAGAAGAATGAGGGGAGATCTCATTGAGACGTGTAAGATGATGAATGGGATGGATAGGATAGAGGTGGAGAGACTCTTCCCACTCAAAAAAGACAGTAGGACTAGGGGGCACAGCCTCAAGGTAAAGGGGAGGCGGTTTGGAACAGAGTTGAGGAGGAACTTCTTCACTCAAAGGGTGGTGAATCTCTGGAATTCTCTGCCCATTGAAGTGGTGGAGGCTGCCTCGCTAAATATTTTTAAGAAACGGGTTGATGGGTTTTTGATAAGAGAAGGGATTAAGGGTTATGGGGAGAGGGCGGGAAGGTGGAGCTGAGCCACGACAGATCAGCCATGATCTTATTGAATGGCGGGGCAGGCTCGAAGGGCCAGATGGCCTACTCCTGCTCCTATTTCTTATGTTCTTATGTTCTTATGTTCTCCCCGTGTCAGCTCTACTTTCCTCTCACAGTCCAAAGATGTGTAGTTTATTTATTAGTGTCACAAGCATAGGCTTACGTTAACACTGCAATGAAATTACTGTGAAAACTCCCTAGTTGCCACACTCCGGCACCTGTTTGAGTGCACTGGGAGAATTTTGCATGAACAATGCACCTAACCAACACATCTTTCGGAGGAAAGCAGAGCACCCGGACAAAACCCACACAGACAGGGGTGGAATGTGCAGACTCCACCATATGCTAAGTTGATCTTTCTCTACACCCTAGCTGTGACTGTTACACTAGATTCTGCACTCTCTCTCCTTCTCTATGTACGGTATGTATCATGTGCAAGAAACAATACTTTTCACTGTCAATAGATGTGACAATAATAAGTCAAATCAAATCAAATCAAGGCAGGAATGGAACGCAGGTCCCTGGCACTGTGAGACAGCAGTGCTAACCCACTGTGTCACCGTGCCCCTGGGAATCGAACCCGGGTCCCTGGCGCTGTGAGACAGCAGTGCTAACCCACTGTGTCACCGTGCCCCTGGGAATCGAACCAGGGTCCCTGGCGCTGTGAGACAGCAGTGCTAATCACTGTGTCACCGTGCCCCCGGGAATCGAACCCGGGTCCCTGGCGCTGTGAGACAGCAGTGCTAACCCACTGTGTCACCGTACCCCCGGGAATCGAACCCGGGTCCCTGGCGCTGTGAGACAGCAGTGCTAATCACTGTGTCACCGTGCCCCCGGGAATCGAACCCAGGCCCCTGGCACTGTGAGACAGCAGTGCTAACCCACTGTGTCACCGTGCCCCCGGGAATCGAACCCAGGTCCCTGGCGCTGTGAGACAGCAGTGCTAACTCACTGTGTCACCGTGCCTCCGGGAATCGAACGCAGGTCCCTGGCACTGTGAGACAGCAGTGCTAACCCACTGTGTCACCGTGCCCCCCGGGAATAGAACCCGGGTCCCTGGCGCTGTGAGACAGCAGTGCTAATCACTGTGTCACCGTGCCCCCGGGAATCGAACCCAGGTTCCTGGCGCTGTGAGACAGCAGTGCTAACCCACTGTGTCACCGTGCTGCCGGGAATCGAACCCGGGTCCCTGGCGCTGTGAGACAGCAGTGCTAACTCACTGTGTCACCGTGCCTCCGGGAATCGAACGCAGGTCCCTGGCACTGTGAGACAGCAGTGCTAACCCACTGTGTCACCGTGTCCCCCGGGAATAGAACCCGGGTCCCTGGCGATGTGAGACAGCAGTGCTAATCACTGTGTCACCGTGCCCCCGGGAATCGAACCCAGGTCCCTGGCGCTGTGAGACAGCAGTGCTAACCCACTGTGTCACCATGCTGCCGGGAATCGAACCCGGGTCCCTGGCGCTGTGAGACAGCAGTGCTAACCCACTGTGTCACCGTGCCCCCCGGGAATCGAACCCGGGTCCCTGGCACTGTGAGACAGCAGTGCTAATCACTGTCACTGTGCCCCCCGGGAATCGAACCCCAGGTCCCTGGTGCTGTGAGACAGCAGTGCTAACCCACTGTGTCACCGTGCCCCCAGGAATCAAACCCGGGTCCCTGGCGCTGTGAGACAGCAGTGCTAACCCACTGTGTCACCGTGACCCCAGGAATCGAACCCGGGTCCCTGGCGCTGTGAGACAGCAGTGCTAACCCACTGTGTCACCGTGCCTCCGGGAATTGAACCCGGGTCCCTGGCGCTGTGAGACAGCAGTGCTAATCACTGTGTCACCGTGCCCCGGGGAATCGAACCCGGGTCCCTGGCTCTGTGAGGCAGCAGTGCTAACCCACTGTGTCACCGTGCCCCCAGGAATCGAACCCGGGTCCCTGGCGCTGTGAGACAGCAGTGCTAACCCACTGTGTCACCGTGCCCCCGGGAATCGAACCCGGGTCCCTGGCTCTGTGTGGCAGCAGTGTTAACCCACTGTGTCACCGTGCCCCCAGGAATCGAACCCGGGTCCCTGGCGCTGTGAGACAGCAGTGCTAACCCACTGTGTCACCGTGCCCCCGGGAATCGAACCCGGGTCCCTGGCGCTGTGAGGCAGCAGTGCTAACCCACTGTGTCACCGTGCTCCCAGGAATCGAACCCGGGTCCCTGGCGCCGTGAGACAGCAGTGCTAACCCACTGTGTCACCGTGCCCCCGGGAATTGAACCCGGGTCCCTGGCTCTGTGAGGCAGCAGTGCTAACCCACTGTGTCACTGTGCCCCCAGGAATTGAACCCAGGTCCCTGGCGCTGTGAGACAGCAGTGCTAACCCACTGTGTCACCGTGCCCCCGGGAATCGAACCCGGGTCCCTGGCGCTGTGAGACAGCAGTGCTAACCCACTCTGTCACCGTGCCCCGGGAATCGAACCCGGGTCCCTGGCGCTGTGAGACAGCAGTGCTAATCACTGTGTCACCGTGCCCCGGGGAATCGAACCCGGGTCCCTGGCTCTGTGAGGCAGCAGTGCTAACCCACTGTGTCACCGTGCCCCCGGGAATCGAACCCGGCTCCCTGGCACTGTGAGACAGCAGTGCTAACCCACTGTGTCACTGTGCCCCCAGGAATCGAACCCGGGTCCCTGGCGCTGTGAGACAGCAGTGCTAACCCACTGTGTCACCGGGAATGGAACCCGGGTCCCTGGTGCTGTGAGGCAGCAGTGCTAACTCACTGTGTCACCGTGCCCCCAGGAATGGAACCCGGGTCCCTGGCGCTGTGAGGCAGCAGTGCTAACCCACTGTGACACCGTGTCCCCCCCGGGAATCGAACCCGGGTCCCTGGCACTGTGAGCCTGGCGCTGTGGGACAGTGGTGCTAATCACTGCCACCGTGCCCCCCGGGGATCGAACCCGGGTCCCTGGCGCTGTGAGCCTGGCGCTGTGGGACAGTGGTGCTAACCCACCGTGCCCCCCGGGAATCGAACCCGGGTCCCTGGCGCTGTGGGACAGTGGTGCTAATCACTGTGTCACCGTGCCCCCCGGGGATCGAACCCGGGTCCCTGGCGCTGTGGGACAGTGGTGCTAATCACTGTGTCACCGTGCCCCCCGGGGATCGAACCCGGGTCCCTGGCGCTGTGAGCCTGGCGCTGTGGGACAGTGGTGCTAATCACTGCCACCGTGCCGCCTGTTCTTTAAACTCAGGAGCAAGTTGTTTGCTTTCCATATAACTCTCCCCACACAAACTACCTGGCAATCGTCGAGAGGAATTTACAGTCCCTACTCGGGAGGCATTTTGCTGATAGTGCTGTATACGTCCGGTTGTTGTTGTATTCCACCCAGTCAGCACAGGGAATGTGATATTCTAACCCAGCTTTGCACATGGTAAAATCTGGAACACTTTAGAGTGAGCTGCCCGAGTGAAACCTGCCACTTTGCATCAAGAGGAGAGAAGTAATGAACAGCCCCTTGTCTTGAACCCCTCAGCAATTGGAGTGGAGTGAAAGTTTGCAGGATGTTTCTCCTTTAAAGAACCCCCTGCTCCCCACCCGCTCCCCCCGATCAGTGCCATTTATTGCCCTACTCTCAGAACCCCCCCACACCTACTGCCCCCCCTCCCTGCACAGCTCCCTCACACATTCATCTGGACAAACTGCCCCAAAGGGACGGGTGGAAGTGATGGGCTGAGGTGCTGGGTTGAGGTGTGGTTCTTGGCATTGCTGAAGTCCCAGAACAAAAAGAGACAGCAGGCAGGTTGCACTGGGTCAGATACACTGAGACCAGATGCACAGGAGACCATTCAGCCCACTGGGACTGTGTTAGCTCTCTGTAAGAGCAATGCACCTTGATGCCTTTTTGAATGCCCTGATTAAACCAGTCTTCACCTCACTCTCAGACAGTACCTTCCAGATCCTAACCACTCACTGTGTGAATCTCTCTCCACCACACTCTCAGACAGTACCTTCCAGATCCTAACCACTCGCTGTGTGAATCTCTCTCCACCACGCTCTCAGACAGTACATTCCAGATCCTAACCACTCGCTGTGTGAATCTGCCTCCACCACACTCTCAGACAGTACATTCCAGATCCTAACCACTCGCTGTGTGAATCTGTCTCCACCACACTGTCAGACAGTACATTCCAGATCCTAACTACTCGCTGTGTGAATCTGCCTCCACCACACTCTCAGACAGTACATTCCAGATCCTAACCACTCGCTGTGTGAATCTGCCTCCACCACACTCTCAGACAGTACATTCCAGATCCTAACCACTCGCTGTGTGAATCTGTCTCCACCACACTGTCAGACAGTACATTCCACACCCTAACCACTCGCTGTGTGAATCTGCCTCCACCACACTCTCAGACAGTACATTCCAGATCCTAACCACTCGCTGTGTGAATCTGTCTCCACCACACTCTCAGACAGTGCATTCCAGACCCTAACCACTCGCTGTGCGAACCTGTCTCCACCACACTCTCAGACAGTGCATTCCAGACCCTAACCACTCACTGGGTAAGAGGTAGATTTCTGGAGACTAACGACATCAAGGGATATAAAGATAATGGGGAAAATGAAGCTTAGCCATGACCTGTTTGAATGGCAGAGCAGACTCGATGGGCTGAATGGACTATTCCTGCTCCTATAATCGTCATGCTAACATACTTTTGTTTTCAGTACAATGAGTTTATTGGAAAAGATTAAATAATAAACATGCTTTCACAGAGGATTCACTGACTTGCACACTAGTTAAAGGATATGCAATTCAGCAAAAACAACCTTTGAACCCTGTCTGTGAACAGAAACATGGGCGACAGTGGTTAGCACTGCTGCCTCACAGCACCATGGATCAGGGTTCGATTCCCAGCTCAGGCCACTGTCTGTGCAGACTCTGTACGTTCTCCCCGCGTCTGCGTTTCCTCCGGGTGCTCCGGTTTCCTCCCACTGTCCGAAAGATGTGCTGGTTAGGGTGCATTGGCCGTGCTAAATTCTCTCTCAATGTACCCGAACAGGCGCCGCAGTGTGGTGACAAAGGGATTTTCACAGTAACTTCATTGCAATGTTAATGTAAGCCTTACTTGTGATACTAATAAATAAGTTTTAAACTTTAACCAAAGATAGAAGCTGAAAGACAGACAGACTCCAAAGTTTGTTAGAAAGGAGTTGGAAATATTGGAGAAAGGTTAGAAGTTGTCTTGTTTAATAAGCAACTAACTGACGTGGGGAAATATGGCAAATTCTTTATTTTAAGAACATAAGAAATAGGAGCAGGAGTAGGCCATCTGGCCCTTCGAGCCTGCCCCACCATTCAATAAGATCATGGCTGATCTGTCGTGACTCAGCTCCACCTTCCCGCCCTCTCCCCATAACCCTTAATCCCCTCTCTTATCAAAAACCCATCAACCCGTTTCTTAAAAATATTTAGCGAGGCAGCCTCCACCACTTCAACGGGCAGAGAATTCCAGAGATTCACCACCCTTTGAGTGAAGAAGTTCCTCCTCAACTCCATTCTAAACCGCCTCCCCTTTATCTTAAGGCTGTGCCCCCTAGTCCTGTACCATCAGATTACCATTTAGTACCATTAGATTAAGCTGTACAATGACCCAAGTGAAACTGATTACAATTGTGGATCTGTCGGTTTACAGGCTGTAAAATAAAGCAATCCTTGCCGATCCTGGTCCCTCAATGTCTTCGCTCCCTCCCCAGAAACCTGCCTTTCCAGTTATTCTTATCCCCACTGACTATGTCAGTATCAACCTCCACAATCTGGTTGAAAACAACCTCCTCGCTGCTGACTCAACTTTGCAGCGACTGGGATCAGCTCCTGACAGTATTCCTGGGTGAGAGAGGAGTGAAATACTCTGCAGCTCCGTGTCTCCTTTCCCTTTCCTCCTTCTGTCCTCTCACCCCGAGACAAAAACAGCCTCGGGTCACACCTCCCCGTCACAGTGGACTGACTGATATTCAAAATTCTCATCTCATGCACGCTTTTTTTGTCAACTTCTCGACTGGAAATTCTTGGATCTTCCCCCACACCACCCATGTGATGGTGCTGCAGCGCCCCCACAGGCTGGGCAGTGTCATTGCAGTGTGACAGGTTTACATCAGAGTTCCCATTCCAAATGTGGATGTAGGAGTTTGAATTGAATCTTTGGCTTTAAATTGGGGGTTAAGTATATTTGTGCACCTGATCTCCTGCCCTCAAACCTGGTTATGTCAAGACTAATTTGGTCTCAAATTCCTGTGCGTAATTATTGGGAGGCTTGTTTAGCATATCTCTAATCCAGGTTACAGCCAGACTAAAAATAGCCTCACTGCAGAGTTCAGATTCCAGCCAGAGACACAGGTGATGTTCAAATGTCATTTAAACATTCATTTCTCAGAGTTCTTTTTGTACAACTAACTGACTCACATTTCTCACTCTGCAGACAGTAAATTGATCCAAATACAGTCACTGTGATTACAGAATCCGAGGCTGGAGATTCACTGTCCTGCCCACCATGGGAATCGCAGTGGGCGAGCGGTGGACCATGGGAAGGTCAGTTAGCTTTGGGTGGGATGAGTGAGGCCGTAAGGTCCCACCCACACAATCCTTACAGTGCAGGAGGCCATTCGGCCCATCGAGCCTGCATCGACCACAACCCCACCCAGGTCCTACCCCCACGTATTTACTCTGTTAATCCCTCTGGCACTAAGGGTCAATTTAACATGACCAATCCACCTAACCAGCATGCCTTTCGTACTGTGGGAGGAAACCGGAGCACCCGGAGGAAACCCACGCACACACGGGGAGAATGTGCAGACTCCACACAGACGGTGACCCAAGGCCGGAACTGAACCCTGGGTCCCTGGTGCTGTGAGGCAGCAGTGCGAACCACTGTGACACCCCTAATATCAATGTGTAATCGCTGGGTCAAAATCCTGGAACTGTGGGTGTACCTACACCACATGGTCTGCAGTGGTAAAGGCAGTTTACCACCACCTTCCCCAGGGTAATTAGGGAGGGGCAATAAATGTGGTCTAACCAGCGACGCCCTCATCCCTTCAATGAAGAAAACAAGCTCTACCTTTTGCAGTCTCTCTGTGGCCTCTCTACAGCTCACTTCCCCACCTAGCCTCCTATCAGCAAACCTGAGATATATTACTCTCTGTCTCTTCATCTAAGACACAGATTGTAAATAGCTGAGGCTGTAACACTGACCCTTGTGGCACTCCACTGGTCACTGCCTGCCAAATTGAGAATGTCCCGTTTATGTCCTGTCTTAGCTTCCTGTCTGTTACCCAATATTCGCTATAAATTCTGACTCACTTCAGTTTAGCAGCAATAAAAATAGGAATTATCTTTTGTTTCTCCGACCTGCAACATATTCTTCAGTTTTGTTTTCTTGAGCTAAGCAGCGTTACTAAAAATGTAATCAAAGCTGAAGCTAATCAGTGTTGAGGAGATGTTCTGTGCTGCTGACAAATTGAGATGTTTAAAGTCTGTCTCAGTGAGAGTTGTAGCTTCAGCTTGTGGACACTCAAACTTTGCAACATAACACACAATCGCACGGAAACTCTATTCTGCACCAAATACCAATTTATCCACTGATTATATCTCGATGACAGCTACAGTATACAATCCTGCATTACAATGTCCTTGGACTTTAGAAACATGGCTTCAGAGAAGTCTGTCTGTGACAGAATCTACTGATGTGTCTGGGCTGTTCCCAGCTGCTTGCCAATGTAAGATAACCACTGTGATCAGAGTAAGCTGGTTAATCGCAGTGCCAGGATCTCCTCAGGGTCAAGGACAGAAAAATGTGGATTTGTTTTAAATGAACTCAGTCAGGACTCCTGCTTGCTGACTGAAAGTGTCAGCTGAGAACACAGTGCAGGAACATAAACCAAGGCTCTGACTGATAAACATCTCCTTGGGAAAGACAGGAGCCCAGGGAACAAGGCTGAGAGTCAGGATGAATGTTTGCAAGTTCATTTAAGCAAGGTTTTAGAAAACAACAGCAGACACAGCTGAGACCAGAGCTGCTGAGGACACGCACATGTGTTTATACAGAGGCTGTCACTCGCCAGCACTGACATCCTCAAGAAGGACTGAGTGGCGAATTCAGGAACAGGAGCTCTCGATCATCTCTCTACGCTGGAACATGAACAGTATTTATAAACACGGCAAACTTTCCAGCCAGGATTCTGTTCTCTACTGGAATGAATCTTGAAAAAAATGAATGAATCTGCTCCAATTCAAACTGTGGAACTCGCCTGCGATACAGCATCAAATCTGATTCTCAATGTTAGTCCATCAACAAACTCCCCCCCCCCACCCCAGACATCTGACAATAGCTTTACGCAGTTAATGTGGTTAAACGTTCCACAGCAACAGGAAAGTAATCAGACAAACGTCCAGCACTCAGGCACAGAAAGAGAGAGAGGATGGCTGAATACCTGTAACCAGTGGTGATGGGAGTGAGCTGGGGAGGGGTGGGGGGGCTGGAATTGGAGGGGCACAGAGATGTCAGAGAGGGAGGGGCAAGGCCTTAGAGGGATTGGGAAATAAAGATGAACATTTCATACATGGGACAAAGCGAACTTCAAACCTGGGGGAACCAGAGAATGATGTGGGTATGCCGGCGTTGGACTGGCGTAAACACAGTAAAAAGTCTGACAACACCAGGTTTTAGTCCAACCGATTTATTTGATAATATTCTCACAAGCTTTCGAGGGGGCTGCCTCTTCGTCAGGTGAATGGAGTGAACTCTCCATTCACTTGACAAAGAGGCAGCCCCCTCGAAAGCTTGTGAGAATATTATCAAATAAATCGGTTGGAACCAGAGAAGCCAGTCAGATTGGTACACTGAGACAAAGGGCAGCAAGAAAGAGTAAAAACGTGTAGATAAAAGCAAAACACTGCAGAAGCTGGAATCTGAAACTAAACAGAAAATACTGGAAAATCTGAGCAGCTCTGACAGCATCTATGGGGAGAGAATGATCGAGTCGGGATGACCCTATTCTCTATTCACAGAGGCTGTCTGACCTGCTGAAATTTTCCATCATTTACACAATGAAGATTGAGAATGAGGAGAATTTATTTTTTACACAGCAAGTTTATTATAATCTGGAATGTACCGCCTAGAGGGAACTGGAATCAGGTTCAACTGCAGCTTTCCAAAGAGAATGGGGTAGGTACTTGGAAATGAAAATATTTGCAAGGCCATGGGGGAAAAATTGGACAGATTCCTAAGAGGGCCAGTATAGGTGTGGTGGGCTGAATGGCCTCTTTCTGTGCTCTATGATTCTATATCCTGTGCTTCAGAAGGATATGGGTGGCATCTCAATAGGGAGCGGGTTGGGGTGTAGGACAGACAGACAGACAGCGAGACTGGCACTGGCAGCTGTCACAAAGCCCCCAGTGATGGGCAGTCGCTGGGTCACACGTGACCACCTCTACTTTTGCTTCAGATAAAGGGAACAAGTTGCAGCCTGTTGGCAATGCTCCGTACACAACACATCCTGATCCCTATTAAACACAGATGATACATGTTGGTTTAGTGCAAAGAGATTTTTTTCAAACTGCCTGCACATGTATAACAGAGGTTATTTAGTTCCATTGTCATCAGGAAGCAGGGCAACTTCCAGTTGTCAACTCAAATAGAACATAGAACAATACAGTGCAGAACAGGCCCTTCGGCCCACATATATATATAGCCAAATATTTGCCTCTCCCGCGCTAATCCCGCACAGAATCCTACTGCCCCGTCCTGGCCAAGTCCAAACACCTCGGCAGCAACTCGTGGGTTTGCTGAATTCACTCCTCCCGCAGTGTGAGTGAGGGGCCGGGGAGTGATGGAGACGGAATAAGGCACTGGATAAATTTTAACCATATTTCAGATGAAACATGAAGCTGAGGATGTGTGTGCCCTCAGGCAGAGGTGAGAGATTCCACCACTGTTTGAAGAGGAGCAGGGAAACTCCATCCATTGTTCTGGCCAATGTTCATCCACTTAGCTACTTGCCTGAGTGTTGCTTTGGGATCTTGCTGTGCCGCACTTCAAAAAATACTTCAACGTCTGTGAAAATCTCTGGGAATGTCCTGATGTCACGGAACACATGAAAGAAATGCAAAACCCTTTTCAATTTAAGGAGCAGTTGTGTGGAGGCCTCGAGGAAGGAGATTGAGGTTTAAGCAGATCCATCCATTTCGGGCAGGGTTAGATCAGGAACTGGGGAGAGACTCTGCGCGGGATCCTTGGAGAGTGAACCTCACTGTTGTGTTACAGCCGGCTGCCAATGGAAACCCCGGCATTTACCATCACATCTCAGTGCTGCATTTCACTCGCTTGTTCCACAACGGTAAAAATTCAGATGATGCGTCTCTCAAACAGGCCAAACATTTATTTAATATCTGAGCTTGCAAAGCAGCCAACGCGCCAAAACGCTTCCCGTGGTCCATTGCCGTGAGTGATGATATCGTCCAGTTTCCCTATTCCCAGTTTACCGAGCACACGACATCCCCCTGGTTTTGATCATGGTTTCATGGGAAGGGGAGGAGGCCATTCAGCCCCTCAAGCCTCTTCTGGCGTTCTAGTGGATCATGATTTCAGCGTGGATGAGTTCCCTGATTAGGGGGTGATGTGTTCAGTTGTGATAGATTGCAGAGCTTGCCATCTGACTGAGTGTTCAGGTAAAGCACCTTCCATATCGACAGGGCAAAGGTCAGGAGATGTCAAACAGAGCGTGGGCTCAGCCGGAGCTCTGGTTCACTCCAATCTTCACTCGGAAACTGGCAGAAGTGGTGCCATCAAACAAGGCGCAGTCACTGCAGGGCTGAATGAGTCTGTGAAGCTTTGGTGGACAGTTTTGCCTCAATGATTTGCAGCCTCACTGTCTGTGCTGAATCCTGGGAATATCCCAACAGACTGAATCACAAACCCCTCGAGGACAGAGCTCCTGGTTTGCCACAAACAGGGGAGTTTCATTGGTTCAGGCATGTCGGTACGATGGAGGGTGCAGTGTACCCAAATCTTCCTGAATGGCATAGTAACTACAGCCAGAGAGCCAATCAGAACCACACGGGCTTATAACAGGGGCAGGGGTAATTATGATGTGATTAGGCAAGAATTAGGGGGCATAAGATGGGAGCAGAAACTGTCCGGTACGGGCACAAACGAGCTTTTTCAAGGAACAAATACTGCGTGTCCTTGATAGGTATGTCCCTGTCAGGCAGGGAGGAAATGGCCGAGTGAGGGAAACGAGGGTTCATAAAGGAGGTTGAACGTCTTGTTAAGAGGAAAATGGAAGCGTTATGTAAGGATGAAAACACAAGGTTCAATTGGGCCGCTTGAGGGTCACAAGGTAGCTAGGAAGGTTGCCACTCAGTGGATAGAGCCGTGAAGAAGGCTTATAGTGTGTTCGCGTTTATTAACAGGGAGTTTGAGTTTAAGAGCCATGGGGTTATGCTGCAATTATACAGGACCTTGGTGAGACCATAGTTGAAATATTGTGTGCAGTTAAAGAACAAAGAACAATACAGCACAGGAACAGGCCCTTCAGCCCTCCAAACCTGCACCGACCATGCGCCCAACTAGACCATTCGTTTGTATCCCTCTATTCCCAGTCTGTTCATGTGGCTATCTAGATAAGTCTTAAACGATCCCAGCGTGTCCGCCTCCACCACCTTGCTTGGTAGTGCATTCCAGTCCCCACCACCCTCTGTGTAAAATACATCCCTCTGACATCTGTCACCTCACTATAAGAAGGATGTGGAAGCATTGGAGAGAGTGCAGAGGAGATTTACCAGGATGCTGCCTGGTTTGGGGGAAAGGTCTTATGAGGAAAGGTTGAGGGAGCTGGGGCTTTTCTCTTTAGAGCGGAGGAGGATGAGAGGCAACTTAATAGAGGTTTATAAGATGATGAGGGGGACAGATAGAGTGGACGTGCAGAGACTATTTCCTCAGGTGGATGTAGCTGTTACTAAGAACATAAGAAATAGGAGCAGGAGTAGGCCATCTAGCCCTTCGAGCCTGCCCCGCCATTCAATAAGATCATGGCTGATCTGTCGTGGCTCAGTTCCACCTTCCCGCCCTCTCCCCATAACCCTTAATCCCCTCTCTTATCAAAAACCCATCAACCCGCTTCTTGAAAATATTTAGCGAGGCAGCCCCCACCACTTCAACGGGCAGAGAATTCCAGAGATTCACCACCCTTTGAGTGAAGAAGTTCCTCCTCAACTCTGTTCTAAACCGCCCCCCCCCCTTTATCTTGAGTCTGTGCCCCCTAGTCCTACTGTCCTTTCTGAGCGGGAAGAGTCTTTCCACCTCTATCCTATCCATCCCATTCATCATCTTACACGTCTCAATGAGATCTCCCCTCATTCTCAACAACATGTCACAGTGACACTCAACAACACGTCACAGTGATACTCAACAACACGTCACAGTGACACTCAACAACACGCCAGTAACACTCGACAGCACGTCACAGTGACACTCAACAACATGCCACAGTGACACTCAACAACACGCCACAGTGACACTCAACAACACGTCACAGTGACACTCAACAACACGCCACAGTGACACTCAACACGCCACAGTGACACTCAACAACACGCCAGTGACACTCAACAACACACCAGTGACACTCAACAACACGTCACAGTGACACTCAACAACACGCCACAGTGACACTCAACAACACGCCACAGTGACACTCAACAACACGCCACAGTGACACTCAACAACACGCCACAGTGACACTCAACAACACACCAGTGACACTCAACAACACGCCACAGTGACACTCAACAACACACCAGTGACACTCAACAACACGTCACAGTGACACTCAACAACACGCCACAGTGACACTCAACAACACACCAGTGACACTCAACAACACGCCACAGTGACACTCAACAACACGTCACAGTGACACTCAACAACACGTCACAGTGACACTCAACAACACGCCACAGTGACACTCAACAACACGCCACAGTGACACTCAACAACACGCCACAGTGACACTCAACAACACGCCACAGTGACACTCAACAACACACCAGTGACACTCAACAACACGCCACAGTGACACTCAACAACACACCAGTGACACTCAACAACACGTCACAGTGACACTCAACAACACGCCACAGTGACACTCAACAACACACCAGTGACACTCAACAACACGCCACAGTGACACTCAACAACACGTCACAGTGACACTCAACAACACGCCACAGTGACACTCAACAACACACCAGTGACACTCAACAACACGTCACAGTGACACTCAACAACACGCCACAGTGACACTCAACAACACACCAGTGACACTCAACAACACGTCACAGTGACACTCAACAACACGCCACAGTGACACTCAACAACAAGCCAGTGACACTCGACAACACGTCACAGTGACACTCAACAACACGTCACAGTGACACTCAACAACACGCCACAGTGACACTCAACAACAAGCCAGTGACACTCGACAACACGTCACAGTGACACTCAACAACACATCACAGTGACACTCAACAACACGTCACAGTGACACTCAACAACAAGCCAGTGACACTCGACAACACGCCACAGTGACACTCAACACGCCAGTGACACAACACGCCAGTGACACTCAACAACACGTCACAGTGACACTCAACAACACGCCACAGTGACACTCAACAACACGTCACAGTGACACTCAACAACACGTCACAGTGACACTCAACAACACGTCACAGTGACACTCAACAACACACCAGTGACACTCAACAACATGCCAGTGACACTCGACAACACGTCACAGTGACACTCAGCAACACGCCGCAGTGACACTCAACAACACGTCACTGTGACACTCAACAACACACCAGTGACACTCAACAACACGCCAGTGACACTCGACAACACATCACAGTGACACTCAACAACACGCCACAGTGACACTCAACAACACGTCACAGTGACACTCAACAACACGCCACAGTGACACTCAACAACACATCACAGTGACATTCAACAACACGCCACAGTGACACTCATCAACAAGCCACAGTGACACTCAACAACACGCCACAATGACACTCAACAACACGTCACAATGACAGTCAACAACACGTCACCGTGACACTCAACAACACGTCACAGTGACACTCAGCAACACGCCACAGTGACACTCAACAACACGCTAGTGACACTCAACAACACGCCACAGTGACACTCAACAACACGCCACAGTGACACTCAACAACACGTCACAGTGACACTCAACAACACGCCACAGTGACACTCAACAACACGTCACAGTGACACTCAACAACACGTCACAGTGACACTCAACAACACGTCACAGTGACACTCAACAACACGCCACAGTGACACTCAACAACACGTCACAGTGACATTCAACAACACACCACAGTGACACTCAGCAACACGCCACAGTGACACTCAACAACACGCCACAGTGACACTCAACAACACGTCACAGTGACACTCAACAATACGTCACAGTGACATTCAACAACACGTCACATTGACACTCAACAACACGCCACAGTGACACTCAACAACACGTCACAGTGACACTCAACAACACGCCACAGTGACACTCAACAACACGTCACAGTGACACTCAGCAACACGTCAGTGACACTCAACAACACGTCAGTGACACTCAACAACACGTCACAGTGACACTCAACAACACGTCACAGTGACACTCAACATCACGCCACAGTGACACTCAACATCACGCCACAGTGACACTCAACAACACGCCACAGTGACACTCAACAACACGTCACAGTGACACTCAACAACACGCCACAGTGACACTCAACAACACGTCACAGTGACACTCAACAACACGTCACAGTGACACTCAACAACACGTCACAGTGACACTCAACAACACACCAGTGACACTCAACAACACGCCACAGTGACACTCAACAACACGCCACAGTGACACTCAACAACACGTCACAGTGACACTCAACAACACGTCACAGTGACACTCAACAACACGTCACAGTGACACTCAACAACACGCCACAGTGACACTCAACAACACGCCACAGTGACACTCAACAACACGTCACAGTGACATTCAACAACACGTCACAGTGACACTCAACAACACGTCACAGTGACACTCAACAACACGCCACAGTGACACTCAACAACACGTCACAGTGACATTCAACAACACGCCACAGTGACACTCAACAACACGTCACAGTGACATTCAACAACACACCACAGTGACACTCAACAACACGTCACAGTGACACTCAACAACACGCCACAGTGACACTCAACAACACGCCACAGTGACACTCAACAACACGTCACAGTGACACTCAACAACACACCACAGTGACACTCAACAACACGTCACAGTGACACTCAACAACACGTCACAGTGACACTCAACAACACGTCACAGTGACACTCAACAACACACCAGTGACACTCAACAACATGACAGTGACACTCGACAACACGTCACAGTGACACTCAGCAACACGCCGCAGTGACACTCAACAACACGTCACAGTGACACTCAACAACACGCCAGTGACACTCGACAACACATCACAGTGACACTCAACAACACGCCACAGTGACACTCAACAACACGTCACAGTGACACTCAACACGCCAGTGACACAACAACACGCCAGTGACACTCAACAACACGTCACAGTGACACTCAACAACACGCCACAGTAACACATAAGAACATAAGAAATAGGAGCAGGAGTAGGCCATCTGGCCCTTCGAGCCTGCCCCGCCATTCAATAAGATCATGGCTGATCTGTCGCGACTCAGCTCCACCTTCCCGCCCTCTCCCCATAACCCTTAATCCCTTCTCTTATCAAAAACCCATCAACCCGTTTCTTAAAAATATTTAGCGAGGCAGCCTCCACCACTTCAACGGGCAGAGAATTCCAGAGATTCACCACCCTTTTAGGTGAAGAAGTTCCTCCTCAACTCTGTTCTAAAATGCTCCCCCCCCCTTTATCTTGAGGCTGTGCCCCCTAGTCCTACTGTCTTTTTTGAGCGGGAAGAGTCTCTCCACCTCTACCCTATCCATCCCATTCATCATCTTACACGTCTCAATGAGATCTCCCCTCATTCTCAACAACATGTCACAGTGACACTCAACAACACGCCACAGTGACACTCAACAACACGTCACAGTGACACTCAACAACACGCCACAGTGACACTCAACAACACGCCACAGTGACACTCAACAACGCGCCACAGTGACACTCAACAACACGCCACAGTGACACTCAACAACACGTCACAGTGACACTCAACAACACGCCACAGTGACACTCAACAACACGCCACAGTGACACGCAACAACACGCCACAGTGACACTCAACAACACGTCACAGTGACACTCAACAACACGCCACAGTGACACTCAACAACACGTCACAGTGGCACTCAACAACACGCCACAGTGACACTCAACAACACGCCACAGTGACACTCAACAACGCGCCACAGTGACACTCAACAACACGCCACAGTGACACTCAACAACACGCCACAGTGACACTCAACAACACGTCACAGTGACACTCAACAACACGTCACAGTGACACTCAACAACACGTCACAGTGACACTCAACAACACGTCACAGTGACACTCAACAACACGTCACAGTGACACTCAACAACACGCCACAGTGACACTCAACAACGCGCCACAGTGACACTCAACAACACGCCACAGTGACACTCAACAACACGCCACAGTGACACTCAACAACACGTCACAGTGACACTCAACAACACGTCACAGTGACACTCAACAACACGTCACAGTGACACTCAACAACACGTCACAGTGACACTCAACAACACGTCACAGTGACACTCAACAACACGTCACAGTGACATTCAACAACACGCCACAGTGACACTCAACAACACGCCACAGTGACACTCAACAACACGCCACAGTGACACTCAACACATCACAGTGACATTCAACAACACGCCACAGTGACATCAGCAACACACCACAGTGACACTCAGCAACACGCCACAGTGACACTCAACAACACGTCACAGTGACACTCAACAACACGTCACAATGACAGTCAACAACACGTCACAGTGACACTCAACAACACGTCACAGTGACACTCAACAACACGTCACAGTGACACTCAACAACACGCCACAGTGACACTCAACACATCACAGTGACATTCAACAACACGCCACAGTGACACTCAGCAACACGCCACAGTGACACTCAACAACACGCCACAGTGACACTCAACACATCACAGTGACATTCAACAACACGCCACAGTGACATCAGCAACACGCCACAGTGACACTCAGCAACACGCCACAGTGACACTCAACAACACACCACAGTGACACTCAGCAACACGCCACAGTGACACTCAACAACACGCCACAGTGACACTCAACAACACGTCACAGTGACACTCAACAATACGTCACAGTGACATTCAACAACACGTCACATTGACACTCAACAACACGCCACAGTGACACTCAACAACACGTCACAGTGACACTCAACAACACGCCACAGTGACACTCAACAACACGTCACAGTGACACTCAGCAACACGTCAGTGACACTCAACAACACGTCAGTGACACTCAACAACACGTCACAGTGACACTCAACAACACGTCACAGTGACACTCAACATCACGCCACAGTGACACTCAACATCACGCCACAGTGACACTCAACAACACGCCACAGTGACACTCAACAACACGTCACAGTGACACTCAACAACACGCCACAGTGACACTCAACAACACGTCACAGTGACACTCAACAACACGTCACAGTGACACTCAACAACACGTCACAGTGACACTCAACAACACACCAGTGACACTCAACAACACGCCACAGTGACACTCAACAACACGCCACAGTGACACTCAACAACACGTCACAGTGACACTCAACAACACGTCACAGTGACACTCAACAACACGTCACAGTGACACTCAACAACACGCCACAGTGACACTCAACAACACGCCACAGTGACACTCAACAACACGTCACAGTGACATTCAACAACACGTCACAGTGACACTCAACAACACGTCACAGTGACACTCAACAACACGCCACAGTGACACTCAACAACACGTCACAGTGACATTCAACAACACGCCACAGTGACACTCAACAACACGTCACAGTGACATTCAACAACACACCACAGTGACACTCAACAACACGTCACAGTGACACTCAACAACACGCCACAGTGACACTCAACAACACGCCACAGTGACACTCAACAACACGTCACAGTGACACTCAACAACACACCACAGTGACACTCAACAACACGTCACAGTGACACTCAACAACACGTCACAGTGACACTCAACAACACGTCACAGTGACACTCAACAACACACCAGTGACACTCAACAACATGACAGTGACACTCGACAACACGTCACAGTGACACTCAGCAACACGCCGCAGTGACACTCAACAACACGTCACAGTGACACTCAACAACACGCCAGTGACACTCGACAACACATCACAGTGACACTCAACAACACGCCACAGTGACACTCAACAACACGTCACAGTGACACTCAACACGCCAGTGACACAACAACACGCCAGTGACACTCAACAACACGTCACAGTGACACTCAACAACACGCCACAGTAACACATAAGAACATAAGAAATAGGAGCAGGAGTAGGCCATCTGGCCCTTCGAGCCTGCCCCGCCATTCAATAAGATCATGGCTGATCTGTCGCGACTCAGCTCCACCTTCCCGCCCTCTCCCCATAACCCTTAATCCCTTCTCTTATCAAAAACCCATCAACCCGTTTCTTAAAAATATTTAGCGAGGCAGCCTCCACCACTTCAACGGGCAGAGAATTCCAGAGATTCACCACCCTTTTAGGTGAAGAAGTTCCTCCTCAACTCTGTTCTAAAATGCTCCCCCCCCCTTTATCTTGAGGCTGTGCCCCCTAGTCCTACTGTCTTTTTTGAGCGGGAAGAGTCTCTCCACCTCTACCCTATCCATCCCATTCATCATCTTACACGTCTCAATGAGATCTCCCCTCATTCTCAACAACATGTCACAGTGACACTCAACAACACGCCACAGTGACACTCAACAACACGTCACAGTGACACTCAACAACACGCCACAGTGACACTCAACAACACGCCACAGTGACACTCAACAACGCGCCACAGTGACACTCAACAACACGCCACAGTGACACTCAACAACACGTCACAGTGACACTCAACAACACGCCACAGTGACACTCAACAACACGCCACAGTGACACGCAACAACACGCCACAGTGACACTCAACAACACGTCACAGTGACACTCAACAACACGCCACAGTGACACTCAACAACACGTCACAGTGGCACTCAACAACACGCCACAGTGACACTCAACAACACGCCACAGTGACACTCAACAACGCGCCACAGTGACACTCAACAACACGCCACAGTGACACTCAACAACACGCCACAGTGACACTCAACAACACGTCACAGTGACACTCAACAACACGTCACAGTGACACTCAACAACACGTCACAGTGACACTCAACAACACGTCACAGTGACACTCAACAACACGTCACAGTGACACTCAACAACACGTCACAGTGACACTCAACAACACGCCACAGTGACACTCAACAACGCGCCACAGTGACACTCAACAACACGCCACAGTGACACTCAACAACACGCCACAGTGACACTCAACAACACGTCACAGTGACACTCAACAACACGTCACAGTGACACTCAACAACACGTCACAGTGACACTCAACAACACGTCACAGTGACACTCAACAACACGTCACAGTGACACTCAACAACACGTCACAGTGACATTCAACAACACGCCACAGTGACACTCAACAACACGCCACAGTGACACTCAACAACACGCCACAGTGACACTCAACACATCACAGTGACATTCAACAACACGCCACAGTGACATCAGCAACACACCACAGTGACACTCAACAACACGTCACAGTGACACTCAACAACACGTCACAATGACAGTCAACAACACGTCACAGTGACACTCAACAACACGTCACAGTGACACTCAACAACACGTCACAGTGACACTCAACAACACGCCACAGTGACACTCAACACATCACAGTGACATTCAACAACACGCCACAGTGACACTCAGCAACACGCCACAGTGACACTCAACAACACGCCACAGTGACACTCAACACATCACAGTGACATTCAACAACACGCCACAGTGACATCAGCAACACGCCACAGTGACACTCAGCAACACGCCACAGTGACACTCAACAACACGCCACAGTGACACTCAACAACACGTCACAATGACAGTCAACAACACGTCACAGTGACACTCAACAACACGCTAGTGACACTCAACAACACGCCACAGTGACACTCAACAACACGTCACAGTGACACTCAACAACACGCCAGTGACACTCGACAGCACGTCACAGTGACACTCAACAACACGCCACAGTGACACTCAACAACACGCTAGTGACACTCAACAACACGCCACAGTGACACTCAACAACACGCCACAGTGACACTCAACAACACGTCACAGTGACACTCAACAGCACACCACAGTGACACTCAACAACACGTCACAGTGACACTCAACAACACGCCACAGTGACACTCAACAACACGCCACAGTGACACTCAACAACACGTCACAGTGACACTCAACAACACGTCACAGTGACACTCAACAACACGCCACAGTGACACTCAGCAACACGCCACAGTGACACTCAACAACACGCCACAGTGACACTCAACAACACGTCACAGTGACACTCAACAACACGTCACAGTGACACTCAACAATACGTCACAGTGACACTCAACAACACGTCACAGTGACACTCAACAACACGTCACAGTGACACTCAACAACACGCCACAGTGACACTCAACAACACACCAGTGACACTCAACACATCACAGTGACACTCAACAACACGCCACAGTGACACTCAACAACACATCACAGTGACACTCAGCAACACGTCAGTGACACTCAACAACACATCACAGTGACACTCAACAACACGTCACAGTGACACTCAACAACACGTCACAGTGACACTCAACAACACGTCACAGTGACACTCAACAACACGTCACAGTGACACTCAACAACACACCACAGTGACACTCAACAACACGCCACAGTGACACTCAACAACACGTCACAGTGACACTCAACAACACGTCACAGTGACACTCAACAACACGCCACAGTGACACTCAACAATACGTCACAGTGACACTCAACAACACGTCACAGTGACACTCAACAACACGTCACAGTGACACTCAACAACACGTCACAGTGACACTCAACAACACGTCACAGTGACACTCAACAACACGCCACAGTGACACTCAACAACACATCACAGTGACACTCAGCAACACGTCAGTGACACTCAACAACACGTCACAGTGACACTCAACAACACATCACAATGACACTCAACAACACGTCACAGTGACACTCAACAACACGTCACAGTGACACTCAACAACACGTCACAGTGACACTCAACAACACGTCACATTGACACTCAACAACACGCCACAGTGACACTCAACAACACGCCACAGTGACACTCAACAACACGTCACAGTGACACTCAACAACACGTCACAGTGACACTCAACAACACGTCACAGTGACACTCAACAACACGTCACAGTGACACTCAACAACACGTCACAGTGACACTCAACAACACGCCACAGTGACACTCAACAACACGTCACAGTGACACTCAACAACACGCCACAGTGACACTCAACAACACGCCACAGTGACACTCAACAACACGCCACAGTGACACTCAACAACACGTCACAGTGACACTCAACAACACGTCACAGTGACACTCAACAACACGTCACAGTGACACTCAACAACACGTCACAGTGACACTCAACAACACGTCACAGTGACACTCAACAACACGCCACAGTGACACTCAACACGTCACAGTGACACTCAACAACACGTCAGTGACACAGTCACTTTGGCTGTACTTGTTGGAGCAAAATCTGCCCCTCGAGGATGGGCTTCTTTAGCCCTGAGCGTCAGTCCTGCATGTCCATCATCATTCGTTCACAAGCTTGATCACAGATTTGACTCTGAGGTGAGATTCCAACCCACATCCCTTCGCCATCACTAAGACCACCTCCTCCCACCTCGGGAACACTGTCCGATTTCACCTGCCCGAGAGCTGCTGCAACTCTCAGACTTTAATAACTCTGGACTTGAACGTTTAAACCAAACACTGAAAGGGTCATCCAGACTCGAAACCTTGCCTCTAGTCTCTCCCCACAGTGGCTGACAGACCTGCTGAGATTTTCCAGCATTTTCTGTTTTTGTTTCAGATTCCAGCACCCGCAGTAATTTGCGTTTATATTTAAGTAATTCAGTACAAATTGGAAGCGATGGTCTCGATTGTAAAGCCTGCTACCTCCGCAGACTCCAGCTCTCTGACTGGAGCTCACATCACTCAGTAGATTCAACAGATTTTTGGATTTTAATGGCAGCAAGGGGAATGGGGAGAAAGTGGGAATAAGGCATTGAGATCGGGGATCAGCCATGATTGTAATGAATGGGGGAGCAGGCTCGAAGGTCGAATGGTCCACTCCTGCTCCAAGATTCTGGTTGGAATTCTCCCATCCCGCCCACCATGGGAATTGTGGAGAGGGACCGTGCGAAGGTGCGTGGACCTGGGGCAGGGATTTCTGGCCTGGGGGGGCGAGGCTGGCCATGTTTTTGTGTATTCCGAGTTATTGGAATAGGGAAGACTTTACGAATCTGATCTCTGGATTTATCAGCAAGCAATCAGATTGACAAAAAAGGGAGAACGCAGGAAGATGGGCTGAATGGCTCCTTCTGCACTGCAGGGATTCCATGAGGAAGGCCTGGAGTAGCGGGGAACTGCAACAAAAATAAAAATTCACATCAGTGTTTTATCACTGGTAACAACACACTGAAATGATAAAGCACCGATTAACCCTCTGGAGGAAGGAATGCCTCGCTGAATTTCCACATTAACTGACAAAGTGGATAGAAACACAGGAGCACGATAAGGGTGGGGGGGGGGTGGTAGCCCGTACCCTGCGTTAAACTGATAACACACACCAGAATCACAGTAAGAACAGGAATGCTTGTGAAACTCGGGGGTTTGTTCCGATGCCATTCACGACCCAGCGGAATCAATCTCCCGTGTGACAGCTGGGACCCAGAGCCTGGCAATGAGCCTTCACCCTGGCTGGCAACGGGTGAGAATCAAAGTCTGAGTTCTTGCCAGAGGACTCAGGTGACTGTCCTGACAGGAGCACAGAAGGTCAAAGGACAGCAATGACACCAGTCGGATCGTAGTTACTCTCTGCCCCTCCTCTCCTCGATACTGAACAGAGCCAGAGTTCCACTTCCAGAGGCAAAGCGCTCACTGGCCATTTATTCAATTTCAGTGGAATATGAAGATGAAATAAGGGTCACTTTAAGGAGGGATGGCTCTGGAACTCCAGGTAAGAACTCCTCTCTGACCCAGGACACCAGCTGCGGAAACATCCCCAAATAACATCGGAATAACATCCATCTGGAACTGCAGAATCCCAGACCACAGCACTTTCAGAGCCTATACACAGACCTCACAAATCACAGTGTGTACACAGTCCCAGCAAATCACAGTGTGTACACAGTCCCAGCAAATCACAGTGTGTACGCAGACCCAGCAAATCACAGTGTGTACGCAGACCTCACAAATCACAGTGTGTACACAGTCCCAGCAAATCACAGTGTGTACGCAGACCCAGCAAATCACAGTGTGTACGCAGACCCAGCAAATCACAGTGTGTACACAGTCCCAGTAAATCACAGTGTGTACACAGTCCCAGTAAATCACAGTGTGTACGCAGACCCAGCAAATCACAGTGTGTACGCAGACCTCACAAATCACAGTGTGTACACAGTCCCAGTAAATCACAGTGTGTACGCAGACCTCACAAATCACAGTGTGTACACAGTCCCAGTAAATCACAGTGTGTACGCAGACCCAGCAAATCACAGTGTGTACGCAGACCTCACAAATCACAGTGTGTACACAGTCCCAGCAAATCACAGTGTGTACGCAGACCTCACAAATCACAGTGTGTACACAGTCCCAGTAAATCACAGTGTGTACACAGTCCCAGTAAATCACAGTGTGTACACAGTCCCAGCAAATCACAGTGTGTACACAGTCCCAGCAAATCACAGTGTATACACAGTCCCAGTAAATCACAGTGTGTACACAGTCCCAGTAAATCACAGTGTGTACACAGTCCCAGCAAATCACAGTGTGTACGCAGACCCAGCAAATCACAGTGTGTACACAGTCCCAGTAAATCACAGTGTGTACACAGTCCCAGCAAATCACAGTGTGTACACAGTCCCAGCAAATCACAGTGTGTACACAGTCCCAGCAAATCACAGTGTGTACACAGTCCCAGTAAATCAGTGTATGCAGTCCCAGCAAATCAGTGTGTACACAGACCCAGTAAATCACAGTGTGTACACAGACCCAGTAAATCACAGTGTGTACACAGTCCCAGTAAATCAGTGTATGCAGTCCCAGCAAATCAGTGTGTACACAGACCCAGTAAATCACAGTGTGTACACAGACCCAGTAAATCACAGTGTGTACACAGTCCCAGCAAATCACAGTGTGTACGCAGACCCAGCAAATCACAGTGTGTACACAGTCCCAGTAAATCACAGTGTGTACACAGTCCCAGCAAATCACAGTGTGTACACAGTCCCAGCAAATCACAGTGTGTACACAGTCCCAGTAAATCAGTGTATGCAGTCCCAGCAAATCAGTGTGTACACAGACCCAGTAAATCACAGTGTGTACACAGTCCCAGCAAATCACAGTGTGTACACAGTCCCAGCAAATCACAGTGTGTACACAGTCCCAGCAAATCACAGTGTGTACACAGTCCCAGTAAATCAGTGTATGCAGTCCCAGCAAATCAGTGTGTACACAGACCCAGTAAATCACAGTGTGTACACAGTCCCAGTAAATCACAGTGTGTACACAGTCCCAGTAAATCACAGTGTGTACACAGTCCCAGTAAGTCACTGTGTGTACACAGACCCAGTAAATCACAGTGTGTACACAGTCCCCGGTAAATCACTGTGTGTACACAGACCAGTAAGTCACTGTGTGTACACAGTCCCGGTAAATCACTGTGTGTACGCAGACCCAGTAAATCACAGTGTGTACACAAACCCAGTAAGTCCACTGTGTGTACACAGACCCAGTAAATCACAGTGTGTACACAGTCCCGGTAAATCACTGTGTGTAACACAGTCCCAAGCAAATCACAGCGTGTTCATTCACAGACCAGCAAGTATTTATTGTAATTTCTGTCTGAATCTGCTCCCATTACACACACACAGTGCATGAACCGAGATGAAGGCCATGATTCTCCCAAAGAAATCTAAGTGCTGCCCTGACGGAAAAGTGGAATGTTACCTGCTGGCACTGACTGGGTGGGAATCAACCACACTTTGGTTGCCCTAAAACTCCCATGGTGAAACACATTTCACAGAAAGCGGGGCATCCTGAGTACAGAGCCAGCCCCCAGGGAGCAGTGACTCGATCTAACTCCAGTCAGAGAGATTCAAGTAACTAATTCCTCTTCAGATACAGTGGGTTGGTCACTGGGTTCAATCGCCACAAATGGGTCGGGTTCTGGGACTTTTCCATCTGTGTGTGTGTGTGTGTGTGTAAGTCTAGATTCTTCTGTGGGGAGCAGTTCACATTCTGCTTTAATTATAAGATGCCCACACACGAGGCTGAGACAGGAACGCCTGGATCCCAGCTTGTCCCTGTGACCTACTATCCTCAGTAAGAAATCGTACAACACCAGGTTAAAAGTCCAACAGGTTTATTTGGTAGTAAAAGCCACTAGCTTTCGGAGCGCTGCTCCTTCATCAGGGTGAGTGGGGAGTTCTGATCGCAAACGGCATATAAAGGCACACACAGTTTACAGAATACTGATTAGAATGTGATACACCTAATCTGCTGTCCAAATCTTAAAGATGCAGACAATGTGAGTGGGAGGAGCATTAGGTTAAAGAGATGTGTATTGTCTCCAGACAGGGACAGTTAGTGAGATTTTGCAAGTCCAGGCAAGTCACGGGGGTTACAGATAGTGCGACATGAACCCAAGATCCCTGTTGAGACCGTCCTCATGTGTGCGGACTTGGCTATCAGTCCCTGCTCAGCGACTCTGCGCTGTCGTGTGTCATGAAGGCTGCCTTGGAGAATGTTTATCTGAAGATCAGAGACCTACTATCCTCACACAGTGACACAGTGAGCACGTGAACAAAAACCTACCCTGATGTTCCTCTGAGACCCAACCAAAGCAAACTCCTGAGATGCACCATATGTCAGAATGAAACCTTACAACCTGTGAGAATCTGCCCTCCTCCATTCTAACCTCTCCTGCATCCTGACGGGAATCACTCCAGCATTAATTACCTATGGCCCAGGCAGCAGATTTCCCTCTCTATACCTTGCTCACCTTTCAAACTGCACTTAAATGTTCCTGTGGAATGTGGTTCAGGTTAAATTCTGTTGGACTGTCGCTCCAGTGCAGCAAACTTGGCGCATTTAACAGAGTCAAAGGCGCTATATAAATGCACACTGCAAATTCACACACTAATACAAGGTCAGAATTGATTAGTGGGGAAGGGGGAAGATGGGTCTTGTTGTACCTGGTCTGATGGCGTCCATCACAGCCCGCGATGCTTTCAGAACAGCCTGGTAGATCGCACGCTGGTCAGGAGTGAACCTGCCGTTGGCTGGGAAGGAGCAGGTGATGTCAGAGCCATAGCAGTAATATTCACCACCCATATCAAAGAGGCTGCCAATATACAATCAATATATTAATAAACGATAATCTCAGAGTCTCATACACAGGCTTACACACAGCAGAGACCACATACATTGCACAAGTTAACATCACTGCAAGTTAAATCCAGTATCTAACCCCAGATACAGAGTAAAGCTCCCTCTACACTGTCCCCATCAAACACTCCCAGGACAGGTACAGCACGGGGTTAGATACAGAGTAAAGCTCCCTCTACACTGTCCCCCCATCAAACACTCCCAGGACAGGTACAGCACGGGTTAGATACAGAGTAAAGCTCCCTCTACACTGTCCCCTCATCAAACACTCCCAGGACAGGTACAGCACGGGGTTAGATACAGAGTAAAGCTCCCTCTACACTGTCCCCCCATCAAATACTCCCAGGACAGGTACAGCACGGGGTTAGATACAGAGTAAAGCTCCCTCTACACTGTCCCCATCACTTTGCAAGCCCAGGCAGGTCGCGGGGGTTGCAGATAGTGCGACATGAACCCAAGATCCCTGTTGAGACCGTTCAGAACTCTTCATTCACCTGACGAAGAGGATAACCTCGAAAGCTTGCTTGCTTGTGAGGATATTATCAAATAAATCGGTTGGACTAAAACCTGGTGTTGTCAGACTTTTTACTGTGTTTACCCCATCAAACACTCCCAGGACAGGTACAGCACGGGGTTAGATACAGAGTAAAGCTCCCTCTACACTGTGCCCATCAAACACTCCCAGGACAGGTACAGCACGGGGTCAGATACAGAGTAAAGCTCCCTCTACACTGTCCCCATCAAACACTCCCAGGAGCTTTACTCTGTATCTAACCCCGTGCTGTACCTGTCCTGGGAGTGTTTGATGGGGAAACAGTGTAGAGGGAGCTTTACTCTGTATCTGGGGTTAGATACTGGATTTGCTCGACAGACTGGAGGGGCTGATTGTGGACAAGTCCCCAGGACTGGATGGAATGCATCCGAGGGTTCTGAAAGAAATGGCGGAGGTGATAGTGGATGCCTTGGTGGTTATTTTCCAGTCGTCGCTGGATTCCGGGAAGTGCCGGAAGATTGGAAAACGGCTAATGTTACGCCGTTGTTTAAGAATGGTGCCAGGCAAAAGGCAGGGAATTATAAGCCGGTTAGTTTAACGTCTGTGGTAGGTAAAATGTTAGAATCCGTCATTAAAGAGGAAATTGCGAGACATCTTGAAGGGAATTGCTTGATAGAGCAGACGCAGCACTGTTTCATTAAAGGGAAGTCGTGTCTGACAAATTTACTGGAATTCTATGAGGATGTGTCTAGGGCGGTGGATAGAGGAGAGCCGGTGGATGTGGTCTTTCTGGATTTTCAGAAGGCGTTTGACAAAGTACCTCATAAGAGGTTATTGCAGAAGGTCAGGGGACTTGGAGTTGGGGGTAGGGTGTTAGCGTGGATAGAGGATTGGTTGTCAAATAGGAGGCAGAGAGTGGGGGTCAACGGGTGCTATTCGGATTGGCGGATGGTGACTAGTGGGGTGCCCCAGGGGGTCGGTGCTGGGGCCTCAGCTTTTTACCATTTATATAGATGATCTGGAGGAGGGAACCGAGTGTAGGGTGTCGAAATTTGCAGATGACACCAAGATTGGGGAAACGGCAAATTGTGCGGAGGGTATGGAGAGTCTGCAGAAGGATCTAGATAGGCTGGGCGAATGGGCCAGGAAATGGCAAATGGAATTTAATGTTGGCAAGTGTGAGGTGGTCCACTTTGGAAGGAAGAATGGTAGGAAGGACTATTACTTACGGGGCGAAAAACTGCAGCAGGCGACGGTGCAGAGGGACCTCGGGGTCCTTGTGCATGAGTCGCAAAAACCCAGCTTGCAGGTGCAGCAGGTGGTCAGGAAGGCGAATGGGATGCTGGCCTTCATAGCGAGGGGGATTGAATATAAAAGTAGGGAGGTCTTGCTGCAGCTGTATAGGGCATTGGTGAGGCCGCAGCTGGAGTACTGTGTGCAGTTTTGGACGTTGCACCTGCGCAAAGATATTTTGGCCTTGGAGGGAGTGCAGAGGGGGTTTACTCGGCTGATACCGGAGTTGAGGGGGTTGAGCTATGAGGAGAGGCTGAATGAACTAGGCTTGTACTCGTTGGAGTTTAGAAGAATGAGGGGAGATCTCATTGAGATGTATAAGATCATGAATGGGATGGATAGGATAGAGGTGGAGAGACTCTTCCCGCTCAAAAAAGACAGTAGGACTAGGGGGCACAGCCTCAAGATAAAGGGGGGGCGGTTTTAGAACGGAGTTGAGGAGGAACTTCTTCACTCAAAGGGTGGTGAATCTCTGGAATTCTCTGCCCGTTGAAGTGGTGGAGGCTGCCTCGCTAAATATTTTCAAGAAGCGGGTTGATGGGTTTTTGATAAGAGAAGGGATTAAGGGTTATGGGGAGAGGGCGGGAAGGTGGAACTGAGCCACGACAGATCAGCCATGATCTTATTGAATGGCGGGGCAGGCTCGAGGGGCCAGATGGCCTACTCCTGCTCCTATTTCTTATGTTCTTATGTTCTTAGGTACAGCACGGGGTTAGATACAGAGTAGTTGTCTGCAGATGATTGCTGTTACTACTCTGAATATCTGTGTGTTACACTCTTCTGTTTCAAGCTCCTCACACATTTCTCGAGTTGATCTGGTGCCAGTTTGTTCCTGTAACTCTTCTCCTTTGCTGGAAGTACTGACACTTGCTGGGGTAAGAAAGGAGCCAATACGCAAATTCTTACTGGCCTGAGCTGTGTGATCTAGATCAACTGGATAGAGAGGCACAGAGATAGCCGAGTGCGATGATACAACGCCTTTAAGAGAAGCTTCCAATGGGTCACCTGAATCATACCTGCAGTGAAACACCTTGCACTCACCCCAATGCCAAAATCACACTTTAAACATTGGGTCCAGATAACTCCACAAAACACTTTTGGCCTTTCCAGCCTGGGTCTTAACACTGAGCAAACTGTGAGGATGTAAGAACCACATCCAGCTCACTGCCAGTCCGGTAAAGATCAGTGAATCCATGTCGTCCCTGGACTGCAATCTCCCCGAGTTAGAAAGGGGGGAAAGCATGCAGGCAAAAACTAACAGCGAAGGAATGGAAAGAAGAGTGGAAGAGGGAAAGGCAGCAGGGAAAGAGGGAGAGATAGAGAGAGGGAGATATGGGGGAGAGAATGGGGAGGTTACAGAGGGGGAGAGGGTGGGGAGATTATAGACTGGGAGAGAGTGGGGAGATTATAGACGGGGAGAGAGTGGGGAGATTACAGAGGGGGAGAGAGTGGGGAGATTATAGAGGGGGATAGAGTGGGGAGATTATAGACGGGGAGAGAGTGGGGAGATTATAGACGGGGAGAGCGTGGGGAGGTTACAGAGGGGGAGAGAGTGGGGAGATTACAGAGGGGGAGACAGTGGGGAGATTATAGAGGGGGAGAGAGTGGGGAGATTATAGACGGGGAGAGCGTGGGGAGGTTACAGAGGGGGAGAGAGTGGGGAGATTACAGAGGGGGAGACAGTGGGGAGATTATAGAGGGGGGAGAGAGTGGGGAGATTACAGAGGGGGAGACAGTGGGGAGATTATAGAGGGGGACGGGGGGGAGATCATAGAGGGGGAGAGAGTGGGGAGATTATAGACGGGGAGAGAGTGGGGAGATTATAGAGGGGGAGAGAGTGGGGAGATTACAGAGGGGGAGACAGTGGGGAGATTATAGAGGGGGACGGGGGGAGATCATAGAGGGGGAGAGAGTGGGGAGATTATAGACGGGGAGAGAGTGGGGAGATTACAGAGGGGGAGAGAGTGGGGAGATTACAGAGGGGGAGAGAGTGGGGAGATTATAGACGGGGAGAGAGTGGGGAGGTTACAGAGGGGGAGAGAGTGGGGAGATTACAGAGGGGGAGACAGTGGGGAGATTATAGAGGGGGAGAGAGTGGGGAGATTATAGACGGGGAGAGCGTGGGGAGGTTACAGAGGGGGAGAGAGTGGGGAGATTACAGAGGGGGAGACAGTGGGGAGATTATAGAGGGGGAGAGAGTGGGGAGATTACAGAGGGGGAGACAGTGGGGAGATTATAGAGGGGGACGGGGGGAGATCATAGAGGGGGAGAGAGTGGGGAGATTATAGACGGGGAGAGAGTGGGGAGATTACAGAGGGGGAGAGAGTGGGGAGATTACAGAGAGGGAGAGAGTGGGGAGATTATAGACGGGGAGAGAGTGGGGAGATTATAGACGGGGAGAGAGTGGGGAGATTACAGAGGGGGAGAGAGTGGGGAGATTACAGAGGGGGAGAGAGTGGGGAGGTTACAGAGGGGGAGAGAGTGGGGAGATTACAGAGGGGGAGAGAGTGGGGAGATTACAGAGGGGGAGGGGGGGAGATTATAGAGGGGGGAGAGAGTGAGGAGATTACAGAGGGGGAGTGAGTGAGGAGATTACAGAGGGGGAGTGAGTGGGGAGGTTACAGAGGGGGACAGAGTGGGGAGGTTACAGAGGGGGAGAGAGGGGGAGATTATAGACGGGAAGAGAGTGGGGAGATTATAGACGGGGGAGAGGGTGGGGAGATTATAGAGGGGGAGAGAGTGGAGAGATTATAGAGGGGGAGAGAGTGGGGAGATTATAGAGGGGGAGAGAGTGGGGAGATTATAGACGGGGAGAGAGTGGGGAGATTATAGACGGGGAGAGGGTGGGGAGATTATAGACGGGGAGAGAGGGGGGAGATTATAGAGGGGGAGAGAGTGGGGAGATTATAGAGGGGGAGAGAGAGGAGATTACAGGGGGGAAAGAGTGGGGAGATTATAGACGGGAGAGGGTGGGGAGATTATAGACGGGGAGAGAGGGGGGAGATTATAGAGGGGGAGAGAGTGGGGAGATTATAGACGGGAGAGGGTGGGGAGATTATTGACGGGGAGAGAGGGGGGAGATTATAGACGGGGAGAGAGGGGGGAGATTATAGACGGGGAGAGAGTGGGGAGATTATAGACGGGGAGAGAGGGGGGAGATTATAGACGGGGAGAGGGTGGGGAGATTATAGACGGGGAGAGAGTGGGGAGATTATAGACGGGGAGAGAGTGGGGAGATTATAGACGGGGAGAGAGTGGGGAGATTATAGACGGGGAGAGAGTGGGGAGATTATAGACGGGGAGAGGGTGGGGAGATTATAGACTGGGAGAGAGTGGGGAGATTATAGACGGGGAGAGAGTGGGGAGATTATAGACGGGGGAGAGGGTGGGGAGATTATAGACGGGGAGAGGTTGGGGAGATTAAACATTTAAACCTTTCCCAATCCTCTTCTCGCCTACAGCTCTTAGCTACTCTAAACTCCTCCGCTTTCAATTTAACACTTTCCTTCACCTCCTTCGTTATATTATAGAGGGGGAGAGAGTGGGGAGATTATAGAGGGGGAGAGAATGGGGAGATTATAGACGGGGAGAGAGTGGAGAGATTATAGAGGGGGAGAGAGTGTGGAGATTATAGAAGGGGAGAGAGTGGGGAGATTATAGACGGGGAGAGAGTGGGGAGATTATAGAGGGGGAGAGAGAGGAGATTACAGGGGGGAGAGAGTGGGGAGATTATAGACGGGAGAGGGTGGGGAGATTATAGACGGGGAGAGAGGGGGGAGATTATAGACGGGGAGAGAGGGGGGAGATTATAGACGGGGAGAGAGTGGGGAGATTATAGAGGGGGAGAGAGAGGAGATTACAGGGGGGAGAGAGTGGGGAGATTATAGACAGGAGAGGGTGGGGAGATTATAGACGGGGAGAGAGGGGGGAGATTATAGAGGGGGGAGAGAGTGGGGAGATTATAGAGGGGGGAGAGAGTGGGGAGATTATAGACGGGGAGAGGGTGGGGAGAGTATAGACGGGGAGAGAGTGGGGAGATTATAGACGAGGAGAGAGTGGGGAGATTATAGACGGGGAGAGGGTGGGGAGATTACAGAGGGGGAGAGAGTGGGAGATTATAGACGGGGAGAGAGTGGGGAGATTACAGAGGGGGAGAGAGTGGGGAGATTATAGACGGGGAGAGAGTGTGGAGATTATAGACGGGGAGAGAGTGGGGAGATTATAGACGGGGAGAGAGTGGGGAGATTATAGAGGGGGAGAGAGTGGGGAGATTATAGACGGGGAGAGGGTGGGGAGATTATAGACGGGGAGAGAGTGGGGAGATTATAGACGGGGAGAGAGTGGGGAGATTATAGACGGGGGAGAGGGTGGGGAGATTATAGACGGGGAGAGGTTGGGAGATTAAACATTTAAACCTTTCCCAATCCTCTTCTCGCCTACTGCTCTTAGCTACTCTAAACTCCTCCGCTTTTAATTTAACACTTTCCTTCACCTCCTTCGTTATATTATAGAGGGGGGAGAGAGTGGGGAGATTATAGAGGGGGAGAGAGTGGGGAGATTATAGACGGGGAGAGAGTGGGGAGATTATAGACGGGGAGAGAGTGGGGATATTATAGACGAGGAGAGGGTGGGGAGATTATAGACGGGGAGAGGTTGGGGAGATTATAGATGGGGAGAGAGTGGGGATATTATAGACGGGGAGAGGGTGGGGAGATTATAGACGGGGAGAGGTTGGGGAGATTATAGACGGGGAGAGGGTGGGAGATTATAGACGGGGAGAGGGTGGGGAGATTATAGACGGGGAGAGGGTGGGGAGATTATAGACGGGGAGAGGGTGGGGAGATTATAAACGGGGAGAGAGTGGGGATATTATAGACGGGGAGAGGGTGGGGAGATTATAGACGGGGAGAGGTTGGGGAGATTATAGACGGGGAGAGGGTGGGGAGATTATAGACGGGGAGAGGGTGGGGAGATTATAGACGGGGAAAGGGTGGGGAGATTATAGACGGGGAGAGGGTGGGGAGATTATAGACGGGGAGAGGGTGGGGAGATTATAGACGGGGAGAGAGTGGGGATATTATAGACGGGGAGAGGGTGGGGAGATTATAGACGGGGAGAGGTTGGGGAGATTATAGACGGGGAGAGGGTGGGGAGATTATAGACGGGGAGAGGGTGGGGAGATTATAGACGGTGAGAGAGTGGGGAGATTATAGACGGGGAGAGCGTGGGGAGATTATAGACGGGGACAGAGTGGGGAGATTATAGACTGGGAGAGGGTGTAGAATCCCTAGACACTCCAGCCAATGAGAATCATTTCTCTCTGTATCTTGTCATCTTGAAGAGGAGACCAGAACTGTGCACAGACTTGCTGCACTCAAACCAATGCCCTTTATAACTGTGGCCAATCTTCCTTATCTCCTTCTCCAACGGATAACAAGTTTACCCAATGCAACCTGTTCTCAAAATTTAACCTTTAAAACCTAAGTGTTATCCTGCACAGCTCTCCCTCAGAGACCCTCCCTCAGAGACCCTCCCTCAGAGACCCTCCCTCAGAGACCCTCCGTCAGAGACCCTCCGTCAGAGACCCTCCCTCAGAGACCCTCCCTCAGAGACCCTCCCTCAGAGACCCTCTCACAGGGGCCCTTCTTCAGAGATGTGATGTCCAGAATTGAACACACACTTGCTCCAGTGGTGTCATTTACAATCCCCACTAAAGTCCCTGTTGATTAATGAGAAGCAGGATTGGAGAGGAGGAGGAATTTCCTCTCCCAGAGGATTGTCAGTGTTTGGAATTCTCTTCCATGGAGAGCTGGGTCACTGAGCATATTCCAGCCAGAGTTAGAGAAGGGTTGTTGGTTCCAGGCAGGCTGAGGAGCTGGGGGAGATGTGACCAGCCTCGATCTTACTGGACGGCAGTGCGAGCTCGAGAGGCCAAAGGTCTATCCCTGCACTTATTTCTTATAATCGTGTGAAAGGAGGTGGTGGTGTGGTGTTATAGTCGCTGGACTAGTAATCTAGAGAGCCAGGGTAATACTCTGGGGACACTGGTTCCAATCACAGCACAACATATGGTAGAATTTAAACTCAATAAAACATCTGGAAGGAAGATGTTTGAGGATTGGAGGGGGTTTTACACAGAGAGGGATTGCTGGGGTCTTGGGCAGCTTTGAAACAAGGTAGAGGATTGTTAACTGGGGGCTGACAGTGCTCTCCTCCCTGCCCCCCCACCCCGTACCACCTTGTTGTGTGAACAGCTCAGTGAAACTCACTGTACAGATAGAAGCTGAGTGCGCCTTGATACCAGCTGCAGTAGGTCAGTCAGAACATACCAGAGAGACTGGGTTTCTGGGAGAATTCTCCACATCGTGACTCAGCTACAAAACAGGACAAACTGTACAACAGGGGCTGGTGGGATCTCTGCCAATACCAGCCCGTTACAGCAAACACAGGATTACCCATCCTGACCTTTCAGTTCTAACTGCTGCACACGTCATCACCCTGAATAAGCCCAATTACTAACATCTCATCTGATCCATTAACTTTTAAACATTCAGAACAATCTCTCTCCGTTTAGAGAGACAGCCCAGCGTGAGAAACTACTTTTACCTTCATTTACAACCCACTCTCTTTATATCACACACCTCAACCAGACTCAAAACTGTGGAACTGGTGGCACAGGGGCAGGGGAGGGGGAGGGAGGGAGAGGGGGAGGGAGGGAGAGGGAGGGAGGGAGAGGGAGGGAGGAGAGGGGGAGGGAGGGAGAGGGAGGGAGGAGAGGGGGAGGGAGAGGGAGGGAGGGAGAGGGAGAGGGAGGGAGGGAGAGGGGGAGGGAGGGAGAGGGAGGGAGGAGAGGGCGAGGGAGAGGGAGGGAGGAGAGGGGGAGGGAGGGAGAGAGAGGGAGGAGAGGGGGAGGGAGAGGGAGGGAGGGAGGGGGAGAGGGGAGGGAGGGAGGGGGAGAGGGAGGGAGGGAGAGGGGGAGGGAGGGAGAGGGGGAGGGAGGGAGAGGGAGGGAGGAGAGGGGGAGGAGGGAGGGAGAGGGGGGAGGGAGGGAGAGGGAGGGAGGAGAGGGGGAGGAAGGGAGGAGAGGGGGAGGGAGGGAGGAGAGGGGGAGGAAGGGAGAGGGAGGGAGGAGAGGGGGAGGGAGGGCGGGAGAGGGGAGGGAGGAGAGGGGGAGGGAGGGAGGAGAGGGGGAGGGAGGGAGGAGGGAGGAAGGAGAGGGGGAGGGAGGGAGGGAGAGAGGGGGGGAGGGGGAGGGAGGGAAGGGGAGGGGGAGGGAGGGAGGGAGAGAGGGAGGGAGGAGAGGGGAAGGGAGGGAGAGGGAGGGAAGGGGAGGGAGAAGGGGAGGGTGGGGGAGCAGAGTGTGAATGGAGCCCTGGGAAGGTATTCAATTTGAGTCTGTCTGACACACTCAAATCCACCTCGGTTTCTACACACCTCCCAACGAAGGTGGGATCTCACGCAGGCAGGGTTCCCACTGGACAGAGCTGTTGGCCAGTCCAGCAGTTCACACAGGTTGTAGAAGCTTCAATAACTTCAGAGTGTCCAGGCTAAACACTGGAGTTGAAGAGGTATCTTGCATTTATGGAACAGGAAACCCTTCGAGCCTGCTCTGCCATTCATTGTGACCATGGCTGATTCTCTATCTCAGTGTCGTACTCCAGCACCCTCTCCACAGCCCTGACATCGATAGAGTCTAGAAATCTATCTATTTCCTTCTTAAGTATATTAAATTTAGCCATTTTGCCTCCTGTGGTGGAGAATTCCACAGGTTTGCCACCCTCCGAGTGAAGAAGTTCCTCTTCGTTTCAGTCCTAAATCTCCCGCCCGTATCCTGAGACTGTGACCCCTTGTTCTCGAACCCCTCCTCCCCCAGCCAGAGCAAACAACACCCTGTCTGTCCAGCCCTGTCTGAGTTTAATACATCTGATGAACATAGAATATAGAACATTACAGCGCGGAACAGGCCCTTCGGCCCACGATGAGTTCCCCTCATTCTTCTAAACTCCAGCACATACAAACCTACTCAACCCAATCCCTCCTGATACAAGAGTGCTACCATTGCAGGAACCTCTGCTGCACTCCCTCCATAGAACATAGAACATTACAGCGCAGAACAGGCCCTTCGGCCCACGATGTTGCGCCGACCAGTTACAAAAACAATGACCCACTAACCTAAACCAATCCTAAACCAATCCAATGACCCACTAACCTAATATATAGATAAGGAGAGACCAAAACTGCACACAATACTCCAGCTGTGGTCTCTCTGTACAGCTGCAGAGAGATATTCTTGCTCCGGTACTCATTCCTCTTGCAATGAAGACCAATGTACCACTTGCCTCCCTGACTGTTTGTTGATCCTGCTGTTTGCTGTCGGTGATTGGTATGATGTGGGTATGCCGGCGTTGGACTGGCGTAAACACAATAAAAAGTCTGACAACACCAGGTTTTAGTCCAACCGATTTATTTGATAATATTCTCACAAGCTTTCGAGGTTACCCTCTTTGTCAAGAGGGTAACCTTGACAAAGAGGGTAACCTCGAAAGCTTGTGAGAATATTATCAAATAAATCGGTTGGACTAAAACCTGGTGTTGTCAGACTTTTTACTGTGATTGGTATATCAGGACACTCAGGTCCCTTTGTACATCACTGTTTCCCAATCTATCACCATTTAAACAATACTCTGCCACTCTGTTTCTCTTACTGAAGTGGATAACTTCACATTTATCTACATTATACTGAATCTGCTATGTATTTACCCACTCACTCAATTTGTCTAAATCCTCTTGACATCCTCCTCGCCACCCACATTCTCAACCAGTTTTCTGTCATCAACAAATTTGGAAATATTACATCTGGTTCCAAGATCCAAATCACTGATCTATATTGTGAATAACTGGGGCCCTGTGCACTGATCCCTGTGGGACCCCACTCGCCACTGTCTGCTACTCGCAAAAAGACCCATTATTTCGTGCCTTTTATGACCTTAGGATGTCCAAAGTGCTTTTCAATCAAGAAAAGTACTCCTAAAGTGTAATTCGAGTCATAAAAACCCAGCAATGAACGTGTGCAAAGCAAGCTCCCACAGTAATGTGATAACGAGCAGATAACCCGGTTTAATAATGCTGGCTAAGGGATGAATTGATGGAGAATTTTGTTGGTCTCAGGATCATACAGAAGGCCATTCGGCCCACCTTGCCTGTACTGGTTTCCCCCATTTTCCTGCAAGTTTCTCCTTTGTAAGTGTCCAGTTCCCTTTTGAAATGTCCTGTTAAATCTGCTTCCACCACCCTCAGGGAGCTCGTTCCAACTCAACACATACAGCACAGAAAACCCTCCCACAGGGCAGTTCGTTAAATCTATGTCGTCCCATGACCAGCCCCTAGTCATTCCTCAAACAGTCCCCATGGGATCTCATGCCTTGGTTTAACAGCTGAAAGATAGCGCCTCTGAAAGTGTGGCACTCCCTCTGCGTAGTGAAGCAATCAGCAGAATCATTTATTCATTAACCTGTGGAACGTGGGTGTTGCTGGCTGGGGCCACATTTATTATCCATTCCTAGTTGCCCTTGGAGGGCAGTTGAGAGTCAACCACATTGCTGTGGATTTGGAGTCACATGTAGGCCAGACCGGGTAAGGACGGCAGATTTCCTTCCCTAAAGGATATTAGTGACCCAGTTGGGTTTTTGCAACAATCGACAATGGTTTCATGGTCATCGGTACATTCTTAATTCCAGATATTTTTTATTGAATTCGAATTTCACCATCTGTTATAGAATCATTGAGGTTTGCAGCATGGAAACAGGCCCTTTGGCCCACCTTGTCCATTCCACCTTTTTTTTAAACCCCTAAACTGGTCCCATTTGCTCGTATCTGGCCCATATCCCTCGATACCCATCTTACCCATGTAGATGTCTAAAAGACAAAATTGTACCCGCCTCTTCTACTGCCTCTGGCAGCTTGTTCCAGACACTCACCACCCTGTGTGTGAAAAAACTGCCCCTCTGGACACTTTTGTATCTCTCCTCTCTCACCTTAAATCAATGCCCTCTAGTTTTAGACTCCCCTACCTTTAGGAAAAGATATTGACTCTCGAGTTGTGGTGGGATTCGAACCCGGGTCCCCAGAACATCAGCTGAGTTTCTGGATTAATAATCCAGCGATAATACCACAAGGCCATCACCTCCATCCTATCACAGCTCCCTAACAGACCCCAGTTTCTTGTACTGATTGAAGTGTAGGGGAGGGTGTAACAAAGGACTGTCACAGCTCGAGTGTCCTGAACCACTGAGGGGTGCCCAGGGGCGATATTCCGATCAATGACAGGGAGGGGATGGGGATGGGATTGAAAGAGCTGCTGGGATATTGGATTCTGCGCAGAGTGCGAGGCCATTGGATTACACTCCCTGAGCGGTGTCCTTGTGCTGGGATATACCTGCTCCATCACATTATCCAATCAAACTAAACACCAAATCATTGCACCCTATCCCAAACACCAAACTCACACTGCCCCAGGTCCGGCCTGGATCTGAATAACTTCCCCTGTCTTCAGGAGACAGACAGGAACCTGCTGATACAACACAGAGCTTCACATTCTAATTCCCAACAGGTAACGATCCAACACCCTGCTAACACCGGGATCAGAGCAGGATTCATCCCTCAGAATCAGCCCAAACCCTGGTTAGGGAAGAGGCAGGGAGGCTCTCTGCCTGAGCACTCCCTCCTCGCTGCTTGTTGCTAATCACGGAGGCCGGAATGTCGCAGAGCCGGAATGTCGCAGAGCTGGAGTGTGCAGTCATTAACCAAAACTGCCAGTAACCACAGAACATGTCAGCACCGAGGCAGCGTTAACCCCTTCGTGTCAGCACCGAGGCAGCGTTAACCCCTTCGTGTCAGCACCGAGGCAGCGTTAACCCCTTCGTGTCAGCACCGAGGCAGCGTTAACCCCTTTGTGTCAGCACTGAGGCAGCGTTAACCCCTTCGTGTCAGCACCGAGGCAGCGTTAACCCCTTCGTGTCAGCACCGAGGCAGCGTTAACCCCTTCGTGTCAGCACCGAGGCAGTGCGGCGTTAGCCCCTTCGCGTCAGCACTGAGGCAGTGCGGCGTTAACCCCTTCGTGTCAGCACTGAGGCAGCGTTAACCCCTTCGTGTCAGCACGAGGCAGCACAGCGTTAACCCCTTCGTGTCAGCACTGAGGTACCGCGGCGTTAACCCCTTCGCGTCAGCACCGAGGCAGTGTGGCGTTAACCCCTCCGCGCAGCCCCCCACCACACCCCCCTCTGCACACCCCCCTCCGCTCACCCCTCCGCGCACCCCCCACTACACCCCCTCCGCACACCCCTCTACGCACCCCCCCTCCGTGCAGCCCCCCACCGCACACCCCTCTGCACCCCCCCACCACACCCCCTCCGCACACCCCCCCACCACACCCCCTCCGCACACCCCACCCGCACCCCACTCTGCGCACCCCCCTCCACCACACTCCCCCATTGCACACCCCTCCGCACCCCGCACCCCCCCACCCCCCACACCCCCTGGCCCACATTCCACACAGGATCACACTCCAGGTTCGTCTCAGCACTGCCCCCCCAATACCACTTCCCCTCCCCCACGGACTCAGATGCCCCCTCCCTATCCCGTGCCCCCCTCCCGCTCCATCAGTTACCCCTGTCCCACATTCGGATGGTTCCAGTGCAGTGGGACAGGAACAAGCTGGAAATGCAGGAAGCTGTGAGACTGCAATCCTGCTCTCAGCTGTGAGGGGAGTGAGGAGGGGATGGGGAGGAGGGGAGTGAGGTGGGGGGGGGGATGAGGACAGGAATGGGGAAGGGGGTGGGGATGGGGTTGGGGGAGTAGGTGTGCAGAGAGGGTGTGCGGAGGAGGTACAGAGGGGGGTACGGAGGGGGTACGGAGGAGGTACGGAGGAGGTGCAGAGGACGGATGTGGAGGGGTTGTGCGGAGGGAGTGGCAAAGGGAGTGGCGGAGGGGTGGATGTGGAGGGGATGTGTGGAGGGGATGTGCGGAGGCGGTGGTGGAGGGGGTATGGAGGGGGTGTGCGGAGGGGGTGGTGGAGGGGGGTATGGAGGGGGTGTGCGGAGGGGTGTACAGAGGGGGTGGTGGAGGGGGTATGGAGGGGGTGTGCGGAGGAGGGTACAGAGGGGTGGCGGAGGGGGGGATGTGGAGTGTGTGTGCGGAGGAGGGCATGGAGGGTGTGCGCGCGGTGGAGGGTATGGAGGAGGGTGGGGGGGGGGGGGGGTGGATGTGGAGGGGGTGGCGGAGGGAGTTATCAGTGGCAGGGACGCAATGGTGGGGGAGCTGGGGAGGTACAGTGTACATCGCGTTGATAATGTGCATCATGGATCCCAGTCCATTGGAGTCCCGGCGGGACGGAGAGTGTGGGACCCTGTCCCACTGTGAACTGCAGCATCTTCACATCACCCTGAGTGGTAGCTGCTTCTCCCCAGCGGTGGAGAACAGTGGGAATTAGCTCCGAGGTACTGTGCACCAGGGGAGGGAGCAGAAACTTCACTCCGAGTCCCAGCCTCACAGCGCTGCCTGCAATACAACACTGCCACCTCACGGCCAGCAATATACTCACAGCACAGACTGACTAACTCAAAACAAAACCACCTTATACAGCACACAGACTGCCACATCGCAAATCAGCTCAGGGCTTTTCATAGGTGTGTTATCAAAAACACAAAGCCCAATCCATCAGGCAAACCAGCCTCCCACACACTGACTCTGTCTACACTTCCTGCTGCTTCAGAAAAGCAGCCAGTATAATTAAACACCCCACGCTCTCCGGACATTCTCTCTTCCACCTTCTTCTGTGGGAAAAAGATACAAAACTCTGAGGTCCCGTACCGACCGACTCAAGAACAGCTTCTTCCCTGCTGCTGTCAGACATTTGAATGGACCTACCTCGCATTAAGTTGATCTTTCTCTACACCCTCGCTGTGACTGTAACACTACATTCTGCACCCTCTCCTTTCCTTCTCTATGAACGGTATGCTTTGTCTGTATAGTGCGCGAGAAACAATACTTTTCACTGTATGTTAATACATGTGACAAAAATAAACCAAATCCAATCATCTGACAGTGAAACACAAAGAGTTGGGACAAGGGGCAGAAAGCTTGGTCACACAGATGGGTTTTAAAGAGTGTCTTAAAGGGATGGAAATGTTTTGGGAAGAAATTGCGGGACTTAAAACCTAGGCTGCCAGGCAGCAATAAAATCAGGAATGTGTATCAGACCAGGATCTGGGAATGACAGAGGTAAAAAGTCTGACAACACCAGGTTTTAGTCCAACCGATTTATTTGATAATATTCTCACAAGCTTTCGAGGGGACTGCCTCTTCGTCAGGTGAATGGAGAGTTCTGACCTCAGACAGACAGAGCATATAAAGCACAGACAGTTTAGAGATTGCTGATTAGAATGCGAATCCTTCGCATTCTAATCAGCAATCTCTAAACTGTCTGTGCTTTATATGCTCTGTCTGAGGCCAGAACTCTCCATTCACCTGACGAAGAGGCAGTCCCCTCGAAAGCTTGTGAGAATATTATCAAATAAATAGGTTGGACTAAAACCTGGTGTTGCCAGACTTTTTACTGTGTTTACGCCAGTCCAACGCTGGCATACCCACATCATGACAGAGGTCTCAGAGGATGCAGACTGGAGTGGGTTACACAGATTAAAAGACAGAAGCAAAATACTGTGGATGCTGGAATCTGAAACAAAAACCAAAAATTCTGGAAAATCAAAGTGGCTCTGACAGTCTCTGTGCAGAGAGAATAGAGCCAACGCTTTGAGTCTGGATGATCCTCCGTCTCAATGGATGATCTGTTTTTGTGATGTTAATTGAGGGAGGAACATTAGCCAGCACATGGGGGGGATGTTACATCTGCTCTTCTGAATAAAGTGCCAATTACATCCAGTGGTGCTCACTTCCATATCTCCACCTGTGGCAGTGCAGCACTCCCCCGGGTACGACACTGGAGTCACTGCTCAGATGCTTGGACTCAAATCTCTGGAGGGACTCAAACCGACAATGTTCCAATTCTAGAAGGGAGACTGCTGCTCACCGCAGTACAGTGCGCACAGGAAGAGCTGGGGCTACACAAGGACTGGGAAGCATGGATGTGAGTTTTAAACTTGAGGTGCTGCAGGGCTCAGAGGTAAAGTAGATTAGGCAGCAAGGCTTGGCTCTATTCTGTACTGTAATTTTCTTTGTTCTTAATTATAGAATCCTACAGTGCAGAGGGAGACCATTCGGCTCATCGAGTCTGCACTGACCACAATCCCACCCAGGCCTTACACCCATAACTCCTTGCATTTACCCTAGCTAGCCTCACCGACACTAAGGGCAATGTATCATGGCCAATCCATCTAACCCACGCATTTTTGTGGGAGGAAACCAGAGCACCCGGAGGAAACCCACACAGACATGGGGAGAACATGCAGACTCTGCACAGACAGTGACTCCAGGCCAGCAATCAAACCAGGGTCCTTGTGGCTGTGAGGCAGCAGTGCTGACCACTGTGCCACAGTGCTGTAAAGGGGCAGGGCACATGTCAGCAGGAAAGGCATTACAAAAAGAAAATCAGTTTCTAATGAGCCTTTCACACTCTCAGACATTGCAAGGTAACCCTGAAGGAACGGTCACCGCTGTAATGCAGGAAACGCTACAGGGCATTTATAAACAGGACAATAGGAGCAGGAGGAGGCCACTCAGCCCCTCAAGCCTGCTCTCCCATTCGGTAAGGTCACGGCTGGTCTGACTAGCGAGCCCAAGGTGAAAAGCTGTTTCAGTGATGTTGGTTAGAGGAGAGGTCCTGAGCAGGACAGCAGGGAGAAGCTTTCACATTCACCCGACAGGGAGAGAGACAGGGGACCTTGGTTTATATCAGAGCCGAGGGGACCACATTCCCAGTGACGGAACACTCCCTGTGGAGCATCAGGCGAGATTTTACTGCCAATCTCTGCTGTGTGTTGAAGCATGTCGTAAACTCAGCGAGCTGACAGACATAAATCCCAAACTGCGAGGAAGCTGTGAGAATTCAGACAGAGCAGGGTTACAGATAGAACCCTGAATCACTCATCAATCACGCGCAGAGAGTGCGATTACGAATGTAAACTGAAGCAGTAAACACAGGAGAGTCCTGAGGCAGGGCTGATAGCACGCTGATAACTGCAGACAGCAATCAGCAAAATGAAAGGCAAACGGGCTGAACACAGTTTCAAAACGAAAATCACTCAGGAATTGCCACCAGACTTCTGGATTCTCGCAGTCACGCACACACCAGCCCACAGCCACCATACCCCACACACAATACCCCCCCCCCCACACACACACACAATACCCCCCCCACACACAATACCCCCCCCACACACACACACACAATACCCCCCCCATACACACACACACACACACACAATACCCCCCCACACACACACACACACACAATACCCCCCACACACACACACACACAATACCCCACCACACACACACACACACACAATACCCCCCCACACACAACACACACACAATACCCCCCCCACACACACACACACAATACCCCCCCTCACACACAATACCCCCCCACACACACACACACAATACCCCCCCACACACAATACCCCCCCCACACACACACACACAATACCCCCCCCATTACACCACACACACACAATACCCCCCCCACACACACACACACAATACCCCCCCCACACACACACACACACAATACCCCCCCCCACACACAATACCACCCCCCCACACACACACAATATCCCCCCCACACACAATACCACCCCACACACACACACACAACACCCCCTCCCACACACACAAAACACCCCACACACAATAACCCCCCCCAACACACAATAACCCCCCCAACACACAATAACCCCCACACACAATACTCCCCACATACACAAAACACCCCCCCACATACACAAAAACACCACCACACAAATACCACCCCTCCCAAACAATACCTCCCAAACACATAAATACCACTCCCCACACAATACACTCCCATGTGAAGCCTCAACACATAGGTCAGTACTGAGGGAGTGCCGCACTGTCAGAGGGTCAGTACTGAGGGAGTGCCGCACTGTCAGACGGTCAGTACTGAGGGAGTGCCGCACTGTCAGAGGGTCAGTACTGAGGGAGTGCCGCACTGTCAGAGGGTCAGTGCTGAGGGGAGTGCCGCACTGTCAGAGGGTCAGTACTGAGGGAGCGCCGCACTGTCAGAGGGGTCAGTACTGAGGGAGTGCCGCACTGTCAGAGGGTCAGTGCTGAGGGAGTGCCGCACTGTCAGAGGGGTCAGTACTGAGGGAGCGCCGCACTGTCAGAGGGTCAGTACTGAGGGAGTGCCGCACTGTCAGAGGGTCAGTGCTGAGGGAGTGCCGCACTGTCAGAGGGTCAGTACTGAGGGAGTGCCGCACTGTCAGAGGGTCAGTACTGAGGGAGTGCCGCACTGTCAGAGGGTCAGTGCTGAGGGAGTGCCGCACTGTCAGAGGGGTCAGTACTGAGGGAGTGCCGCACTGTCAGAGGGTCAGTACTGAGGGAGTGCCGCACTGTCAGAGGGTCAGTACTGAGGGAGTGCCGCACTGTCAGAGGGTCAGTACTGAGGGAGTGCCGCACTGTCAGAGGGTCAGTACTGAGGGAGTGCCGCACTGTCAGAGGGTCAGTACTGAGGGAGTGCCGCACTGTCAGAGGGTCAGTACTGAGGGAGTGCCGCACTGTCAGAGGGTCAGTACTGAGGGAGTGCCGCACTGTCAGAGGGTCAGTACTGAGGGAGTGCCGCACTGTCAGAGGGTCAGTACTGGAGGGAGTGCCGCACTGTCAGAGGGTCAGTACTGAGGGAGTGCCGCACTGTCAGAGGGTCAGTACTGAGGGGAGTGCCGCACTGTCAGAGGGTCAGTGCTGAGGGAGTGCCGCACTGTCAGAGGGTCAGTACTGAGGGAGTGCCGCACTGTCAGAGGGGTCAGTACTGAGGGAGTGCCGCACTGTCAGAGGGGTCAGTGCTGAGGGAGTGCCGCACTGTCAGAGGGTCAGTACTGAGGGAGTGCCGCACTGTCAGAGGGTCAGTACTGAGGGAGTGCCGCACTGTCAGAGGGTCAGTACTGAGGGAGTGCCGCACTGTCAGAGGGTCAGTACTGAGGGAGTGCCGCACTGTCAGAGGGTCAGTACTGAGGGAGTGCCGCACTGTCAGAGGGTCAGTACTGAGGGAGTGCCGCACTGTCAGAGGGTCAGTACTGAGGGAGTGCCGCACTGTCAGAGGGTCAGTACTGAGGGAGTGCCGCACTGTCAGAGGGTCAGTACTGAGGGAGTGCCGCACTGTCAGAGGGTCAGTACTGAGGGAGTGCCGCACTGTCAGAGGGTCAGTGCTGAGGGAGTGCCGCACTGTCAGAGGGTCAGTACTGAGGAGTGCCGCAGTGTCAGAGGGTCAGTACTGAGGGAGTGCCGCACTGTCAGAGGGTCAGTACTGAGGGAGTGCCGCACTGTCAGAGGGTCAGTACTGAGGGAGTGCCGCACTGTCAGAGGGTCAGTACTGAGGGAGTGCTGCACTGTCAGAGGGTCAGTACTGAGGGAGTGCCGCACTGTCAGAGGGGTCAGTACTGAGGGAGTGCCGCACTGTCAGAGGGTCAGTGCTGAGGGAGTGCCGCACTGTCAGAGGGTCAGTACTGAGGGAGTGCCGCACTGTCAGAGGGTCAGTGCTGAGGGAGTGCCGCACTGTCAGAGGGTCAGTGCTGAGGGAGTGCCGCACTGTCAGAGGGTCAGTGCTGAGGGAGCGCCGCACTGTCAGAGGGTCAGTACTGAGGGAGTGTCGCACTGTCAGAGGGTCAGTGCTGAGGGAGTGCCGCACTGTCAGAGGGTCAGTACTGAGGGAGTGCCGCACTGTCAGAGGGTCAGTACTGAGGGAGGAGTGCCGCACTGTCAGAGGGTCAGTACTGAGGGAGTGCCGCACTGTCAGAGGGTCAGTGCTGAGGGAGTGCCGCACTGTCAGAGGGTCAGTGCTGAGGGAGTGCCGCACTGTCAGAGGGTCAGTGCTGAGGGAGTGCCGCACTGTCAGAGGGTCAGTGCTGAGGGAGTGCCGCACTGTCAGAGGGTCAGTGCTGAGGGAGCGCCGCACTGTCAGAGGGTCAGTACTGAGGGAGTGTCGCACTGTCAGAGGGTCAGTGCTGAGGGAGTGCCGCACTGTCAGAGGGTCAGTACTGAGGGAGTGCCGCACTGTCAGAGGGTCAGTGCTGAGGGAGTGCCGCACTGTCAGAGGGTCAGTGCTGAGGGAGTGCCGCACTGTCAGAGGGTCAGTGCTGAGGGAGTGCCGCACTGTCAGAGGGGTCAGTGCTGAGGGAGTGCCACACTGTCAGAGGGTAAGTGCTGATGGAGTGCCGCACTGTCAGAGGGTCAGTGCTGAGGGAGTGCCGCACTGTCAGAGGGTAAGTGCTGAGGGAGTGCCGCACTGTCAGAGGGTAAGTGCTGAGGGAGTGCCGCACTGTCAGAGGGTCAGTGCTGAGGGAGTGCCGCACTGTCAGAGGGTCAGTACTGAGTGAGTGCCGCACTGTCAGAGGGTCAGTACTGAGGGGGTGCCGCACTGTCAGAGGGTCAGTGCTGAGGGATTGCTGCACTGTTAGAGGGTCAGTGCTGAGGGAGTGCCGCACTGTCAGAGGGTCAGTACTGAGGGAGTGCCGCACTATCAGAGGGTCAGTGCTGAGGGAGTGCCACACTGTCAGAGGGTCAGTACTGAGGGAGTGCCGCACTGTCAGAGGGTAAATGCTGAGGGAGTGCCGCACTGTCAGAGGGTAAGTGCTGAGGGAGTGCCGCACTGTCAGAGGGTCAGTGCTGAGGGAGTGCCGCACTGTCAGAGGGTCAGTACTGAGGGAGTGCCGCACTGTCAGAGGGTCAGTACTGAGGGGAGTGCCGCACTGTCAGAGGGTCAGTGCTGAGGGAGCGCCGCACTGTCAGAGGGGTCAGTGCTGAGGGAGCGCCGCACTGTCAGAGGGTCAGTGCTGAGGGAGCGCCGCACTGTCAGAGGGTCAGTACTGAGGGAGTGCCGCACTGTCAGAGGGTCAGTGCTGAGGGAGCGCCGCACTGTCAGAGGGTCAGTACTGAGGGAGTGCCGCACTGTCAGAGGGTCAGTGCTGAGGGAGTGCGGCACTGTCAGAGGGTCAGTACTGAGGGAGTGCCGCACTGTCAGAGGGTCAGTGCTGAGGGAGTGCCGCACTGTCAGAGGGTCAGTGCTGAGGGAGTGCCACACTGTCAGAGGGTCTTGGTCGCTGGTTCAATTCCAGCTTGAAAGAACCATAGTCAGTATCTTTTCCAAAGGTAGGGGAGTCTAATACTAGAGGGCTTAGGTTTAAGGTGAGAGGGCAGAGATACAAAAGTGTCCAGAGGGGAAACTTTTTCACCAGAGGGTGGTGAGTGTCTGGAACGAGCTGCCAGAGGTAGCTGTAGAGGTGGGTTCAATTTGTGTTCTAAAAAACCTTTAAATAGTTACATGGGTACGATGGTATAGAGGGATATGGGCCAAATGCGGGCAATTGAGATTAGCTTAGGGGTTAAAAAAAAGGCGGCATGAACATGTTGGGCCGAAGGGCCTGTTTCCCTGCTGTAAACTTCTATGGCTCTAATACCCCACACATACCCTCGCTCATCCACCCCACACCCTCCCAGACTAATTACCTCCCGCATACCCTCCAATCACTAATACACCCTCATTCACACCAATACTCCCTCAGCACTGGCTCACTGGCAGTGCAGCACTCCCCTTCCCCTGCCACTGGCTCACTGGCAGTGGCAGCACTCCCCTCCCCCCGCCACTGGCTCACTGGCAGTGCAGCACTCCCCTTCCCCCCGCCACTGGCTCACTGGCAGTGCAGCAACACAGTGAGCACGTGACTGGCTCACTGGCAGTGCAGCACTCCCCTTCCCCTCGCCACTGGCTCACTGGCAGTGCAGCACTCCCTTTCCTCCCACCACTGGCTCACTGGCAGTGCAGCACTCCCTTTCCCCCCCACCACTGGCTCACTGGCAGTGCAGCACTCCCCTTCCCCCGCCACTGGCTCACTGGCAGTGCAGCACTCCCCGTCCCCTGCCACTGGCTCACTGGCAGTGCAGCACTCCCCTTCCCCCCACCAGTGGCTCACTGGCAATGCAGCACTCCCCTTCCCCCCCCCACCACTGGCTCACTGGCAGTGCAGCACTCCCCTCCCCCCCCACCAGTGGCTCACTGGCAGTGCAGCACTCCCCTTCCCCCCACCACTAGCTCACTGGCAGTGCAGCACTCCCCCTGCCACTGGCTCGCTGGCAGTGTGGCACTCCCCGCTTCAAGGGCATTCAGAAACCAATTCAGGCTCCTGTTCTGCCCAAGACCGCAAGAAAGGTCATGAATGAAGCCCAATCCATCATGCAAACCAGCCTCCCATTCATTGACTCTGTCTACACTTCCCTGCGGCTTCAGAAAAGCAGCAGGCATAATTAAGGACCCCACACACCCCGGACATTCTCTCTTACACCTTCTTCCGTCAGGAAAAAGATATAAAAGTCTGAGGTCACGTACCAACCAACTCAAGAACAGCTTCTTCCCTGCTGCTGCCAGACTTTTGAATGGACCTACCTCACATTAAGTTGATCTTTCTCTACACCCTCGCTGTGACTGTAACACTACATTCTGCACTCTCTCCTTTCCTTCTCTATGAACAGTATGCTTTGTCTGTATACGGCACAAAACACAATACTTTTCGCTGTATGTTAATACGTGACAATAATAAATCAAATCAGATCCAAAATCTTCACGATCACTTTTACTGACACCAGATTGTTAATTTCTAGATTTCGAAAAGCTCTTTGTTGGGATTTGAACCCATGCCCTCGCTATCGTTACACAATCAATTCTTCAGCTGCTCTCAGTAACTGTACCTTTACCTCAGAGAGTCAGTATCAAGTTCTAAAGAAATATCATTCAGCAAGATACGAGTCTGTATTGTACCAAAAACAGGAACTGGGAATGTTTTCATTGGAAAGAGTTCTCAAGATCAAATCCTCGACATTTTCAAGATTGTAAAGAGAATTGTGAAAATAAAGCAAAAGAGAATGTTCCCTATCGGGACAAATTAAAGCTGAGGATACAGGAGGCTGAGGGTGAGAGAAATTGTGAAATAATTATCCAGAAAGATAAAAGCATAGAGTGTCAATGTGACCAAAAGGCCAGTTTTATAAAGTGTATTTATTAGTGTCACGAGCAGGTTTACATTAACACTGCAATGAAGTCATTGTGAAAATCCCCTAGTTGCCACACTCTGGCGCCTGTTCAGGTACACAGACAGATTTAGCACGGTCAATGCACCTAACCAGCACATCTTTCAGACTATGAGAGGAAACTGGAGCACCCGGACGAAACCCACGCAGACACGAGAAGAATGTGCAGACTCCACGCAGAGAGTGACTGAGCCGGGAATCGAACCCGGGTTCTGGCGCTGTGATGCAGCAGTGCTAACCACTGTGGCACCTTACCGCTCTGGAGAGAAGGGATCAAAGAACAGGTGAAGAAGGTTGGTGAGGGATTAGGAGAGAGGGTGGGGTTGGGATGGAGGGGTTGGGTCGCTGAGTGTTGAGGGTAATCCAGGTACTGAAGTGGATTTTGGAGTGGTTCAGTGCCTATCATATTGAGAAACTCCATCAGCTTCATATCAAACAGTGAAGAAAGCTGGAATTGTTTCCCACGCTGTCCTGGTGCCAGTGTGAGGCCAGCCCTATCTCACCCACACAGGACTGCTGTCCTGAAACCTCAGACCACTGGTCTCACACAGCACTCACCGCCACTGCCTTTCCAGTCCACACTGCCTTCAGCTTAGTCCTTTCAAACTCTCCTCTTGCCTTTATCCTCCGACCTTTCCTTATGAAGATAGGTTGAGGGAGCTGGGACTCTTTTCCCTGGAGAGGCGAAGGTTGAGAGGCGACCTGATAGAAGTTTATAAAATGTTGAGAGGAATAGATAGGGTGGACTCTCAGAGGCTATTTCCCCGGGTTGAAATGGTCGCTACGAGAGGACACAGATTTAAGGTGCGGGGAGGGAAGTACAGAGGTGATGTTAGGGGTAAGTTTTTCACTCAGAGGGTGGTGAGTGATTGGAATCGGCTGCCGTCGTCGGTGGTGGAGGCGAACTCGCTGGGGTCTTTTAAAAGACTTCTGGATGAGTATATGGGGTTTAATGGGATTGGGGGTTATAGATAGGTCTATAGATTGGTGGGGTTGATGTGATCGGCGCAACTCGAGGGCCGAAGGGCCTGTTTGTGCTGTAATGTTCTATGTTCTATGTTCTATGTTCTATGTTCCTTGCTTTGGCTGCCTTCACTCAAACAGACTTCCACACAGTAGGCCATTCGGCCCTTCAAGCCTACTCTAAAGTTTATTTATTAGTGTCGCAAGCAGGCTTACATTGACAGCGCAATGAAGTTACTGTGCAATTCCCCTAGTCGCCACACTCTGGTGCCTGTTTGGGTACACAGAGGGAGAATTTAGCATGGTCAATGCACCCTAACCAGCACATCTTTCAAACTGTGGCAGGAAATTGGAGCACCTGGAGGAAACCCACGCAGACATGGGGAGAATGTGCAGACTACGCACAGACAGTGACCCGAGCCGGGAAGCAAACACGGATCCTTGGCGCTGCAAGGCAGCAAAGTTAACCACCGCGCCACCTTTCTGCCACTTACTAACTTTCTGCTTATCCTCTTTCTCCACTGGGGGATTTAAGGCTGCTTCTCTGTCTTTAGCTCCATGTTGTGCCTCGCTCCACGAGGTCTCACCCCTCAGCCCTCACTCAGCCCAGCAATCACAGCCCGACACCATGCTGTCTCTGCCTTTCTCTTTCCTGGGGGTGTCTATTGAAGGGCTGCTTTGGCTGTTCTCTCTGATGTGGTTCTGAACACGTGGCCATGCACAGAATTACTTCATAAGATCAAAGCTAATCTGATTGTGGCTTCAATTCCACCACACCCCCTCCCCTCTCCGATACCCTCTGACTCCCATCTATCCACTTCAGACACCCTGCCTCCAGCGCTCTCATCCCCTCGTGTCTCAGCACTGATAGCAGCTGCTCTCACCCCCACCCACTTGTCTTTTCCATCTCGCAAACACTTCACTACCCACCTTCTTCCCTCTGAAGTCGCAACCATGCAGACGTGCCTGCGCGCACACATACTCGCACAGATACCCGCACACACACATCAGCGTGTACACACACTCATGCACACAGATACCCACGCACACACACACCCATGTGCACAGACACCCGTGCATGCACAGATGCCCGCGCACGCACAGACACCCGCGCGCGCATAGACACCCATGCACACACAGATACGTGTGCACACACAGATACGTGTGCACACACACATGCACACACAGACGCCCGCGCACGCACAGACACCCATGCACACACAGATACGTGTGCACACACAGATACGTGTGCACACACACAGATGCCTGCGCGAATGAATTCTTTAGCCAGAAACACAACAACTGTCTTCTCCCAGGGGGAGGTTACAGCTTCACCACAGTGCCAGTGACAGTCTGTAGCTTCACCATGTTGACAGAATGAAGAGGATTTACCAGATGGAATAAAACAGCTCTTACCACATGTCTCCATCACGTATGGTCTTATCATTCGGAGAACCAGCATGTCCATAATGTAGCACAGCAGAATTTACCCCACTGTAACATAAACAACACACAGGCTTGCGTGAAATACTGAGCAGTTTCTAATCACCAATCCAAACCACAAAACGAACAAACCTGTATTTAAACAGTAGCCTTCACACTAACAGCACGCCTTCCCAAAATCTTTTACAGTCAATTCAATATTTCTGAATTGCAATCATTGTTGTAATGAAGGAAACTGAGCAGCTAAATTATGCACAGCAAGATTCCACACTCAGCAAGGTGATAATGACCAGGTGATCTGTGTTTATGATGATCAGGGTACAACTCCCTCACCCTTCTCAACTGACATTGTGGTACCTTTCACAGCCAAAGGAGAGGACAGACTGGGCCTCAGGTTAACGTCTGATCTGAAACACTCATCTCCAACAACGCAGCATTCCTCAGTACTGCACCAGAGTGGCAGCCTGAATGCTGTGTTTAACTCCCTGCAGTAGGAATTGAAGGCAAGACGAGAAACAAGGGAATGCTAATCCCACTGGACAGAGACACCATGCCACACAGGCAGTATCTGTAATTAACCAACCATCAACAAGAACATCACATTCTGCCCATCTCCCTATTGCTGTTTGTGGGAGCTTGCTGTGTATAAATTAACTAGCACATTTCCTGCTCACATGGAGGCAGTAGTGTAGTGGTATTGCCACTGGACTAGTAATCCAGAGACTCAGGGTAATGCTCTGTGGACCCAGGTTCAAATCCTAGGCAGATGGTGAAACCTGAATTCAAGACATTAAGAATCTACCAATGACCGTGAAACCATTGTCGATTGTTGCAAAGACCATATCTGGTTCACTGTCTTTTAGGGAAGGAAATCTGCCGTTCTTACCCGGTCTGGCCTACATGTGACTCCAAAGCCACCGGAATGTGTTGATTCTTAGCTGCCTCTGAGATGCTGCAGCGAGTCACTCAGTTTAAGGGCAATTAGAGATGGGCACTAAATGCTGGTCTAGCCAGTGATTTCCATATCCTGAAAGCCAATAGCATAAAAGAGTTGCGGGGGGGGGGGGAGCAGGCCCCAGACAGGGTCAGGGTCTAGGCAGACTCCCTCAGCACTGACCCTCTGACAGTGCGGCACTCCCTCAGCACTGACCCTCTGACAGTGCGGCACTCCCTCAGCACTGACCCTCTGACAGTGCGGCACTCCCTCAGCACTGACCCTCTGACAGTGTGGCACTCCCTCAGCACTGACCCTCTGACAGTGCGGCACTCCCTCAGCACTGACCCTCTGACAGTGCGGCACTCCCTCAGCACTGACCCTCTGACAGTGTGGCACTCCCTCAGTACTGACCCTCTGACAGTGCGGCACTCCCTCAGCACTGACCCTCTGACAGTGCGGCACTCCCTCAGTACTGACCCTCTGACAGTGCGGCACTCCCTCAGCACTGACCCTCTGACAGTGCGGCACTCCCTCAGCACTTACCCTCTGACAGTGCGGCTCTCCCTCAGCACTGACCCTCTGACAGTGCGGCACTCCCTCAGCACTGACCCTCTGACAGTGCGGCTCTCCCTCAGCACTGACCCTCTGACAGTGCGGCACTCCCTCAGTACTGACCCTCTGACAGTGTGGCACTCCCTCAGCACTGACCCTCTGACAGTGCGGCACTCTCTGAGCACTGACCCTCTGACAGTGCGGCGCTCCCTCAGCAGTGACCCTCTGACAGTGCGGCATTCCCTCAGCATTGACCCTCTGACAGTGCGGCACTCCCTTAGCACTGACCCTCTGACAGTGCGGCAGTCCCTCAGTACTGACCCTCTGACAGTGCGGCACTCCCTCAGCACTGACCCTCTGACAGTGCAGCACTCCCTCAGTACTGACTCTGATAGTATGTCACTCCCTCAGCACAGACCCTCTGACAGTGTGGCACTCCCTCAGCACTGACCCTCTGACAGTGCGGCACTCCCTCAGCACTGACCCTCTGACAGTGCGGCACTCCCTCAGCACTGACCCTCTGACAGTGCGGCACTCCCTCAGTACTGACCCTCTGATAGTGCGGCATTCCCTCAGTACTGACCCTCTGACAGTGCGGCACTCCCTCAGCACTGACCCTCTGACAGTGCGGCACTCCCTCAGCACTGACCCTCTGACAGTGTGGCACTCCCTCAGTACTGACCCTCTGATAGTGGGGCACTCCCTCAGTACTGACCCTCTGACAGTGCGGCGCTCCCTCAGTACTGACCCTCTGACAGTGGGGCACTCCCTCAGTACTGACCCTCTGACAGTGCGACACTCCCTCAGCACTGACCCTCTGACAGTGCGGCACTCCCTCAGTACTGACCCTCTGACAGTGCGGCACTCCCTCCGCACTGACCCTCTGACAGTGCGGCACTCCCTCAGTACTGACCCTCTGACAGTGTGGCACTCCCTCAGCACTGACCCTCTGACAGTGCGGCACTCTCTGAGCACTGACCCTCTGACAGTGCGGCGCTCCCTCAGCACTGACCCTCTGACAGTGCGGCATTCCCTCAGCATTGACCCTCTGACAGTGCGGCACTCCCTCAGCACTGACCCTCCGACAGTGCGGCACTCCCTTAGCACTGACCCTCTGACAGTGCGGCAGTCCCTCAGTACTGACCCTCTGACAGTGCGGCACTCCCTCAGCACTGACTCTGATAGTATGTCACTCCCTCAGCACTGACCCTCTGACAGTGTGGCACTCCCTCAGCACTGACCCTCTGACAGTGCGGCACTCCCTCAGCACTGACCCTCTGACAGTGCGGCACTCCCTCAGCACTGACCCTCTGACAGTGCGACACTCCCTCAGCACTGACCCTCTGACAGTGCGGCACTCCCTCAGTACTGACCCTCTGACAGTGCGGCACTCCCTCAGTACTGACCCTCTGACAGTGCGGCACTCCCTCAGCACTGACCCTCTGACAGTGCGGCACTCCCTCAGCACTGACCCTCTGACAGTGTGGCACTCCCTCAGTACTGACCCTCTGACAGTGGGGCACTCCCTCAGTACTGACCCTCTGACAGTGCGGCGCTCCCTCAGTACTGACCCTCTGACAGTGTGGCACTCCCTCAGTACTGACCCTCTGACAGTGGGGCACTCCCTCAGTACTGACCCTCTGACAGTGCGGCGCTCCCTCAGCACTGACCCTCTGACAGTGTGGCACTCCCTCAGTACTGACCCTCTGACAGTGGGGCACTCCCTCAGTACTGACCCTCTGACAGTGCGGCGCTCCCTCAGCACTGACCCTCTGACAGTGCGACACTCCCTCAGCACTGACCCTCTGACAGTGCGACACTCCCTCAGTACTGACCCTCTGACAGTGTGGCACTCCCTCAGTACTGACCCTCTGACAGTGCGGCACTCCCTCAGTACTGACCCTCTGACAGTGCGGCGCTCCCTCAGCACTGACCCTCTGACAGTGCGGCACTCCCTCAGCACTGACCCTCTGACAGTGCGGCACTCCCTCAGTACTGACCCTCTGACAGTGCGGCACTCCCTCAGTACTGACCCTCTGACAGTGCGGCACTCCCTCAGCACTGACCCTCTGACAGTGCGGCACTCCCTCAGCACTGACCCTCTGACAGTGCAACACTCCCTCAGTACTGACCCTCTGACAGTGCGGCACTCCCTCAGCACTGACCCTCTGACAGATACATTGGAGCTTTCCAAGAAACAGAGATTCAGAGACAGGTTCTTACGTGCCACAGATGCAGGTGTAGGAAGTGTGACGCATTCCACCTTGAGTGTAGCAATAATGCTCAAACAAACTGTCAGGAAACAAAACAGGTAGTTATTATAACATCCCTTAACAATACTCCCTTCTCTCCCTCTTTCCTGCGATTATCACAGTGAAAACAGGAGCATTCTGAATCAGCTGCTATGATAGTGATGGGGTAGGATCAAAACACAAAATGCCAGTGCGATAACTGATTCTGAAGGTGTTTAAATCTATAAAAGGAAGATTGCGTAAATTGGAACTAATAGAGATAGATTAGCAGGTAAGAACTGTATCTTGTCATGTTTAAGTATTTCAATTGGTAAACATTACACTAATTCATTTGTTATAGTTAAACTGCATTTTCAAAATAAAGTTTGCTTCCTTGTGTGTCAACACAATCACAATTGGAGTGAAACACTTTATCCTCACACTAAATAGGAAAATAGAAAACTTGTTGAGTTCCAATCTGACTTGATAACATACTTTGGGCTTTCTGATCTGATGCCTAACAGGACCCTAGGACCCTCTGGGTCAGAGTGGAAATATTCCCAGGTTGGGAAGGAGATATTGGCAGTTGTCTTTGGCATTAAAAAGTTCCATCAACAAGTCTACGGTCGAAGCTTCATCAGAGTTTACTGATCATAAACCATTGCTGGGATTTTTTATAGAAGACAAGTCAATACTCCTAAATGCCTCTGCCTGGATATAGCATTGGGCCTTGTTACTGGCAGCTTATAAATACCTCCCACAGCACTGCACAGGGATGCAGATAGCTAACACTGATGCACTGAGCCACTGCCCAGTCGCCAGGCTGCATTACCAGCTCACCGTCAGTTTTCTGGACACTTTGCCAATGTCTGCGAGACAAATCAAGGCACGGATGCAAAAGTATCCAGTCCTATCTAACTTCAAGAATAATCTTACATGGGGGATTCAGAGGACAGCCCTCAGATAAAATGAGGCACTACTCAACAAAGAAAGACAAGCTCAGTGTTAGGAATGGCATTACCCTCTGGAGTTCCCACATACTCACCCCTCGCCCGGGGCAACATCCAATACTTATGGGCAGCTCAGTGGCACAGTGGTTAGCACGGCTGCCTCACGGCGCCAGGGACTTGTGTTTGATTCTGGCCTCCGGTGACTGTGCAGAGTTTGCACGTTCTCCCCATGTCTGCATGGGTTTCCCCCGGGTGCTCCGGTTTCCTCCCACAGTCCAAAGGCTGTGTTATGTGGTTGAGTTGGATCGGTCATGTTGAATTCAATTTAATATCCATAAGGTGTGCAGGTTAGGAGGGTTGGTAGGGTAAATGCATGGGTTTACGGAGATAGGGCAAGGAATGGGCCTGGGTAAAATGCTTTGTTGGAGAGTTGCTGCATAATTGATGGGCTGAATGGCCTCCATCCTACACGGTAGGGATCCTAGGATTATGGAATTACACGATGGCCACTCTGAGATTTTGAAGCCTTGAGTTGTGTACAGTGGCCTAGTCTTGATGCAGGCATTATACTGACTTGTAGAGTCATCGAGGTTTACAGCATGGAAAGACACTGATGGTCATGTCAAGAGAATCAAACCTCGGCCTTCCTGCATTCACAGGAGTGGCCTAATGGGCCCTGGGTGTGAGTGCCTGTAGGCCTGACGGGCCCTGGGTGTGAGTGCCTGTAGGCCTGACGGGCCCTGGGTGTGAGTGCCTGTAGGCCTAATGGGCCCTGGGTGTGAGTGCCTGTAGGCCTAATGGGCCCTGGGTGTGAGTGCCTGTAGGCCTGACGGACCCTGGGTGTGAGTGCCTGTAGGCCTGACGGGCCCTGGGTGTGAGTGCCTGTAGGCCTAATGGGCCCTGGGTGTGAGTGCCTGTAGGCCTAATGGGCCCTGGGTGTGAGTGTCTGTAGGCCTGACGGGCCCTGGGTGTGAGTGCCTGTAGGCCTGACGGGCCCTGGGTGTGAGTGCCTGTGGGCCTGACGGGCCCTGGGTGTGAGTGCCTGTAGGCCTAATGGGCCCTGATGTGAGTGCCTGTAGGCCTGACGGGCCCTGGGTGTGAGTGCCTGTAGGCTTTACCTGGCCTTTATAGGCTTCATGTTCCTGATTACAGTTGGCACGCACTCCACATGGTTGGCGATATATCACATGAGCTCCAGCCCTTCCCAGGCTCCCGTTGAGAAACCACAACAGAGTTTGTGTACACATCAGATACCCGAAGCCCCGCCCTCTGGGAATGGTGCTGCCTTTACCAGCACTGAGTTTCAGATCACCGTGCTTTCCAATGGAATCAAACACACGAGGACAGCACCCTGTCTCAAATGGATTGGCCTAACGGATGGTGCAGGCTCAGGCTCAGTATGAAGTCACAGCGAGCGGTGTCCATAGAGACCAAAATGTGTGATTTTTATCGGGCTGACCCTCACACAGTGACAGGAATTGTCCCAGCAGAATTGTTAATGGAACAGTGACTTCAGACACGGTTAAGCCGACTGTTCCCAAACCTGACGAGGAACTGGAAATCCTAACAGGAGAACCAGAAGAAGAACCAGGATTCTGTAAGGACAGAGAGAACGTTCAAAGCCAGCGAGCCAGTCCACCTGAGGAACTTCAGGGACTACCTCCGTTGGGTTCCTGGGATAAACGAGGCCTGGCAGCAATGTCAGGAAGGAGCTGGAGCACCTCAGGAGGAGGGAGCCCGTGCCAACATCAGCCTCTCTGTCAGACACGGGGACAACCACTGCCATCAGTGAGACATAGACAGAACCCTACAGTGCAGAAAGAGGCCCTTCAGCCCATCGAGTCTGCACCGACCACAGTCCCACCCAGGCTCTGCCCCACATCCCTACGTATTATTACCACCATTGCTGAAACCTGACTCCACACAGCAGATGGAAGTGGAAGAGACCGGCATCCCAACTGAAGTGAGACCACAGGAAGAACCAGCGTCAGTGTCTTTACAACACTCCCTTCGGAAGGAAAGGTTTCCAATCTGTTTCACTCACCTTGATCCAGTCCTGTCTCCAATCAACGGGAGGTTACACTGGGTCTAATCTCTGTAACAAGCACTGACAGCTCACTCTGACTCTACCCACCCATTAAACATTTATGGGGGTAGCATGATGGCACAGAGGGTTAGCACTGCTGCCTCACAGCGCCAGGGACCTGTGTTCGATTCCCGGCTCGGGTCACTGTCTGTGTAGAGTTTGCACGTTCTCCCTGGGTTTCCTCCGGGCGCTCCAGTTTCCTCCCACAGTCCAAAGACATGCAGGTTAGGTTGACTGGCCATGCGAAAAATTGGCCCTAATCTCAGGGAAGGACTAGCAGAGTAAATATGGGATTGTGGTCAGTGCAGACTTGATGGGCTGAATGGCCTCCTGCACTGTAGGATTCTATGATGGGTGGGGATATTGGGGAAGAAACAGGCTTGAGGAGGGAGGGATGTTATGATGGCCATGATGTGGATATTCCGGCGTTGGACTGGGATAAACAACCGATTGATAGTAAATTCACTCAATTTACTATCAAATAAATCAGTTGGACTGAAACCTGGTGTTGTCAGACTTTTTACTGTATTATAATGGCCACAGGGGATTATCAGTAGATCTCCCAGAGAGTCACACAGAACACAAACTTCCACATGAGGCAAGTGGAGGCTTGCCGATAGGGAAGGAGCTGGGGGAGGGTGGGGTGGTTTATAAAAACACTCTGACTCTACCTACACATTAAACATTTCAAACAACACTGTGAGACCACCTCCCACACTGCGAAACGTCATCTAATACAAGCCAGGTCTGGACAATTTCATCCCCCCCTCTGCACCGTTGAACTGAGCTGCAGACAGACAACCCTTTGTCTCGTGGTTTGACATTTGAAGAGAGTTATATTGTCCGAGGTTGAGCAGAAGAGGGCGGACTTTAGCCATTGTAATTCTTTTCCATCGGCCTGTTAAGGGTTTGGAAATAAAATCCATAAGGAACCTGCCCTGACAATTAGCTCACAGAGATCAGTGAGAATGCAGTAAGTGCTCAAACATCTTAATGCATCACTCAGCAGCTAAATTATCCAGTGAATGTATTAATGCCGCATGCTTCCTAAATTAATATCTGACAGCCCGAGAGGTCATTAGTTAGTTGCTAGCACTGGGTAGCTGCAGGATTTTAATATTTCATGAGATTCATTTATCTGCTCACTTTCACACACCACTGAAACCCAGGCAGTGAGTTATGGCAAGGACACAAGAGAGACTGAATCACAGAATCAGAGAAACCTACAGTGCAGAAGGAGGCCATTCAGCCCATCGAGTGTTCACTGACCACAATTCCATCCACGTCCTATTCCCGTAACCCTACATATTTACCCTGTTAATCTCCTGACACTAGGGTCAATTTACCATGGCTAATCAGCCTAACCAACACACCTTTGGACTGTGGGAGGAAACTGGAGCACCCGGAGGAAACCCACACAGACCCCGGGAGAACGGGAGAACTCCACACAGACAGTGACCCGAGACCGGAATCGAACCCAGGTCCCTGGCGCTGTAAGGCATGGGGTGCCATCGTGCCACCCCATGCAGGATGGATAACTACTCCACAAAAAGGCACTCTTACAGGAACACAAGAAACTCCCTGCTCTCTATGGTCAGTATATCCTTCCTTAGGTATGGAGTCCAAACCTGTGCACAATACTCCAGGTGTGGTCAAACCAAGGCTTGAGTCAACTGCAGCAAGGCTTTTTTGGAGTTTAGAAGAGTGAAAGGGAATCTCATAGAAACTTTATAAAACTCTAACAGGGTTAGACAGGGTAAATTCAGAAAGAATGCTCTCAATGGTGAGGGAGTCCAGAACTAGGGGTCATAGTTTGAGAATAAGGGGTAAACATTTTCGAACTGAGGTCAGGGGAAATATCTTCAGTAAGAAGTCTGACAACACCAGGTTTTAGTCCAACCAATTTATTTGATAGTAAACTCACAAGCTTTCGAGGTTTCCCTCTTCGTCAGGTGAATGGAGAGTTCAGGCCTCAGACAGAGCATATAAAGCACAGACAGTTTACAGATTACTGATTAGAATCTGAATCTTTACACCTAACCTGCTGTAATCTGTAATCAGTAATCTGTAAACTGTCTGTGCTTTATATGCTCTGTCTGAAGCCAGAACTCTCCATTCACCTGACGAAGAGGGAGTCCCCTTGAAAGCTTGTGAGAATATTATCAAATAAATCAACTTAAACCTGGTGTTGTCAGACTTTTTACTGTGTTTACCCCAGTCCAACGCCGGCATACCCACATCAGAAATATCTTCACCCAGAGGGTGGTGAATGTGTGGAATTCACTAACAATGAATGTATTTGAGGCCAAAACATTGTCTGATTTTAAGAAGGAATCAGATTTCGCTCTTGGGGCTAAAGGGATCAAAGGGATATTGGTGGGAAGAGGGGAGGTCAGAATACTGAATTTGATGATCAGTCATGATCAAAGTGAATGCTAGAGCATCTTTGGACTGTGGGAGGAAATTAGAGCACCAGGAGGAAATCCATGCAGAGAAGTCAGAATCAAACCTGGGTCCCTGGCGCTGTGAGGCAGCAGTGCTAACCCACTGTGTCACTGGGAACTGAACCCGGGTCCCTGGCGCTGTGAGGCAGCAGTGCTAACCCACTGTGTCACTGGGAACTGAACCCGGGTCCCTGGCGCTGTGAGGCAGCAGTGCTAACCCACTGTGCCACTGGGAACTGAACCCGGGTCCCTGGCGCTGTGAGGCAGCAGTGCTAACCCACTGTGTCACTGGGAACTGAACCCGGGTCCCTGGCGCTGTGAGGCAGCAGTGCTAACCCACTGTGTCACTGGGAATTGAACCCGGGTCCCTGGCGCTGTGAGGCAGCAGTGCTAACCCACTGTGTCACTGGGAACTGAACCCGGGTCCCTGGCGCTGTGAGGCAGCAGTGCTAACCCACTGTGTCACCCGAGACATCAACACTTCCCAATCTCTCCCTATTTCAGAAATATTCTGCATTTCTGTTTTTTGGACCAAAGTGGATAACTTTACATTTTTCCACATTATTTTCCATCTGCCATGTCTTTGCCCACTCATTCAATCTGTCCAAATCCCCTTGAAGCCTCTGATCCTCCTCACAATTCACATTCTCACCTAGTTCTGTGTCATCAACAAACCTGTAAATATTGCAGTGAATCCACACATCCAAATATTGATTTAGGTTGTGAACATCTGGGACCCAAGTACTGACCCTTCTTCAACCTCAAGAGTCACAGCCTGCCAACCTGAGAATGACCCATTTATCCCTACTCTCTACTTTCTGTCCGCTAACCAATCCTCAATCCAGTTAAGGAGGCAGTGGTATTGTCACTGGACTAGTAATCCAGAGAACCAGGGCAATGCCCTGGAGATCCAGGTTCAAATCCCACCACAGCAGGAGGTGAAATTTGAATTCAATAAAAATTTGGAATTAATGAAGTCCAGTGATGACCATGAAACCATTGTCAATTGTGGGATAAACCCATCTGGGTCACTAATCTCCTTTAGGGAAGGAAATCTGCTGTCCTTACCCAGTCTGGCCTACACGTGACTCTGGAGCCACAGCAATGTGGGTGATTGTTAGCTGCCCTCGGGGATAGGCAACGAATGCTGGCCCAGCCAGCGGCACTCAGGTCCTATCATTGAATTAAAATATGTATACTTCCCACAATCCTATCTGCTCTAATTCTGCTCACTAACCTCTTGCTGAGTTAATCTCTCAGTTCCGTTTTTAAAGTTCTACAGTCTTGTTAACCTTCTTTAAATCCATTTTGACTCTGTCCAATCTTACCATTATTTTCTAAGTGTCCATTTTTCACTTTGGTGTAATCTAGTATTTTCCCTATAACCCGCTATCAGGCTAACATCTCTCATTCCATTTTCTCTCCCACCACTCCCTCCACTTCTTAAACAATGCAGTGGTGGGGGGGGGGGTACATTAGCTACCTTCCAGTCTGCAGGAACCTTTCCACAATCTACAGAATTCTGAAAGATGGCCACCAATGCGTCCACTATCACTTGTGGGTGGTATGGTGGCACAGTGGTTAGCACTGCTGCCTCACAGCACCAGGGAGCCAGGTTCAATTCCTGGCTTGGGTCACTGTCTGTATGAAGTTTGCACGTTCTCCCCATGTCTGCGTGGGTTTCCTCTGGGTGTTTCTGTTTCCTCCCACAGTCTGAAAGAAGTGTAGGTTAGGGCTCATTGACCCAAACAGGTGCTGGACTGTGGCGACCAGGGGAATTTCACAGTAACTTCATTGCAGTGTTAATGTAAGCCTCACTTGTGATGAATAAATAAATTTTTTTAGCAACGTCTGAGATATCGATCATGAAGTCTCATTAATTTCTCCAGGATTATTTTCCTAATACTGATTTATGTCAGTTCCTCATCCTCCCAATCCCTTGTTTCTCCAGTATTCCTGGCAGGTTTCCTCTATTTGTGAAGACAGTCACAAAGTACTAGTTCATTTTCTCTGCCATTTCCATATTCCCATTATAAATGTTCCTGTCTCTGCCTATACTGGGCTCACATTCATCTTTACGAATTTTTTTTTAGATATTTATAGAAGCTTTTATGTTTCTTGCTAGTGTTCTTTCACATTCAATTTTAAGAACATAAGAACATAAGAAATAGGAGCAGGAGTAGGCCATCTAGCCCTTCGAGCCTGCCCCGCCATTCAATAAGATCATGGCTGATCTGTCGTGGCTCAGTTCCACCTTCCCGCCCTCTCCCCATAACCCTTAATCCCCTCGCTTATCAAAAACCCATCAACCCGTTTCTTAAAAATATTTAGCGAGGCAGCCTCCACCACTTCAACGGGCAGAGAATTCCAGAGATTCACCACCCTTTGAGTGAAGAAGTTCCTCTTCAACTCTGTTCTAAACCGCCCCCCCTTTATCTTGAGGCTGTGCTCCCTAGTCCTACTGTCTTTTTTGAGCGGGAAGAGTCTCTCCACCTCTATCCTATCCATCCCATTCATCATCTTATACGTCTCAATGAGATCTCCCCTCATTCTTCTAAACTCTAACGAGTACAAGCCTAGTTTATTCAGCCTCTCCTCATAGCTCAATCCCCTCAACTCCGGTATCAGCCTAGTAAACCTCCTCTGCACTCCCTCCAAGGCCAAAATATCTTTGTGCAGGTGCGGCGCCCAAAACTGCACACAGTACTCCAGCTGCGGCCTCTTGGTCCTCCTTTGTTGAATTCTAAAATGTTCGCAATCCTCAGGTTTACAGATTTCTTTTGGTAAATTAAGACCCTCCCTTTATCTAATTATTTTTAACTTTGCTGGTCTGCCATGGTTGGATCACTTCTGCTGGGCTTTTGTGCCTTAAACTAATGTCAATAAGTTGTATTAATTCTTTAAATGCTAGCCCATTGCCTATTTACCAACATATTTTTAATGTAGCTCCCAATCCAGCACAACAAATTTGTTCCTCATACCTTCTCGCTTCTTTTGTTTACAGTAAGAACATAAGAACAAGGAGCAGGAGTAGGCCATTCGGCCCCTCAATCCTGCTCCACCATTCAATAAGATCATGGCTGATCTTTTTGTGGACTCAGCTCCACTTACCCACCCACTCACCATAACCCTTAAATCATCTACTGTTCAAAAATTTATCTATCCTTACCTTAAAAACATTCAATGAGGGAGCCTCAACTGCTTCACTGGGCAGGGAATTCCACAGATTCACAACCCTTTGTGTGAAGAAGTTCCTCCTCAACTCAGTCCTAAATCTGCTTCCCCTTATTTTGAGGCCACTTCTATCTTATCTATTCCCTCCATAATCTTATATGTTTCTATAAGATCTCCCCTCATTCTCCTGAATTCCAATGAGTATAGCCCCAGTCTATTCAGTCTCTCCTCATAAGCAAACCCTCTCAACTCAGGAATCAACCTATTGAATCTCCTCTGCACTCCCTCCAGTGTCAGTATATCCTTTCTCAAGTAAGGAGACCAAAACTGTACACAGTAACTCCAGGTATGCTCCTCCTCTCTCTCTCTTTAGATGCTGCTTTATGTCTCTGGGTCCCCCTCTCTCTCTCTCTCTTTATGTCTCTGGGTCCCCCCCTCTCTCTCTTTATGTCTCTGGGTCCCCCTCTCTCTCTCTTTATGTCTCTGGGTCCCCCTCCCTCTCTCTCTCTCTTTATGTCTCTGGGTCCCCCTCTCTCTCTCTCTCTTTATGTCTCTGGGTCCCCCTCTCTCTCTCTTAATGTCTCTGGGTCCCCCCCTCTCTCTCTTTATGTCTCTGAGTCCCCCTCTCTCTCTCTTTATGTCTCTGGGTCCCCCTCTCTCTCTCTCTCCCTTTATGTCTCTGGGTCCCCCTCTCTCTCTCTTTATGTCTCTGGGTCCCCCCCCTCTCTCTCTTTATGTCTCTGGGTCCCCCTCTCCCTCTCTCTCTTTATGTCTCTGGGTCCCCCTCTCTCTCTCTTTATGTCTCTGGGTCCCCCTCTCTCTCTCTTTATGTCTCTGGGTCCCCCTCTCTCTCTCTCTCTCTTTATGTCTCTGGGTCCCCCACTCTCTCTCTCTCTTTATGTCTCTGGGTCCCCCACTCTCTCTCTCTCTTTATGTCTCTGGGTCCCCCTCTCTCTCTCTTTATGTCTCTGGGTCCCCCCCTCTCTCTCTTTATGTCTCTGGGTCTCCCCCTCTCTCTCTTTATGTCTCTGGGTCCCCCCCTCTCTCTCTTTATGTCTCTGGGTCCCCCTCTCTCTCTCTTTATGTCTCTGGGTCCCCCTCTCTCTCTCTTTATGTCTCTGGGTCCCCCTCTCTCTCTCTCTCTTTATGTCTCTGGGTCTCCCTCTCTCTCTCTCTTTATGTCTCTGGGTCCCCCTCTCTCTCTCTCTCTTTATGTCTCTGGGTCCCCCTCTCTTTCTCTCGCTCTTTATGTCTCTGGGTGCCCCCCTCTCTCTCTCTCTTTATGTCTCTGGGTCCCCCCCTCTCTCTCTCTCTCTTTATGTCTCTGGGTCCCCCTCTCTCTCTCTTTATGTCTCTGGGTCCCCCCCTCTCTCTCTCTCTTTATGTCTCTGGGGCCCCCCCTCTCTCTCTCTCTTTATGTCTCTGGGTCCCCCCCTCTCTCTCTCTCTCTTTATGTCTCTGGGTCCCCCTCTCTCTCTCTTTATGTCTCTGGGTCCCCCCCTCTCTCTCTCTCTCTTTATGTCTCTGGGTCCCCCTCTCTCTCTCTTTATGTCTCTGGGTCCCCCCCTCTCTCTCTCTCTTTATGTCTCTGGGTCCCCCACTCTCTCTCTCTCTTTATGTCTCTGGGTCCCCCCCTCTCTCTCTCTCTTTATGTCTCTGGGTCCCCCTCTCTCTCTCTTTATGTCTCTGGGTCCCCCCTCTCTCTCTCTCTTTATGTCTCTGGGTGCCCCCCTCTCTCTCTCTCTTTATGTCTCTGGGGCCCCCCCTCTCTCTCTCTCTTTATGTCTCTGGGTCCCCCCCTCTCTCTCTCTCTTTATGTCTCTGGGTCCCCCTCTCTCTCTCTCTCTTTATGTCTCTGGGTCCCCCCCTCTCTCTCTCTCTTTATGTCTCTGGGTCCCCCCCCCTCTCTCTCTCTTTATGTCTCTGGGGCCCCCCCTCTCTCTCTCTCTTTATGTCTCTGGGTCCCCCCCTCTCTCTCTCTCTTTATGTATCTGGGTCCCCCTCTCTCTCTCTCTCTTTATGTCTCTGGGTCCCCCCCTCTCTCTCTCTCTTTATGTCTCTGGGTCCCCCCCCCTCTCTCTCTCTTTATGTCTCTGGGTCCCCCTCTCCCTCTCTCTCTTTATGTCTCTGGGTCCCCCCCCTCTCTCTCTGTCTTTATGTCTCTGGGTCCCCCCCTCTCTCTCTTTATGTCTCTGGGTCCCCCTCTCTCTCTCTCCCTTTATGTCTCTGGGTCCCCCCCTCTCTCTCTCTCTTTATGTCTCTGGGTCCCCCCCTCTCTCTCTCTCTTTATGTCTCTGGGTCCCCCTCTCTCTCTCTCTCTTTATGTCTCTGGGTCCCCCCCTCTCTCTCTCTCTTTATGTCTCTGGGTCCCCCCCCCCCCTCTCTCTCTCTTTATGTCTCTGGGTCCCCCTCTCCCTCTCTCTCTTTATGTCTCTGGGTCCCCCCCTCTCTCTCTCTCTTTATGTCTCTGGGTCCCCCCCTCTCTCTCTTTATGTCTCTGGGTCCCCCTCTCTCTCTCTCCCTTTATGTCTCTGGGTCCCCCCCTCTCTCTCTCTCTCTTTATGTCTCTGGGTCCCCCACTCTCTCTCTCTCTTTATGTCTCTGGGTCCCCCTCTCTCTCTCTCTTTATGTCTCTGGGTCCCCCCCCTCTCTCTCTTTATGTCTCTGGGTCCCCCTCTCTCTCTCTTTATGTCTCTGGGTCCCCCTCTCCCTCTCTCTCTTTATGTCTCTGGGTCCCCCCCTCTCTCTCTCTCTTTATGTCTCTGGGTCCCCCCCTCTCTCTCTTTATGTCTCTGGGTCCCCCTCTCTCTCTCTCCCTTTATGTCTCTGGGTCCCCCCCTCTCTCTCTCTCTTTATGTCTCTGGGTCCCCCACTCTCTCTCTCTCTTTATGTCTCTGGGTCCCCCTCTCTCTCTCCCTTAATGTCTCTGGGTCCCCCCCTCTCTCTCTTTATGTCTCTGGGTCCCCCTCTCTCTCTCTCTTTATGTCTCTGGGTCCCCCCCTCTCTCTCTCTCTTTATGTCTCTGGGTCCCCCCCTCTCTCTCTTTATGTCTCTGGGTCCCTCTCTCTCTCTCCCTTTATGTCTCTGGGTCCCCCACTCTCTCTCTCTCTTTATGTCTCTGGGTCCCCCTCTCTCTCTCTCTTTATGTCTCTGGGTCCCCCCCTCTCTCTCTTTATGTCTCTGGGTCCCCCTCTCTCTCTCTCCCTTTATGTCTCTGGGTCCCCCCCTCTCTCTCTCTCTTTATGTCTCTGGGTCCCCCACTCTCTCTCTCTCTCTTTATGTCTCTGGGTCCCCCCCCCCTCTCTCTCTCTTTATGTCTCTGGGTCCCCCCTCTCTCTCTCTCTTTATGTCTCTGGGTCCCCCTCTCTCTCTCTCTCTTTATGTCTCTGGGTCCCCCCCTCTCTCTCTCTCTTTATGTCTCTGGGTCCCCCTCTCTCTCTCTCTCTTTATGTCTCTGGGTCCCCCCCTCTCTCTCTTTATGTCTCTGGGTCCCCCTCTCTCTCTCTCTCTTTATGTCTCTGGGTCCCCCTCTCTCTCTCTCTCTTTATGTCTCTGGGTCCCCCCCTCTCTCTCTCTCTTTATGTCTCTGGGTCCCCCCCTCTCTCTCTCTCTTTATGTCTCTGGGTCCCCCCCTCTCTCTCTTTATGTCTCTGGGTCCCCCTCTCTCTCTCTCTCTTTATGTCTCTGGGTCCCCCCCTCTCTCTCTCTCTCTTTATGTCTCTGGGTCCCCCCCTCTCTCTCTCTCTTTATGTCTCTGGGTCCCCCTCTCTCTCTCTCTTTATGTCTCTGGGTCCCCCTCTCTCTCTCTCTCTTTATGTCTCTGGGTCCCCTTCTCTCTCTCTCTCTTTATGTCTCTGGGTCCCCCTCTCTCTCTCTCTCTTTATGTCTCTGGGTCCCCCCCCCTCTCTCTCTCTGTATGTCTCTGGGTCCTCTCCCTCTCCCACTCCTGGCGCCATCATTAGGTACAATTTCCACTTCAGAAACCTGAACACTAAGATCCCTTGACACTATTTCTGTGGAGGAGCTGGGAGAAACTGTAGGAGAGGCAGGTGGGAATGAGGAGGACCTGGGAGTAGGGAGAGTACAGCGGGCAAGGCTGGGGGTGAAGTGGTGCCCGGAGGCGGGGAGGCTGCAGGGCTGGGGGCGTAGAAGGGTCAGAGAGGAGGAGGCACAGATGGGCCGGGTGATGTGCAGAGGATCGGGGGAAGAGAGGACAGATGGGGTGTTGGACAGAGAGGCAGGGAAGAGGTGAAGTCTGAGAGGCAGAAGAGTAGAGATGGGGAGGTGAGCATTGGGGTGTGTGAGGGTCCAAGAGGGACAAGGAAAGTGTACGTGGGTAAGCAGAGAGAAAGGGTCAGCTTCGATAACCTCAGGATATCTAAACGAGGTTTACTGCTAATGAAATAATTTTGAAGTGTTGTCACTGTTGTGATCCAGAGGAGTGTATAGAACACAGAAAGAGGAGAGTGGGGATTAAACACTTCGTTCTTGCAGATAAAACTGACATTCAGTGATTCCACCAGTGAGGACTGAAATATCCTTTTATTGCTGAAGAGAAGCTGGTTTGTTGATAGCAGCGAGTGCTGACTGTCTTTTTCAGCAGAGTAATTGCTCCCAAAGGGACTAATTCCACAGGTTACAATTATCCAAATGCTGCTAAAGGATTTGGAGACTCAGACTACACTCTGAATCTGCTGTCTGAGACTCCAGGCTTATTAAACCGCTCACTAATTACTCTGCTAGTGCTTTTGGAATTACCACTTCTGCACTTTAATTATTTTCCGAATATTTTGATGATCTGAATGTTAATGCTAATATTCAAAAGTCTGGCATGAAAAACGTTCCATTCAAAGTATTGTATGTTTTGTGGGTGGCACGGTGCCACCGCGGTTAGCACGGCTGCCTCACAGCGCCTGGAACCCGGGTTCGATTCATAAGAACATAAGAAATAGGAGCAGGAGTAGGCCATCTGGCCCTTCGAGCCTGCCCCGCCATTCAATAAGATCATGGCTGATCTGTCGTGGCTCAGTTCCACCTTCCCGCCCTCTCCCCATAACCCTTAATCGCTTCTCTTATCAAAAACCCATCAACCCGCGTCTTAAAAATATTTAGCGAGGCAGCCTCCACCACTTCAACGGGCAGAGAATTCCAGAGATTCACCACCCTTTGAGTGAAGAAGTTCCTCCTCAACTCTGTTCTAAACCGCCCCCCCTTTATCTTGAGGCTGTGCCCCCTAGTCCTACTGTCTTTTTTGAGCGGGAAGAGTCTCTCCACCTCTATCCTATCCATCCCATTCATCATCTTATACGTCTCAATGAGATCTCCCCTCATTCTTCTAAACTCCAACGAGTACAAGCCTAGTCTATTCAGCCTCTCCTCATAGCTCAATCCCCTCAACCCCGGTATCAGCCGAGTAAACCTCCTCTGCACTCCCTCCAGGGCCAAAATATCCTTGCGCAGGTGCGGCGCCCAAAACTGCACACAGTACTCCAGCTGCGGCCTCACCAATGCCCTATACAGCTGCAGCAAGACCTCCCTACTTTTATATTCAATCCCCCTCGCTATGAAGGCCAGCATCCCATTCGCCTTCCTGACCACCTGCTGCACCTGCAAGCTGGGTTTTTGCGACTCATGCACAAGGACCCCGAGGTCCCTCTGCACCGTCGCCTGCTGCAGTTTTTCGCCCCGTAAGTAATAGTCCTTCCTACCATTCCTCCTACCAAAGTGGACCACCTCACACTTGCCAACATTAAATTCCATTTGCCATTTCCTGGCCCATTCGTCCAGCCTATCTAGATCCTTCTGCAGACTCTCCACACCCTCCGCACAATTTGCCTTTCCCCCAATCTTGGTGTCATCAGCAAATTTCGACACCCTGCACTCGGTTCCCTCCTCCAGATTATCTATATAAATGGTAAATAGCTGAGGCCCCAGCACCGACCCCTGGGGCACCCCACTAGTCACCAACCGCCAATCCGAATAGCACCCATTGACCCCCACTCTCTGCCTCCTATTTGACAACCAATCCTCTATCCACGCTAACACCCTACCCCCAACTCCATGTTCCCTGACCTTCTGCAATAACCTCTTGTGAGGTACCTTGTCAAACGCCTTCTGAAAATCCAGAAAGACCACATCCACCGGCTCTCCTCCATCCACTGCCCTAGACACATCCTCATAGAACTCCAGTAAATTTGTCAGACACGACTTCCCTTTAATGAAACCGTGCTGCGTCTGCTCTATCAAGCAATTCCCTTCAAGATGCCTCGCTATTTCCTCCTTAATGACGGATTCCCCGACAGCACAGTGCTACCGCGGTTAGTACGGCTGCCTCACAGTGCCAGGGACCCGGGTTCGATTCCCAGTTTGGGTTACTGTCTGTGTGGAGTTTGCACATTCTCCCCATGTCTGCGGGGGTTTCCTCCAGGTGCTCCGGTTTCCACCCACAGTCTGAAAGGCGTGCTGGTTAGGGTGCACTGGCCATGCTAAATTACCCCATAATCTCCCTGGATGTGTAAATTAGAGGGATTAACGGGGTAAATGTGTGGGGTTGTGGGGATAGGGCCTTGGGTGGGATTGTGGTTGGTGCAGACTCGATGGGCCAAACGAGCTCCTTCTGCACTGTGGGGTTTCTATGATTCTGGGTATTGCTGAGTTCATGTCAGTGTGTATTAGTGACCCTGAGTGAAAGGACCACTGCATCAACTCTCGTTCCCCCAGAGAGGGCCACGCAGGGGGTCGGATCGAGGCGGGGCGGTGGATCGAGGCGGGGCGGTGGATCGAGGCGGGGCGGTGGATCGAGGCGGGGCGGTGGATCGAGGCGGGGCGGGGGATCGAGGCGGGGGGCCGGATCGAGGCGGGGCGGGGGATCGAGGCGGGGAGCCGGATCGAGGCGGGGCGGTGGATCGAGGCGGGGAGTCGGATCGAGGCGGGGCGGGGGATCGAGGCGGGGAGTCGGATCGAGGCGGGGCGGTGGATCGAGGCGGGGAGCCGGATCGAGGCGGGGAGCCGGATCGAGGCGGGGAGCCGGATCGAGGCGGGGTGCCGGATCGAGGCGGGGAGCCGGATCGAGGCGGGGTGCCGGATCGAGGCGGGGAGCCGGATCGAGGCGGGGTGCCGGATCGAGGCGGGGAGCCGGATCGAGGCGGGGCGGGGGATCGAGGCGGGGAGTCGGATCGAGGCGGGGTGCCGGATCGAGGCGGGGAGCCGGATCGAGGCGGGGCGGGGGATCGAGGCGGGGAGTCGGATCGAGGCGGGGTGCCGGATCGAGGCGGGGAGCCGGATCGAGGCGGGGCGGGGGATCGAGGCGGGGAGTCGGATCGAGGCGGGGAGTCGGATCGAGGCGGGGGGGCGGATCGAGGCGGGGCGGCGGATCGAGGCGGGGAGTCGGATCGAGGCGGGGAGCCGGATCGAGGCGGGGAGTCGGATCGAGGCGGGGCGGCGGATCGAGGCGGGGAGTCGGATCGAGGCGGGGAGTCGGATCGAGGCGGGGCGGCGGATCGAGGCGGGGCGGCGGATCGAGGCGGGGAGTCGGATCGAGGCGGGGAGTCGGATCGAGGCGGGGCGGCGGATCGAGGCGGGGCGGCGGATCGAGGCGGGGAGTCGGATCGAGGCGGGGAGTCGGATCGAGGCGGGGCGGCGGATCGAGGCGGGGCGGCGGATCGAGGCGGGGAGTCGGATCGAGGCGGGGAGCCGGATCGAGGCGGGGAGCCGGATCGAGGCGGGGAGTCGGATCGAGGCGGGGCGGCGGATCGAGGCGGGGCGGCGGATCGAGGCGGGGAGTCGGATCGAGGCGGGGCTGCGGATCGAGGCGGGGCGGCGGATCGAGGCGGGGCGGCGGATCGAGGCGGGGCGGCGGATCGAGGCGGGGCTGCGGATCGAGGCGGGGCGGCGGATCGAGGCGGGGCGGTGGATCGAGGCGGGTTGCCGGATCGAGGTGGGCGGTGGATCGAGGCGGAGTGCCGGATCGAGGCGGGGGGCCGGATCGAGGTGGGCGGTGGATCGAGGCGGAGTGCCGGATCGAGGTGTGCAGATCCACAGTTCCCTGAAGGTGGTAACTCTGGTGGACAAGGTGACCTGTGGTATTCTGGCCTTCACTGGTCAGGGTGTTGAGTATAAGAATTGGAAAATCATGTTCGGCCACATTTGGAGTATTGTGTACAATTCCGGTCCCGCGTTACCGGAAGGATGTTGACGTATTGGAAAGGCCGCAGAAGAGATTTACCAGGATGTTGCCTGGTTTTAAGGATATGGATTGTGAAGAAAGTTTGAGCAAATTGAATTGTTTTCATTGGAGTGTCAGAGGATGAGGGGAACCTGACAGAGGTTTACAAGATTATGACAGGCTTGGATAGAGTGGATAATCAGAGTCTTTTTCCCAGGGTCGAAGGGTCAATTACTCGGGGCTTGTGTTGAAAGTGAGAGGGGGGGGAAGTTTAAAAGAGGTGTAAGGGGCAGTTTTTCACACAGAGGGCGGTGAATGCCTGGAACGCGCTGCCGGAGGAGATGGTGGAAGCAGATTCTATAACAACGTTCAAAAGGCACCTGGATAGATACAGGAATAGACAGGAAATAGAGGGATATGGACCACATAGAAACAAGAAAATATTAGAAAGGCATCTGTGTCAGCACAGACTTGGTGGGCCGAAGGGCCTGTTCTTGTTATTTGTTCTTCAGCATTTTAACCCAGCTTGGGTTATTGAAGCAAAGGTCCATTTGTCAGCAGTCTGCTCATTCTAACTCAGCTTGTTCTAGAATGCCACTCAGCTAGTGGGGTAGGACCATACATGGACAGGCAACATCAAGGGGGAGGTGAGGAGAAGGTGGTCTGAATCAAGGGGCACAGGGAGAGAGGGCGGGGTGGGGGGGGGGGGGGGGGGGGGAGCAGTGCCTGAACCTGTGAGCAGCAACAAGGGAGGGACTAGGCTGAGCAGTTGGGGATGTTGTCTATGGGAGGAGCTGGATCCCGTGCTGGACTCTAAGGATTCCTCACTGTTGTGCCATTTTGATGCGTGGGGCAGGATTGATGCGGCTGGGGTCTTTACCAATCCACCGATTTGGTGTTACCCCCTTTCTCTCTCGTTCCAGTCTGCAATGCTGCTTCAGTTGGCAGTGAGCAGTTTACAAACAGGCCCAGTAGGGTGCATTGCCCCATACTGCTGCTGCCATGTTATACAGGAGAATCTTTTAGACCATCAAGAGCCTAGGCCATCCAGCCGAGGGACAGAACCATCAGCACTCCCATTTCATTTTTACTCAGCACCTGCCAGTGGGTGGTGTTTGGGACAGTATGTGTAAGATATGAACTGTGAGAATGACTGTGTCGGGCTGCTGCTTGACTAGTCTGTGAGACAGCTCTCCCAATATTGCACATTTCCCCCACCCCGCAGTGTTAGTGAAGAGGACTTTGCAGGGTCAATGCCAGGTGGTCTATCTGGCTTTACTGATTTTTGATGTTCTGGAGTGACTCAGTGGCCTGTTTGATCACTCAGTGGAAGTAATGAGAGGTATTTAGGAGAGGCACATTGGTATGGGTTCAGACTGACAGAGTGGGTAAGGACAGCAATTTCTCTTCCCTCAAGGACATTAGTCAGGCTTTCATGACAATATTAGTTTTGTCATGACTATCACAATAGCTTTACTGAGACTCGCTTTTAATTCCAGGTTTATTAATTATTGAATTTAATTAAATGTAATTTCCACCAGCCTGGGTTACTGATTATGGGCGAAAATCCAGAAATGAGGTGTGAACCCAAAACTTCCTGACTCGGGTCAACAGGAGCTGTGCAGCAAGCTACAAAGATGGCTCACTAAAATGCTTCCTCAAAGTGGATGTAAAAACATCAAGAATGCAGAGAGAGAGGCAGGAGAGATTCTCTGGGACACCAGGGCTCAACTGGTGTCAACAAAACAGATAATCCTTGTCATTTATCTCATTTGTATGTGTGGGATCTTGCTGTGTTCAGATTCCTAGATTACATCAGGATTCCCAGTCAACCAATAATTGCTTAAATAGCTCATGGATTATTGGGGACCTGGTGGAGAACATCTCACTCCACAGAAGCAACAGACCCCACATCAACAATAACTGACTGCATACCATTCCTAGGTGCACCTCAGGAGATGGTGGTGAGCTGCTTTCTGTGGTGTAGGTACACCCATTGTGCTGTTCAGGAGAGAATTCCTGGATTTTGACCTACGACAATGAAAGAATGGTGATATATTTCCAAGTCAGGATGAGTACAGCTTGCAGGGGAACCTCCAGGTGTTGGCATTCCCAGGTATCTATTGCCCTTGTTCTTCTAGATGGTGGCAGTTGTGAATTTGGAAGGTGTTGCCTAAGAAGCCTTGGTGAGTTCCTTCAATGCGTCTTGGAGATGGTACACACTGCTACCACTGTTCCTCATCGGTGGAGGGAGTGTGTGTGTGGAAGGGCTACCATCCAAGACAGCTGCTGTGTCCAGGACGGTGTGAGCTTCTTGAAGTTACACCCATCCAGGCAAGTGGGGAGTATTCCATCACACTCCTGACTTGTGCCTTGTAGACAGTGGATAGGTTTTGGGAAGTCAGGAGGTGAGTGAATTACCACAGGATTCCTAACGTCTGATCTGCTCTGGCAGCCACTGTATTCACGTGGCAAGTCCAGTTCAGTTTCTGGTCAATGGTAAATCCAGAATGTTGATAGTGGGGGATTCAGCGAATGGAAAGCCATTGAATGTCAAGAGGTGATGGTTAGATTTTCCCTTTCATTCCTGACACTTAGAACATAGAACATTCCAGCACAGTACAGGCCCTTCGGCCCTCGATGTTGCGCCGACCAGTGGAACCAATCTAATGACCCTCTAACCTAAACTATTCCAATGTTATCCATATGCCTATCCACTGACCATTTGAACGCTCTTAAAGTTGGCGAGTCCACAACTGCTGCAGGCAGGGCATTCCACACCCTTACTACCCTCTGAGTAAAGAACCTACCTCTGACATCCGTCCTATAATTACCACCCCTTAATTTAAAGCTATGTCCCCTCGTGTTAGCCATCACCATCCGAGGAAAAAGGCTCTCACTGTCCACCCTATCTAACCCTCTGATCATCTTGTATGCCTCAATCAGGTCACCTCATAACCTTCTTCTCTCTAATGAAAATAACCTCAAGTCCCTCAGCCTTTCCTCATAAGACCTCCCCACCATACCAGACAACATCCTGGTAAACCTCCTCTGCACCCTTTCCAAAGCCTCCACATCTTTCTTATAATGCGGCGACCAGAACTGTACGCAGTACTCCAAGTGCGGCCACACCAGAGTTTTGTACAGTTGTAACATGAACTCACGGCTCCGAAATTCAATCCCTCTACCAATAAAAGCTAACACACCGTACGCCTTCTTAACAACCCTATCAATCTGGGTGCCAACTTTCAGGGAGCTATGCACATGTACCCCAAGATCTCTCTGCTCGTCAACACTACTAAGAGTCTTTCCATTAGCCCTAAATTCTGTACTCCAAGACCTATATTCTGTACTCCTGTACTATATTCTGTACACCGTCTACTTGTGTGATATGAATGTTTCTTTCTACTCGTCAGCCCAAGTTTCTGCATATTGTCCAAATCTTGCTGCATTTGGACATGAACTGCTTCATAGAACATAGAACATTACAGCGCAGAACTTTGAGACATACAGATGGACTTAATTGAGATATTTTAAATAATGAGGGTCTCAAATAGAGATAACCTCTTTACCTTAGCACGGGACTCAAAAACTGCAGCGGGTGCGGGCGGAGTGGGATTTAAAGTAACGGGTATAATGATTACAGGAGGCATCAAGTTTGCTGCCGGAAAGGGTGGTGGAGGCAGAAACTCTCACCACATTTAAAAGGATGTTTGGGTGTCTACATGAAGAGCTGTGACTAGTGCAGGAAGGTCCGGTCAAGCTCAGTAACTCTTTGCCAAATGGCACAATGGGTCAGGTCGTCTCCTTCGGCCTCACAGGTTTTCTGTGAATCCAGTGTCCAGGTCAACATCTATCCCCCAACAAACATCACCAAAACAGAAAGTGGTTCATCATTAACTTGCTGCACAGTCGTCATCATTTGATTCCCGGTGTGAGTGAAGCGATTGGACTGTTTTGAGGGAGCGGTGAGGCTCCGTAACAAATACTAATCCTGTTTCCTTTTATTTTCAGAAGTCACCGGTTTCCAAATTTCATTTCTCCATTGAATCAGTGGCTTCCCTCCTGGAGTTTCTCTCTCTGACAGGGTCTAGTGAAGAGCTGGAGCAAGGAGCCTGTTGCCCAGTCAACCAGTGGAAATGACTCAACAGCCACCAGTGGTGTGTGAGAAGTCCAGGCACTGACAAGCAGCCCTGAGTCAGCCCAGCTACAAATCCTGACCACATAGCTTTAACAATAACACCACACCAGCTTCTCTATACACACAACAACATATCCCATTCCTCTAATTGCTTCAACCGAACTTTACAATAATTTTAGTCAGGCCAGCTGAGAATCTAACACAGGAGAACTCAATTAAATATAGCGACAAAATCTTTTCAGGGTAATGCTAAAGATTCTACTGGAGGGAGATCTGGGATCTCAATGATGGGACATGAGAGACACGCTGGCTAATTACTCATCTCATTACTGTTTCTGGGAATCTTGTTTGCAAAGTACCAGCTGTAATTGCTGAATAGAGGGAGTTATTCAACAAGGCGTGCACTGAAAGATTATTCAGCTGCAAAGGAGTACTCATAAATTGTCAGAGCCAATTCCTTCAGCTACAGACATCTCATTGTGTATTCAGCAGGGTAAGGATCACTCACTGTGTAACTGTACAGAGTCACTGTTTATTCAGGGTGAGGATCACTCACTGTGTAACTGTACAGAGTCACTGTTTATTCAGCAGGGTAAGGATCACTCACTGTGTAACTGTACAGAGTCACTGTTTATTCAGCAGGGTAAGGATCACTCACTGTGTAACTGTACAGAGTCACTGTTAATTCAGCAGGGTAAGGATCACTCACTGTGTAACTGTACAGAGACACTGTTTATTCAGCAGGGTAAGGATCGCTCACTGTGTAACTGTACAAAGTCACTGTTTATTCAGCAGAGTAAGGATCACTCACTGTGTAACTGTACAGAGTCACTGTTTATTCAGCAGGGTAAGGACCATTCACTGTGTAACTGTACAGAGTCACTGTTTATTCAGGGTAAGGATCGCTCACTGTGTAACTGTACAGAGTCACTGTTTATTCAGGGTAAGGATCGCTCACTGTGTAGCTGTACAGAGTCACTGTTTATTCAGCAGGGTAAGGATCACTCACTGTGTAACTGTACAGAGTCACTGTTTATTCAGCAGGGTAAGGATCACTCACTGTGTAACTGTACAGAGTCACTGTTTATTCAGGGTAAGGATCACTCACTGTGTAACTGTACAGAGTCACTGTTTATTCAGGGTGAGGATCACTCACTGTGTAACTGTACAGAGTCACTGTTTATTCAGCAGGGTAAGGATCACTCACTGTGTAACTGTACAGAGTCACTGTTTATTCAGGGTAAGGATCGCTCACTGTGTAACTGTACAGAGTCACTGTTTATTCAGGGTAAGGATCGCTCACTGTGTAACTGTACAGAGTCACTGTTTATTCAGCAGGGTAAGGATCACTCACTGTGTAACTGTACAGAGTCACTGTTTATTCAGCAGGGTAAGGATCACTCACTGTGTAACTGTACAGAGTCACTGTTTATTCAGGGTAAGGATCACTCACTGTGTAACTGTACAGAGTCACTGTTTATTCAGGGTGAGGATCACTCACTGTGTAACTGTACAGAGTCACTGTTTATTCAGCAGGGTAAGGATCACTCACTGTGTAACTGTACAGAGTCACTGTTTATTCAGCAGGGTAAGGATCACTCACTGTGTAACTGTACAGGGTCGCTGTTTATTCAGCAGGGTAAGGATCACTCACTGTGTAACTGTACAGAGTCACTGTTTATTCAGCAGGGTAAGGATCACTCACTGTGTAACTGTACAGAGTCACTGTTTATTCAGCAGGGTAAGGATCACTCACTGTGTAACTGTACAGAGTCACTGTTTATTCAGGGTAAGGATCACTCACTGTGTAACTGTACAGAGTCACTGTTTATTCAGGGTGAGGATCACTCACTGTGTAACTGTACAGAGTCACTGTTTATTCAGCAGGGTTAGGATCACTCACTGTGTAACTGTACAGAGTCACTGTTTATTCAGCAGGGTAAGGATCACTCACTGTGTAACTGTACAGAGTCACTGTTAATTCAGCAGGGTAAGGATCACTCACTGTGTAACTGTACAGAGACACTGTTTATTCAGCAGGGTAAGGATCGCTCACTGTGTAACTGTACAGAGTCACTGTTTATTCAGCAGAGTAAGGATCACTCACTGTGTAACTGTACAGAGTCACTGTTTATTCAGCAGGGTAAGGATCATTCACTGTGTAACTGTACAGAGTCACTGTTTATTCAGGGTAAGGATCGCTCACTGTGTAACTGTACAGAGTCACTGTTTATTCAGGGTAAGGATCGCTCACTGTGTAACTGTACAGAGTCACTGTTTATTCAGCAGGGTCAGGATCACTCACTGTGTAACTGTACAGAGTCACTGTTTATTCAGCAGGGTAAGGATCACTCACTGTGTAACTGTACAGAGTCACTGTTTATTCAGGGTAAGGATCACTCACTGTGTAACTGTACAGAGTCACTGTTTATTCAGGGTGAGGATCACTCACTGTGTAACTGTACAGAGTCACTGTTTATTCAGCAGGGTAAGGATCACTCACTGTGTAACTGTACAGAGTCACTGTTTATTCAGGGTAAGGATCGCTCACTGTGTAACTGTACAGAGTCACTGTTTATTCAGGGTAAGGATCGCTCACTGTGTAACTGTACAGAGTCACTGTTTATTCAGCAGGGTAAGGATCACTCACTGTGTAACTGTACAGAGTCACTGTTTATTCAGCAGGGTAAGGATCACTCACTGTGTAACTGTACAGAGTCACTGTTTATTCAGGGTAAGGATCACTCACTGTGTAACTGTACAGAGTCACTGTTTATTCAGGGTGAGGATCACTCACTGTGTAACTGTACAGAGTCACTGTTTATTCAGCAGGGTAAGGATCACTCACTGTGTAACTGTACAGAGTCACTGTTTATTCAGCAGGGTAAGGATCACTCACTGTGTAACTGTACAGGGTCGCTGTTTATTCAGCAGGGTAAGGATCACTCACTGTGTAACTGTACAGAGTCACTGTTTATTCAGCAGGGTAAGGATCACTCACTGTGTAACTGTACAGAGTCACTGTTTATTCAGCAGGGTAAGGATCACTCACTGTGTAACTGTACAGAGTCACTGTTTATTCAGGGTAAGGATCACTCACTGTGTAACTGTACAGAGTCACTGTTTATTCAGGGTGAGGATCACTCACTGTGTAACTGTACAGAGTCACTGTTTATTCAGCAGGGTAAGGATCACTCACTGTGTAACTGTACAGAGTCACTGTTTATTCAGCAGGGTAAGGATCACTCACTGTGTAACTGTACAGGGTCGCTGTTTATTCAGCAGGTTAAGGATCACTCACTGTGTAACTGTACAGAGTCACTGTTTATTCAGCAGGGTAAGGATCACTCACTGTGTAACTGTACAGGGTCGCTGTTTATTCAGCAGGGTAAGGATCACTCACTATGTAACTGTACAGAGTCACTGTTTATTCAGCAGGGTAAGGATCACTCACTGTGTAACTGTACAGAGTCACTGTTTATTCAGGGTAAGGATCACTCACTGTGTAACTGTACAGAGTCACTGTTTATTCAGGGTGAGGATCACTCACTGTGTAACTGTACAGAGTCACTGTTTATTCAGCAGGGTAAGGATCACTCACTGTGTAACTGTACAGAGTCACTGTTTATTCAGGGTAAGGATCACTCACTGTGTAACTGTACAGAGTCACTGTTTATTCAGGGTGAGGATCACTCACTGTGTAACTGTACAGAGTCACTGTTTATTCAGCAGGGTAAGGATCACTCACTGTGTAACTGTACAGAGTCACTGTTTATTCAGCAGGGTAAGGATCACTCACTGTGTAACTGTACAGGGTCGCTGTTTATTCAGCAGGGTAAGGATCACTCACTGTGTAACTGTATAGAGTCACGGTTTATTCAGCAGGGTAAGGATCACTCACTGTGTAACTGTACAGAGTCACTGTTTATTCAGCAGGGTAAGGATCGCTCACTGTGTAACTGTATAGAGTCACTGTTTATTCAGCAGGGTAAGGATCACTCACTGTGTAACTGTACAGAGTCACTGTTTATTCAGCAGGGTAAGGATCACTCACTGTGTAACTGTACAGAGTCACTGTTTATTCAGCAGGGTAAGGATCACTCACTGTGTAACTGTACAGAGTCACTGTTTATTCAGCAGGGTAAGGATCGCTCACTGTGTAACTGTACAGAGTCACTGTTTATTCAGCAGGGTAAGGATCGCTCACTGTGTAACTGTATAGAGTCACTGTTTATTCAGCAGGGTAAGGATCACTCACTGTGTAACTGTACAGAGTCACTGTTTATTCAGCAGGGTAAGGATCGCTCACTGTGTAACTGTACAGAGTCACTGTTTATTCAGGGTGAGGATCACTCACTGTGTAACTGTACAGAGTCACTGTTTATTCAGGATAAGGGTCACTCGCTGTGTAACGGTACAGAGTCACTGTTTATTCATCTGGATAAAGGTTTAAAAATTCTCAATACTAATTATTCGTAATAAGCTGAATCACAGAGCCTAAGCCTCCCACGATGCACAAACCATCAAAGAATAAAAATTCAATAGACTAATTTCAAATGAATTCCAAGTCAGTAATGAGCAGAAGCTGCCAATCACCCTTGTAAAGATCCTGACCCAGCAGCATAAATAGTGACTGATGTTCGATTCGGGGCAGTGGCTTCAGCTCAATGTGGTTAACAAATTCAATTCATTCTGTTCACCTGTCAACCTAATTCTTGCCTTTAATAAGGTCACAGGATTCAATCGGCAAACATTGCAACTCACAGCTGAATCACCAGAATATCTCAGTAAACTGCCCTGGAACAGGTCACATCACCTCACTGCACATTCCAAGGCAGGAAGGGAAATCAAACAGACCAGTACTGGGCGAGAATACTGTGCACAGCTCTGGGCACTATACTTCAGGGAAGTGGTCAGGCTGCTGGCAACACTTATTAGAATGATACGTACGATACAAGACCTCAGTTATGTGAAGAGATTGCAGAGGCTGAGTGTGGCCTGTTTGAAGGAGAGGAGGTTAAAAGGGAGGTTAATGATGAATGGTTTTAATGCAGTTAAAAAGGAGAAACTATTTCACTGGCAGTAGGGTCAGTATGATGTGGAGATGCCGGCGTTGGACTGGAGTAAACATAGTAACAAGTCCCACAACACCAGATTAAAGTCCAACAGGTTTATTTGGTAGTAAAATCCACTAGCTTTCGGGGCGCTGCTCCTTTGTCAGGTAAGTGGGAGTTCAGTTCACAAACAGGGCATATAAAGACACAAACTCAATTTACAGACTAATGATTGGAATGTGAGTCTTTACAGGTAATCAAGTCTTAAAGGTACAGACAATGTAAGTGGAGAGAGCATTAAGCACAGGTTAAAGAGATGTACATCAATCTCTGCAGAGACTGATAGCCAAGTTCCACACACATGAGGATGGCCTCAACCAGGATCTTGTCAAACTATCTGTAAGCCCCATGACTTGCCTGGGCTTGCAAAATCTCACTAACTGTCCTGTCTGGAGGCAATACACATCTCTTTAACCTGTGCTTAACTCTCTCTCCACTCACATTGTCTGTACCTTTAAGACTTGATTACCTGTAAAGACTCACATTCCATTATTCTCTAAATTGAGTTTGTGTCTTTATATGCCCTGTTTGTGAACTGAACTCCCAATCATCTGATGAAGGAGCAGCGCTCCGAAAGCTAGTGGATTTAGCTACCAAATAAACCTGTTGGACTTTAACCTGGTGTTGTGAGACTCATAGAACATAGAACACTACAGCACAAACAGGCCTTTCGGCTCACGAGTTGCGCCGATCACATCAATACCTACCAATCTATAGACCTATCTATAACCCCCAATCCCATTAAACCCCATATACTCATCCAGAAGTCTTTTAAAAGACCCCAGCGAGTTCGCCTCCACCACCGACGACGGCAGCCGATTCCATTCACTCACCACCCTCTGAGTGAAAAACTTACCCCTAACATCACCTCTGTACTTCCCTCCCCGCACCTTAAATCTGTGTCCTCTCGTAGCGACCATTTCAACCCGGGGAAATAGCCTCTGAGAGTCCACCCTATCTATTCCTCTCAACATTTTATAAACCTTACCCCAGTCCAACGCCGGCATCTCCACATCATTCTCTATTGAAACCATGACGGGTAAGATGAGCTCTCGTTTCTCTCTCCAGCGATGCTCTGACCTGCTGAGTATTTTCAGCATTTTCTGTTTCTATTAAACATCGAGCAATATTTACACATTCTGGGGAAATGAACCTGAGGTGACTTGAGGAAACTTTATTAAACTCTGGGAGGTGCTGCCTAAAGGGAGCAGAGTCAAAAGTGACTTACAGAAGTTTGAGGCCTAATTAAAGAGTGTCCCAAGGTCAGGAAGAGTGTTACAGAAATGCAATGTTGTTTTGGATTTGCTGACACAGACTCCCTGGGCTGGGAAGGGAAGTGAATGAGTATAGGAGAGGCATGAGGAAGTGCTGTCTCAGTGGACGATAATTCATTCCCCTTGTGACTAACCTTTCCGAGTTGCTTCCTTACCGTTACATAAGCAGTCAACAATTAAATGAGAATCTAGCAGAGCGGAAAAGCTGCAAACGACAGAGTTGGGGATCAGAGGCCGTCGCTGTAAACTGGCTCTGATGGAAATAAACCAGCTACCACTCAGGGATCCATATTACTGTCATCCACAATACACACAGCAGGTTGCAGCCATCTCCCCGCCAGCTACAACAACCTGTACTGGCAGCTGCTTTACTGAGTTTGGGGGAAGGGTGAATGTTGGTCAGGAGGCTGGCTCTTCCCAAACCAAAGCCGTGGCATCATTTACATCCACCTGCCTGGCGGACGAGGCTTCTGTTTAACATCTCATCCAAAACACGGTACCCCCACAACAATACCGCTCCCCCGCCACTGCTGCACATGCAACCCGCAACACAGCTGCATGTACGCAACCCCCAACTGTGCTGCGCACACCCCGACAGTGCAGCGCACAAACCCCACCCAGACCGTGCCACACTTCTCTGGTCTCACAGAGTGTCAGTCTAACTGTGTGGGTTCGGGTTACTGGACTGGGACTTGAATTCACAATCTTTTCCACAAAAATAACTATGTGAATAGCAGCAGGTTAGCGCGACTAGTGGGAAACACAGCAACTTTCCTGCTAGAAGCACTTTCTTTTTTGGAAAATCATGCCCATTAACTTTGTCTCTCTCTCTCCACAGACGCTGCCAGACCTGTAGGTTTTCCAGCATTTCCTGTTTTTATTGACAGATGTGGGGCTGGTTTAAGTCCTGCCTGGAAGGTGGCACATCTGTCAGTGCTGTCTCTCCAAGCCTATGGTGTTGACTGGGCTGCTTTGGAACTTGAACATACAGCCCTCTAACTCAGAGGCAGCAGTGGTACCGTACTGAGGCACAGCTAACACACAGTGCGAGGGAGGGAGAGGGGTGTGAATGGGGGAGGGAATGAGGAGGTACCTCAGAGGGGAGGATGAGGCTGGAGCACGTACAGTGCCAGAACCATCATGATATCCACATTAAAATCTGTTCTGATCAGTGAATCCCACACAAACACATCAATCTGAGGGAACAGTTTCCAGCAGTAAATTAAGAAATGAAAACCAGTGAGAAATTAAAAATAAATTCATGGTGGGTGCTTTCGCTCACAGCTGCCCTCTTCATGTTGACAACGTGAAGGGACATCATTTACCCATGGCCTGAAGCTGTTCTCTAATCCCCACACTATTCCCACAAAAGATGTGCAAAATAAAGAACAGAAACATTTTAATATTCTCTGAAAATATAGCTGTGAATCGCTCTGACCTTTCCAGCTCGTATTCCTTCATCCCCGCTCGTACTGCCTTCATCACCTGGAGGATTGGGGAGGGAAATCAAACCGTGCAAATTATTATCTCTCTCAGGATTGGCTGCGTTTCTCTATCAAAGGCAGCGATTAAACAGGATTAGAAGCTTCACTCTTTTGTTTGCACAAGTGGTTTGAAGGGATGTTTCTACACCGTTCCTGTCAATCGCTGACAACACACCGACTGCAACCATTAATATTCCGGCTGAAGAGTCAGCACAGGGACTTCGCTGTGTAAAGAACTCACCACCCTCCATCACTACCCTCCACTCACCGCCCTCCACTCACCATCCCCCTCCACTCACCGCCCTCCATCACTACCCTCCACTCACCGCCCTCCACTCACCATCCCCCTCCACTCACCGCCCTCCATCACTACCCTCCACTCACCGCCCTCCACTCACCGCCCTCCATCACTACCCTCCACTCACCGCCCTCCACTCACCATCCCCCTCCACTCACCGCCCTCCATCACTACCCTCCACTCACCGCCCTCCACTCACCACCCTCCATCACTACCCTCCACTCACCACCCTCCATCACTACCCTCCACTCACCATCCCCCTCCACTCACCGCCCTCCATCACTACCCTCCACTCACCGCCCTCCACTCACCATCCCCCTCCACTCACCGCCCTCCATCACTACCCTCCACTCACCGCCCTCCACTCACCACCCTCCATCACTACCCTCCACTCACCGCCCTCCACTCACCATCCCCCTCCACTCACCGCCCTCCATCACCACCCTCCACTCACCGCCCTCCACTCACCATCCCCCTCCACTCACCGCCCTACATCACTACCCTCCACTCACCATCCTCTTCCACTCACCACCCTCCATCACTACCCTCCACTCACCGCCCTCCACTCACCATCCCCCTCCACTCACCGCCCTCCATCACTACCCTCCACTCACCATCCTCCACTCACCGCCCTCCATCACTACCCTCCAGTCACCGCCCTCCACTCACCGCCCTCCATCACTACCCTCCACTCACCATCCCCCTCCACTCACCACCCTCCATCACTACCCTCCACTCACCGCCCTCCACTCACCATCCCCCTCCACTCACCGCCCTCCATCACTACCCTCCACTCACCGCCCTCCACTCACCATCCCCCTCCACTCACCGCCCTCCATCACTACCCTCCACTCACCGCCCTCCACTCACCATCCCCCTCCACTCACCGCCCTCCATCACTACCCTCCACTCACCGCCCTCCACTCACCATCCCCCTCCACTCACCACCCTCCATCACTACCCTCCACTCACCATCCCCCTCCACTCACCACCCTCCATCACTACCCTCCACTCACCGCCCTCCACTCACCATCCCCCTCCACTCACCGCCCTCCACCACTACCCTCCACTCACCATCCCCCTCCACTCACCATCCCCCTCCACTCACCACCCTCCATCACTACCCTCCACTCACCGCCCTCCACTCACCATCCCCCTCCACTCACCGCCCTCCATCACTACCCTCCACTCACTGCCCTCCACTCACCATCCCCCTCCACTCACCACCCTCCATCACTACCCTCCACTCACCATCCCCCTCCACTCACCACCCTCCATCACTACCCTCCACTCACCATCCCCCTCCACTCACCACCCTCCATCACTACCCTCCACTCACCGCCCTCCACTCACCATCCCCCTCCACTCACCACCCTCCATCACTACCCTCCACTCACCATCCTCCTCCACTCACCGCCCTCCACTCACCATCCCCCTCCACTCACCGCCCTCCATCACTACCCTCCACTCACCATCCTCTTCCACTCACCACCCTCCATCACTACCCTCCACTCACCACCCTCCACTCACCATCCTCCTCCACTCACCGCCCTCCATCACTACCCTCCACTCACCATCCCCCTCCACTCACCGCCCTCCACTCACCGCCCTCCATCACTACCCTCCACTCACCATCCCCCTCCACTCACCATCCCCCTCCACTCACCACCCTCCATCACTACCCTCCACTCACCGCCCTCCACTCACCATCCCCCTCCACTCACCGCCCTCCATCACTACCCTCCACTCACCGCCCTCCACTCACCATCCCCCTCCACTCACCGCCTTCCATCACTACCCTCCACTCACCATCCCCCTCCACTCACCGCCCTCCATCACTACCCTCCACTCACCATCCCCCTCCACTCACCATCCCCCTCCACTCACCACCCTCCATCACTACCCTCCACTCACCATCCCCCTCCACTCACCGCCCTCCATCACTACCCTCCACTCACCATCCCCCTCCACTCACTGCCCTCCATCACTACCCTCCACTCACCATCCCCCTCCACTCACCGCCCTCCACTCACCGCCCTCCATCACTACCCTCCACTCACCATCCCCCTCCACTCACCATCCCCCTCCACTCACCACCCTCCATCACTACCCTCCACTCACCGCCCTCCACTCACCATCCCCCTCCACTCACCGCCCTCCATCACTACCCTCCACTCACCATCCCCCTCCACTCACCGCCCTCCATCACTACCCTCCACTCACCATCCCCCTCCACTCACCGCCCTCCATCACTACCCTCCACTCACCATCCCCCTCCACTCACCGCCCTCCATCACTACCCTCCACTCACCATCCCCCTCCACTCACCACCCTCCATCACTACCCTCCACTCACCATCCCCCTCCACTCACCGCCCTCCACTCACCGCCCTCCATCACTACCCTCCACTCACCATCCCCCTCCACTCACCATCCCCCTCCACTCACCACCCTCCATCACTACCCTCCACTCACCGCCCTCCACTCACCATCCCCCTCCACTCACCGCCCTCCATCACTACCCTCCACTCACCATCCCCCTCCACTCACCGCCCTCCATCACTACCCTCCACTCACCATCCCCCTCCACTCACCACCCTCCATCACTACCCTCCACTCACCGCCCTCCACTCACCATCCCCCTCCACTCACCGCCCTCCATCACTACCCTCCACTCACCATCCCCCTCCACTCACCGCCCTCCATCACTACCCTCCACTCACCATCCCCCTCCACTCACCGCCCTCCATCACTACCCTCCACTCACCATCCCCCTCCACTCACCACCCTCCATCACTACCCTCCACTCACCGCCCTCCACTCACCATCCCCCTCCACTCACCGCCCTCCATCACTACCCTCCACTCACCGCCCTCCATCACTACCCTCCACTCACCATCCCCCTCCACTCACCGCCCTCCATCACTACCCTCCACTCACCATCCCCCTCCACTCACCACCCTCCATCACTACCCTCCACTCACCATCCCCCTCCACTCACCGCCCTCCATCACTACCCTCCACTCACCATCCCCCTCCACTCACCACCCTCCATCACTACCCTCCACTCACCATCCTCCTCCACTCACCGCCCTCCACTCACCATCCCCCTCCACTCACCACCCTCCACCACTACCCTCCACTCACCATCCCCCTCCACTCACCGCCCTCCATCACTACCCTCCACTCACCATCCCCCTCCACTCACCGCCCTCCATCACTACCCTCCACTCACCATCCCCCTCCACTCACCGCCCTCCATCACTACCCTCCACTCACCGCCCTCCACTCACCATCCCCCTTCACTCACCGCCCTCCACTCACCGCCCTCCATCACTACCCTCCACTCACCATCCCCCTCCACTCACCATCCCCCTCCACTCACCACCCTCCATCACTACCCTCCACTCACCGCCCTCCACTCACCATCTCCCTCCACTCACCACCCTCCATCACTACCCTCCACTCACCATCCCCCTCCACTCACCGCCCTCCATCACTACCCTCCACTCACCATCCTCTTCCACTCACCACCCTCCATCACTACCCTCCACTCACCATCCCCCTCCACTCACCGCCCTCCATCACTACCCTCCACTCACCGTCCTCTTCCACTCACCGCCCTCCATCACTACCCTCCACTCACCATCCCCCTCCACTCACCGCCCTCCATCACTACCCTCCACTCACCATCCCCCTCCACTCACCACCCTCCATCACTACCCTCCACTCACCGCCCTCCACTCACCATCCCCCTCCACTCACCGCCCTCCATCACTACCCTCCACTCACCATCCTCCTCCACTCACCGCCCTCCACTCACCATCCCCCTCCACTCACCACCCTCCACCACTACCCTCCACTCACCATCCCCCTCCACTCACCGCCCTCCATCACTACCCTCCACTCACCATCCCCCTCCACTCACCGCCCTCCATCACTACCCTCCACTCACCATCCCCCTCCACTCACCGCCCTCCATCACTACCCTCCACTCACCGCCCTCCACTCACCATCCCCCTTCACTCACCGCCCTCCACTCACCGCCCTCCATCACTACCCTCCACTCACCATCCCCCTCCACTCACCATCCCCCTCCACTCACCATCCTCCATCACTACCCTCCACTCACCGCCCTCCACTCACCATCCCCCTCCACTCACCACCCTCCATCACTACCCTCCACTCACCATCCCCCTCCACTCACCGCCCTCCATCACTACCCTCCACTCACCATCCTCTTCCACTCACCACCCTCCATCACTACCCTCCACTCACCATCCCCCTCCACTCACCGCCCTCCATCACTACCCTCCACTCACCATCCCCCTCCACTCACCGCCCTCCATCACTACCCTCCACTCACCATCCCCCTCCACTCACCACCCTCCATCACTACCCTCCACTCACCATCCTCCTCCACTCACCACCCTCCATCACTACCCTCCACTCACCATCCTCCTCCACTCACCACCCTCCATCACTACCCTCCGCTCACCACCGCCCTCCGCTCACTGCACACTGCCTGCCGCCCTCCACTCACTCAGCTTCTTGCTCCCAGGACATCCCGAAATGCGGAGAGTTGAATGAATGAACTCACTGCCAGCACTGCCTGTTAGGCAAACGGGAAAGCCCTTTCTACGCACAGCAAATGGGATGAACCTAGAGTGAATCCATCTCCACTAGCTGGGATCCTTTGTGTCCACCAGGACAAGCAGGCAGGGGCTAGAGTTTAATAATCCACCAGACAGGTCACACAGTCTGAAATCTAAACATCATATCCCAGGGTTCCTGGTTGTGTACATTAATGGCAAAGGTACAGAAAAGGATGAGGTGTCTAAAACGCAGAGGGTGGAATTCTCTCAACAAAATCCTAAGTATGGAAGAGGTGAGAAAACAGGAGGGTGCTGCAGTTTCCTCCCATACTCCAAAGATGTGCAGGTTGGGTGGATTGGCCATGGTAAATGTGCGGGGTTATGGGGATCGGGGGGAGAGGGCCTGGATAAGACACACCGTCAGACAATCAGTGCAGATGTGATGGGCTGAATGGCCTCCTCTGCACTTTAGGGATTCTATAACATTTTTGTTATTCCAATACACGCAATGAATGGGTAAGAATTGGCTCTTTAACACCGGTGTCCATTTGGGACAGTCCATGTATTTACTGTATGTTCCTCAAAGAGAAAGGCCAGAGCTGGGGTTGGGTAGAAAGTGTATCTGCTGAGGGCCGTGTGTCCTGTAGAGAGTGGATTGCTGCTTGGTACAGCAGAACTGTTCAATTTCACAGCACTGTCTCCATTCTGTACATGACAGTTCTGGTCAATGACTACTGTAGGAAACTCTACTCTATATACAGCTGGTGGCAGCCTTGGTTAAACCTCCCACGATGGAGCGAAATGGTTTAGTTTATAAAGCTGAAAAGCATTTTCCTCCCTGACTGCAATCTCAATAATTCACAAGCTTGTTTTTAAAGGTTCAGTTAGGGCTGTTTTAGAAAGCGGGCCAGCTTCTCTGAAAGATGGCAAGGTGTCAGTTTGATTGTGCTGGCTCTGTGCACAGCTCTCTCTCACTGCACAGTCTGAAATGTAAAGCTGCCCACTCACTCATGTAGAATGATGCAATTAAATCACCAGCCTGACAGTCCAGGGCAATCAAATCACTTCCCCCTCTAAATGGCACACTGTCCGAAGAATGGAGAAACAATCTGTGGGAACCAGATTAAAGAGAACAAATACATCCTGTGTACAAATACTGCCTGCTTTCCACTCTCAAATACTGAAAGCCAACATTTCCACTCTTGGTGGGAGACCATAAATATAATACATCCACTCAAAAATCAAATCAGCAATTCAGGAGATACCTCCTTACCCAGAATGTTACGGTTGTGAAGGAAGCTCAATCCATCACACAAACCAGCCTCCCAACCATTAACTCTGTCTACACTTCCTTGGGGAAAAGCAGCCGGCATAATCAAGGACCCCCCGCACCCCGGGCATTCTCTCTTCCGCCTTCTTCCATCGGAAAAAAGATACAAAAGTCTGAGGTCATGTGCCAACTGACACAAGAACAGCTTCTTCCCTGCTGCTGTCAGACTTTTGAATGGACCTACCTCGCATCAAGTTGATCTTTGTCTACACCCTCGCTGTGACTGTAACACTACATTCTGCACTCTCCCCTTTCCTTCTCTATGAATGGCATGCTTTGTCTGTACAGCGTGCAAGAAACAATACTTTTCACTGTATGTTAATACATGTAACAATAATAAATCAAATCAAAATTTACTGAAATAACTCCTCAGAGGCTGGTGTCCCTTCATCAGATTCTTTTACTTGCAAACTTATCTCCACTCCTAAGAGTGCTTCAGGTTCAGAATCAGAACCCGGAGAGTCAGTAGACCTGACACTCCTGAAAAATATATATATATAAGGAGAGGCTGGACAGACTGGGACTTGTTCCCTGGAGCGTAGGAGGCCGAGGGGTGATTTTATAGAGGTCTATAAAATCTTGAGGGGTATAGGTAAGGTCAGCATCTTTTCCCAAAGGTAGGGGAGTCTAAAACTAGAGAACATAGGTTTAAAGTGAGAGGGGAGAAGTACAGAAGGGTCCAGAGGGGAAATTTTTTCATGCAGAGGGTGGTGAGTGTCTGGAACAAGTTGCCAGAGGTAGTAATAAAGGCAGGTACAATTTAGTCTTTTAAAAAACATTTAGACAGTTACATGGATAAGATGGATATAGAGGAATAGGGGGCAAACACAGGAAATTGGGATTAGTTTAATGGTTAGAAACTGGGTAGCATGGACAAGTTGGACACTTGTACACTACACTGTAAACCTCTATGACTCTATCTGCAGGTGAGACTCCCTGAATGAACAGGCAATCATTACCTCAATCAGGAGATCATATTCCAAGTGACTAATCTCAGGTTGAGATCATTACATTTACATATTAAACACAGGTGCTATAGTGCATGAAGTAAGCAAACACAAAAGAGAGCAAGCAGCTCATGACTGACAGCAACTAGACACAGAATGTCAGCATGGAAATGGGGTGCAGGGAGGGAGTGGTTACTCATATGGGCTGAGGGTGGGGAAATTAATCAGGGTGCTATGGTGCTGGGGGAGTGATGATGTACTGATGCCGGCGTTGGACTGGGGTAAACACAGTAAGAAACCTCACAATAGCCTAACCAGTTTATTTGATAATAATCCCACAAGCTTTCGGAAACGGTGTTCCTTCGTCAGGTATGTGGAAGGTTCTGATCAGAGAAGGGCATATAAAGACATAAGAACATAAGAAATAGGAGCAGGAGTAGGCCATCTGGCCCTTCGAGCCTGCCCTGCCATTCAATAAGATCATGGCTGATCTGTCGTGGCTCAGTTCCACATTCCTGCCCTCTCCCCATAACCCTTAATCCCCTCTCTTATCAAAAACCCATCAACCCGCGTCTTAAAAATATTTAACGAGGCAGCCTCCACCACTTCAACGGGCAGAGAATTCCAGAATCCTGATTAGAATGCAAGTCTTTACAGCTAACCTGCTATTCAAGGCTTAAAGATGCCGACAATGTGAGTGGAGAGATCATTAAGCACAGGTTAAAGAGATATGTATTGCCTCCAGACAGGACAGTTAGTGAGATTTTACAAGCCCAGGCAAGTCATGGGGGTTACAGACAGTGCGATACGAACCCAAGATCCCGGTTGAGGGATCTGGCTGAGTTAGACAGGTTTCTCATCAACAGGGGAGTCATCAACTCATCAACAGAGAGATTTTGGGGACAGACCAGAAAGTGGAGTTGAGGCAATGATCCTATCATATTGCAGAATAATCCCAAGGGGCTGAATGGCCTATTCCTGTTCCCAGTTCCTGTGTTTTGTGATGACTATTTCAGCCCAGGTTGGAATACTGCATTCAATATGACACTATATGACACCATAGGAAGAATGTGAAGCTTGAGAGGGTGCTGAGGAGATTTAGGAGAATGTGATCAGGGGCGAGCGATTGCAGTGATGTGGAGAGTATGCTCAAACTGAGGTTGGTCTCCTCAAAGCACAGAAGGTTCAGGGATGGTTTGGTAAAGGTGTTTGTTTCATTTTTTTAATTTGCTCTTGGGATGTGGGTGTCACTCGCTGGGCCAGCCTTTATTGCTAATCCCTGAGGACATTTTACGAGTCAATCACATTGCTGTGGCTGTGAAGTCACATATAGGCCAGACCGGGTAAGGGCAGCAGATTTCCTTCCCTAAAGGACATCAGTGAACCAGATAAAAGCAAATTACTGTGGATGCTGGAGTCTGAAACCAAAAGAGAAAATGCTGGAAAATCTCAGCAGGTCTGGCAGCATCTGGAAGGAGAGAGAAGAGCTGATGTTTTGAGTCCAGACGACCCTTTGACAAAGTGTCATCTAGACTCATCAGGTCAGGGCTTCCAGACCTGCTGAGATTTTCCAGCATTTTGATTAGTGAACCAGATGGGTTTTTCCATTAATCGACAATAGTTTCATGGTCATCAGTAGATTCTCAATCCCAGATTTTGTTTTTACTGAATTCAAATTTCACCATCTGCCATGGTGGGAATCGAACCCAGGTCCATATAGCATTACTCTGAGCGTCCGGATTGATAATCCAGTGACAATACCACTACACTACTGCCACCATCTAAAATCAGCAAATGTTTACATAAATTAAATAAAGACAAACAGTTCCCAATGATAAAGAGTCAATAAACTGAGGGTGTAAATTGGCAAAGCAAGGAAAAGCATTTTTAAGCAGCAGTTGGTTCAAGTTTAGAACACACTGTCAGACAGGGTGCTGGATAGAAATGTAATAAGAACCTTCAAAAGGAATTGGATAAATATTTGAAAAGGAATGGACTGCAGGATATTGGGTAAAAGAATGTGACAAACTAGGCTACACTTTGAAACATCTGGCACAGACTTGATGGGCCAAATGGCTACCTTCAGTTGTGTGATTTTTTTTTAGAGTGGATGAAACGAATGATAAATATATTTAAGAAATTAAATACAAGGGAGATAACGATAGAAACATATAGCGATAAGGTAAGTCTGGACTAGCGAGCCTGTTTGTGAATTCAATATAATTGGGAGGGGAATAAGCAGAGCTATCAACATGCCGTGTCCAGAATGGCCATGGCAAAGCTAAAGGATGCAAATTTAACCCAATTTACAAGGCGGGGAACTCATCGGATTGAGTCCAACAGGAATTACACCTGGCTTCTCAACAGAGCACAGAATCAGGATGTATAAAAACCAATGTTGCACCCAATCCTATCAGGGTTTAGATTCGAGTAGTGATACACAATGTAAAGCACAGAAACATCCAGCTAAACTGGCATGTGCCAGTATTGATGTTCTACACTAACCTCTCATCCATCTCCCTCTCCTCTATCAACATGTCCTATTCCTTATCCCTTTATCAAGCCTCTCTTACCGGTTTCTATGCTGGTAGTGAGTTCAATGCTCTCACCCCTTTCTGGGTAAAGATGTTTCTACGGAATTCCCTGTTGGGTTTACCAGGGACCAGCCTCTATTTAGAAACTCAATTTTTGGCCACCCCACCCATTCCACCCTATCAAACCCTTCCGGAATTTTACTGGCCCCCATTAGGTCAGCTCTCAGCCACCTCTTCTGGACTGATCAGATTAATAATGTTCCCAAGAGGCTGACACAGTTGATAATCATAATCAAAAGTTTATACAATATTTACCTCCTTATGTGCGTCACTTGAGATGCGGTTTGTGTAACGCAAAAGTTCCAGTTCCATGTCTGTCTTGATCACACGGCTTTTACATGCAAGGCAAAGGGGAGGCAGGGATTGGTGGAGAGAAAAGACAGTCGTCATGTTTTAGCTATTTTGTGCCAATATTTAACATTTAATATTACGTCTCCACAAAGCATCACATTTCTCTCAGCAAACACCACGTATCCACAGATATTATTCACATTGAGACCAGCCTAAGGAATGTTCAGGAGATTTAGAAACAGGAGGCTGTGGAAGATGGAAGACTCAGTTCCACCCAGTTCTCCATCTATCCCGAAGAGTACAATGATAATGGAATATTGATTGATTGCAATAATCCATTTCTATCCATTAGACCAATTAGACAATAAATGGCGAGGAAACTCTTGGTGCAGAGTTTGGGGAATCACGTACATTAACCCTCCTCAGCATACAACACGCCACACATCCAAATTACTCAGACTCTATCAAAAGATTATTTTATCAGTGAAGTTCATCGAATCTACATCTGAGTGAATCAATAACACTGGCTTCCATCTTCTCCCGAGGGACTCTATTCCATGAGCACTCACACACAGGAAGAATGTTTTTGAATATTGCTTATTGATTTCAGCTTCCTTCAAGCAGAGACCGTGTCCTCTGGTTCCGCATTGTACTGTTGTTGACACGCAATGTACAGCTTCAAGGGTACCTGGGTGTGCCTCTCCTGACTATTACTTTACTCTGTATCTAACCCTGTGCTGTATTCATCCTGGGAGTGTTTAATGGGACAGAATTCTGGTTCAATGAGGAATATACGGAAGCAAATCAGGAGCAGCACAATGTTATCTAGCATGGGATGGACAGAACCAAGCAATCCCACAGCTAACATTTAAGTCCTGTCACATTCAGCAGTGGACAATTAAACAACTTACTAGAGAAGGGAAAACAGTCCCAATCCTCAATGATGGAGGAGCCCAGCACATCTGTCCAAAAGATAAAGCTGAAGCATTTGTAGCAATCTTCAGCCAGAAGTGCCGGATGGATGATCCATCTCAGCCTCCTCCAGTAGACCCCAACATCTCAGATTCCAATATCCAGCCAATTCGATTCACTCCCCGCGATATCCAGAAACGGTTGGAGGTACTGGATACTGCAAAGGCGATGGGCCCTGATAACATTCCAGCGATAGTACTGAAGACTTGTGCTTCAAAACTTGCTGCTCCCCTAGCCAAGCTCTTCCAGTACAGTTACAACACTGGCATCTACCCAACAATGTGGAAAATTGTCCAGGTATGTCCTGTACACACAAAACAGGACAAATCCAACCCAGCCAATTAACACCCAGTCTACTCTCGATCATTCATGAAGTGATGGAAGGGGTCATTGACAGCGCTATCGAGCAGCACCTGCTCAGCAATAACCTGCTCAGTGACGCCCAGTTTGGTTTTTGCCAGAGTCACCCAGCTCCTGACCTCATTACAGCCTTGGTTCAAACACGGACAAAACAGCTGAACTCCAAAAGTGAGGTGAGTGTGACTGTCCCTCACATCAGGGCAGCATATGACTGACTGTGATACCAAGGAGCCCTAGCAAAACGGGAGTCAATGGGAACTGGGGGGAACTCTCCACTGGTTGGACCATATCTGGGACAAAGGAAGCTGGTTATGGGGGTCAGCTCCAGGACATCACTGCAGGAGTTCCTCAGGTTAGTGTCCTAGACCCAAACATCTTCAGCTGCTTCACCAATAAGGTCGATAAATGAGGATGTTGGCTGATGATTGCAGAATGTTTAGCATCACTCATGACTCCTCAGATATTAAAGCAGTCCATAGCCCTATGCAGTAAGGCCTGGACAACATTCAGGCTTGCTCTAAGTGGCAAATAACTCCCCATGAACAAATAAAGAACTAAACAGATCACAAGAGCTAAATGCAGTGATTTACCGGTGCAATCCTTTCAGGCAGGCAACTTATTAAGCTAAAAGCCTAACCTGTATTATTTAGTCCAGTTACTGAGATTGCACATTGCCAAGTTCAGCCTCTGGCTTGTGCTTGTTTGCTGATCTCAGCAGTAATGGGAGAAGCGTTTGGGTGCTACAGTTAACCCGAGAGACTCTAAACTAGGAAATGTAAGGGGGTGGGAGGGGAATAGTCACCACCCAAATTCCGTATGTGCCAAAAATAATGTACCTATCTCAGCCAACACCTGGGAAGCAGACTACGAGGACCTAAAGAAGCGTAACTAAGCAAGGAATTGGCAATTTCAGGTCACAAGGTGTAGTTAATAACACAATCCCAGTAGTTCTGTGTAACAGATACTCATAACCAGGAATCAGAAAGAGAGAGACAGCTCTCATTGCAAGAGAAGCAATCAAACATCATCAACTGTCTCATATTTCACTGGCCGCCTCATTCTCCCACATCAATGACCCCCGTGACCCTCTCATATCATTAAATCCGAGACAGTTCTCCAGGTTCCAATACCAAGCTGCATTACATGTAGTCGGAAACAATTGCAGCTACAGCAGGGTCCCAATATTAAACCACTCTCACTTTGATTCAATCTCTCTCTTTCCAATCCCCAACCCGATTGAAAGCCAAAAATATCCCAGAATCGATGCAGCAAAGATGACATTTCATACCCAGACACAGCCAAATCAGATTTTCTTTTGATGAGTGTAAAGTGATGCCAGAACAGCAGGGATAAGAGAGTAAAAAACAGCACTGCCTGAAATCTATAATGAACCAAATACTGGAAACAATTGCAGCGCATTGATTTAAAATGGTCTCGAAACGGGAGGAGTGCATTTCAGAGAAATTACACAGAGTTAGAAATCTTACTGTGTTTACCCCAGTCCAACGCCAGCATCTCCACACCATTTACAGAGAGTTGTTGGAGCATAGACGCTTTACCACTCTGTGAGTGGTTCAAACAGAGGTCATTTATTACATAGGATGGGGGAAGCTTGGGGTTGAAATTAGCACATCCCCAGCACAAATACGATGAGCCAAATGATCCCCTTTTGTGCTGGGATCTAAATCCATTCTATCCACTCCAGACAATCCAAAAGGTTTTCCCGTTCAGAGGCTGGGAAATGCCATGTATGGGTTTAGGGATGAGAGATTCCCAGTACAGCTCCCTGCTGTCACTGTGCAGCGAGGAGAGTATTTGGCATTTGTTGAAACACTCCATTGCTGACCAATGAATCTTTCAGTATCACCTCCGTACTGCAGGAAAAAATGATATTTTAATGTCCGTTTCCAGCCTATTCATTCCAGAGTCTGTAACCTGACAGTCTCACTCATCCATTACTCCTGTCTGCTGACTGACACTGGCTCCTAGTTCAACACAGAACAGAGAATTGTTCAATTCTGGCCTCATCCCTCCCAGTCTCTGTAACCTCTTCCCACCAGGCCCATTCCAGCACCACGGATTGGCACTGCTCTATCACGGGTGGCCATTCCTTTAGCTACTTGGAAAATCCCTCTGAAAACCTCACCACCTGTTCCTCTCTTTCTCTCTATTAAAGAAATTAAGGGAGATTAGGAAGAGATTAGGAAGGAAAGGTGCAGTCGAAGATGATCCACCATGATCTTACCGAAAGGTGGAACAGACCGGAAGGGCTGAATGGCCTACGCCAGCTTCAATATCTTAAATGAAGTTCTCTCCTTCAACAAGAAACTCTCCAAACTCTCTCTCATCTTTCGGTCCTCCTGTCCTAATATCTTGTGTTTCGTCATTTTTTTGTCTGATTACGCTGCTGTGAATCAGCTTTAAAGGATGTGGGGCTGGAGTTAGATCAGGCGGATTTAAAGAAAGAATGCAGTGAACAGGACAGCGAGATTAGACTGGGTGAGACACTAAAGGGTACAGAAAGAGGAGAGGAGAGGAGAGGGTGGCCTTTGAACAGTATGAGGAGGGGAGTGAGATTAGACTGGGTGAGATAACAGGACATTAGGTATGGGAGCAATATGAGGGCACTGTCCCTCTGGAAAATGCTCCACCAATCAGTAAGATTAGGGGTGATCACTGATCTCAGGTCCACCCTGCAGCCCCAGACTCAGAATTGTACATTCCCTTTGAGAATGAAAATCTATCAATCTCAGCTTTGAGTCTGTCCAACAGCCCAGAAATTCCATTTACCCCAACCCTCTCCTGACCCCCCAACCCGACTAACTCCCATCCTGACTAACCCCTCCCCAACTAGTGTTCCAACACCCCTTCTCCATCAAGCCCCTACCCTACGCCCCTCCAAAACCCCCCACTCCCCAATTACCCTCATAGGCTTTCCTACTCCCTGAATGTCCTCCCTACCTCCAATTTCCAGACTGCCTCGCACCCCAACAATTGCCCATCTAATCGCACCCCCACACACTCACCCTCCCTTGTGCACTCACCCCCCTGTGTACTCTACCAATTTTAGCTTTTATTGGTAAAGGGATTGAATTTCGGAGCCGTGAGTTCATGTTACAACTGTACAAAACTCTGGTGCAGCCGCACTTGGAGTATTGCGTACAGTTCTGGTCGCCGCATTATAAGAAAGATGTCGAGCCATGGGAAAGGGTGCAGAGGAGGTTTACCGGGATGTTGCCTGGTATGGTGGGAAGGTCTTATGAGGAAAGGCTGAGGGACTTGAGGTTATTTTCATTGGAGAGAAGAAGGTTATGAGGTGATCTGATTGAGGCATACAAGATGATCAGAGGGTTAGATAGGGTGGACAGTGAGAGCCTTTTACCTTGGATGGTGATGGCTAACATGAGGGGACATAGCATTAAATTAAGGGGTGGTAATTATAGGACGGATGTAAGAGGTAGGTTCTTTACTCAGAGGGTAGTAAGGGCGTGGAATGCCCTGCCTGCAGCAGTTGTGGACTCGCCAACTTTAAGGGCGTTCAAATGGTCAGTGGATAGGCATATGGATAACATTGGAATAGTTTAGGTTAGAGGGTCATTAGATTGGTTCCACTGGTCGGCGCAACATCGAGGGCCGAAGGGCCTGTACTGCGCTGGAATGTTCTATGTTCTACTCGCACCCCCCTTGCATACTTCCCCCCGCTGCACTCACCCCCACCCCCCCCCACCCCCCCCCCCCCGCCCCATGCCCCATGCCCTCCACGCACTTGCCTCCCTTTGCACACTCAACCCCCCTCGCGGACTCACCCCTCCCTACACTCGTCCCCACCCCGCCCCCGGCGCACTTGCCTGCCCCTTGCACACTCCCCCCTGTCCCTGGGGCCGCTGGGCTGTATTTTTCTCTCTAGGTGAGGGTTGGTGGTGGGTGTGAATTGTACAGTTCCAGCCCTGGGTGAGTAACGAGGGGTGGTGTGTAGCAACCCGATGGTGAATGCCACTCCACCAAAGCTCTGGGCCAATGATACCCAGAGCTGTGTGGGTTGAAAGATCCACAAGGTGAGCCGGGATGTTCGATAAACGATACTGTGTGCTAAAATGAACAAAATAGGAATTCTGATAACAGCTGCACAATGTGTGGCTTCACACAGATTCCAAAACCCCAAAATCAACCATTTTCCACTTCAAATAAACACCAACCCTGTCCTATCAGATTGGTTTAATTAATGAGTTCAAGCAGCCAATGTGGAGATGTGCTGGGTATTACAGCCCCGACACACTCTCTTTCCCAGCTGCTATTGATTATATTTTCACAGCCCTGCTCACTGTGATAAATCCTCTCTCTCGCTGTATTGTGGCACTAGCTCATGAAATATGTATGAATGCTTCATAATAAATACAGTTTAAACTTCCCCCCAATTGGGACCATTTCTCAACTGTTCCACGCTGTGATTAACTCATCTGCACCGAAAAACCACATCATCACAAGCTCATTCACACTCGAACGCACGGACTGGGGGGGGTGGGGCAGGGGTGCAGTAAGTGGGGTGAAATCCTTGATCCCCCGTCTTTCGAGCCCACCGTCCATTAGAGCTGGGAGGGAGTCACATGACTCCACCCCCCCCTCTCAAAAACAGCCATCAAGTTCTGAAAGCAACATTTGCAAAGGCCTTGTTGGCAATGGGGAGTTGGTAAAAAGCAGGGAGAACATAGACCTGCATTTATGTAGCACCTGTCACAGCCTCAGCATCTCTAAAGCCACATCGTGGTACTTTTTGAAGTGCAGTCTTTGCTCTGATGTAGGAGACGTGGCATCCAAACGCGCGCACAGCAAGCTCCCATACACACCAGTATGAGAATGGTCAGATCACTTTACTGAGACTAGTTAAACATTGGCCAGGACACCGAGGAGAATTACACAGCTGCTCTTCAAGTTAGTGCCGTGGGATCTTTTATATTCACCGGGTAACTATTTAAAGTTTCATCTCAGATGGTAGTGCAGCACTCCCTCAGAACTGCAATGAGGCAACAGCCTTAACATCATCGTACTGATCAAATTTCCACTATGCAGCACCCCAACGGAAGATGCCCAACCACCCCAAGCCATCCCGTGCCCCCCTGCGTTACCCTGTGCCCCCTGTATTATCCCGTGCCCCCCTGCGTTACCCTGTGCCCCCTGTATTATCCCGTACTCCCCTGCGTTACCCTGTGCCCCCTGTATTATCCCGTGCTCCCCTGCGTTACCCTGTGCCCCTGTATTATCCCGTGCTCCCCTGCGTTACCCTGTGCCCCCTGTATTATCCCGTACTCCCCTGCGTTACCCTGTGCCCCTGTATTATCCCGTGCTCCCCTGCGTTACCCTGTGCCCCCTGTATTATCCCGTACTCCCCTGCGTTACCCTGTGCCCCTGTATTATCCCGTGCCCCCCTGCGTTACCCTGTGCCCCTGTATTATCCCGTGCCCCCCTGCGTTACCCTGTGCCCCCTGTATTATCCCGTGCTCCCCTGCGTTACCCTGTGCCCCCTGTATTATCCCGTGCTCCCCTGCGTTACCCTGTGCCCCCTGTATTATCCCGTGCCCCCCTGCGTTACCCTGTGCCCCTGTATTATCCCGTACTCCCCTGCGTTACCCTGTGCCCCTGTATTATCCCGTACTCCCCTGCGTTACCCTGTGCCCCCTGTATTATCCCGTGCCCCCCTGCGTTACCCTGTGCCCCCTGTATTATCCCGTGCCCCCCTGCGTTACCCTGTGCCCCTGTATTATCCCGTGCCCCCCTGCGTTACCCTGTGCCCCCTGTATTATCCCGTGCCCCCCTGCGTTACCCTGTGCCCCCTGTATTATCCCGTGCCCCCCTGCGTTACCCTGTGCCCCCTGTATTATCCCGTGCTCCCCTGCGTTACCGTGCCCCCTGTATTATCCCGTGCCCCCCTGCGTTACCCTGTGCCCCCTGTATTATCCCGTGCTCCCCTGCGTTACCCTGTGCCCCTGTATTATCCCGTGCCCCCCTGCGTTACCCTGTGCCCCCTGTATTATCCCGTGCTCCCCTGCGTTACCCTGTGCCCCCTGTATTATCCCGTGCTCCCCTGCGTTACCCTGTGCCCCCTATATTATCCCGTGCTCTCCTGTGTTACCCCCTGCCCCTCTGTGCTACCCCGTGCCCTCCCGTGCTACTCCGTGCCCCCCGTGCTACCCTGTGCCCCCCTGTGCTACCCCAAGTTACCCCGTGCCATCAATCTGATCAATTCAATTACAGCAAGAAAATAAACTGGTTTTAAATTACGATTAAATAATCTTACAAAACAGAACGTGCCTATTCAGGCTATCAGCCCCCTGCTGCTCTTTGAACAAGTTATCTCATTAATCCCACTGACCTGTTTTACCCACACAGCCCTGGAAATGTTTTCTATTTAATGTAGTTATCCAATTTCCTTTTGGAGTTATTGATTCCGTTTCCATTGCCCTTTCTGGCAATCTGTCCCACATTACAACTCACTGTGTAAAATAACCGATCACCCCTCTGGGATCCCTGGGCTGGATGAGGAATGGGGAGAAATATTAAATTGTGCTCATTTATTTGGCTGGTTTGTTTGCTGGGAATTTAAAATACTGTGACCCAGATGGAGATGGAGAGGCCACAGAATCTGAGAAATAGACAATCTGCAGCATGGAACAAGCTCCAAAAACCAAAGAAAGCTTCCAAAAGTTATTGAGTGAGATTGTGAAATGTGTTCTGACTCATTCTCGGGATACAAAGAAATTTACAGCACAGGAACAGGCCCTTCGGCCCCTCCAAGCCTGCACTAACCACGCTGCCCGACTGAACTAAAACCCTTCCGGGAACCATATCCCTCCATTCCCCTCCTATTCTTGTATTTGTCCAGACACCCCTTAAAACTGCTTCCAGATGTGGACATCACTCACAGTGGGCATTTACTGTACATTTACTCAGCAGCTTATTAGGACATCTCAGAGGGCAGTTAGAACATAGACATAGAACATAGAACACTACAGCACAAACAGGCCCTTCGGCCCTCGAGTTGCGCCGATCACATCAACCCCACCAATCTATAGACCTATCTATAACCCCCAATCCCATTAAACCCCATATACTCATCCAGAAGTCTTTTAAAAGACCCCAGCGAGTTCGCCTCCACCACCACCGACGGCAGCCGATTCCATTCACTCACCACCCTCTGAGTGAAAAACTTACCCCTAACATCACCTCTGTACTTCCCTCCCCGCACCTTAAATCTGTGTCCTCTCGTAGTGACCATTTCAACCGGGGAAATAGCCTCTGAGAGTCCACCCTATCTATTCCTCTGAAGGTTAGGAGTCAGACACACTGGTGTAGGCCTGGACTCACAGACAGATCCAGAGAGGGTATCCTGCTCTGACAGACAGTGATACTGTCAGGTTTTTATGTCACTTTTAATGACTCCAGCTTCTTACTTTTAGATTTCTTTTTCAAATTTACAGGCAGTGACAAAGGAGTTTCTGCTTCCGACTCCTGGGTTACTTGACCAGACCTCTGATTTATTAATCTGGTAATAGCACCACGACAACTGAGTATCCAAGAGATAGCAACAACTATAAAGAGTGTTTGACCTCGTGCACAACCCCAGTTTTTTTTATTCATTTGTGTGACATGGGTGTCCCTGGCTGGGCCAGCATTTACTGCCCATCCCTAGTTGCCCGAGGGCAGTTGAGAGTCAACCACATTGGCTGTGGCTCTGGAATCACATGTAGGCCAGACTGGGTAAGGACAGCAGATTTCCTTCCCTAAAGGACATTAGTGACCCAGATGGGTTTTTCTGACAATGGATCATCAGTAGATTCTTAATTCCAGATTTTTTTTATTGAATTCAAATTCCACCATCTGCCGTGGTGGGATTCGAACCCGGGTCCCCCCAGAACATGGGCTGAGTTTCTGGATTATCTGATGATAATTAATACCACTTGGCCACGACCTCCCCGCAGGATGAGTGATGGAGTTTCCATCGCTCCGTCAGTGTCCTCAGCAGCGAGGGTCAAGGAATCTCCCCTCAATCTCTGCACTGCTCTCTGTTCCTCAAAACTCAATCTCACAACCTTAGTTGCCTCACCTTATGTCATGTGACTTAGTTCCAAATATTTAATAACGCTCCTGTGAAACACTTGGGAATATCTGATGTTATAAAACAGAGGAACACGCGACTGAGACAGCGATACAGCATTCACAACATTGCACATCACCATATCTCACCCACATGGCTCGAAACACATACTCACCATTCCATGATAATCGGGTGAAGCAAAGTATTGTTCACATTAAACCTGGAAACAACAAGAAAATCAATTTTATTTTAATATTCTCTAAAACCAGCCCTCTGTTCAGAGCTGCATCAATCCTCTTATCTTCCAGTTACTCTCATTAGCCTTTTGTTAAACAGAGCAAAAATGAGGTTGTAAAGGAGAGAATAAAACCCAAATTGCAGTGTCAGTGGAGGAACAGAGTGAAGATCAGATACAATATCAGCTCTCAGTCAGTAACAGTGAGTCTGCAAATTCACCAGATACTGACCGGTTCAATACATAGAACATAGAACATAGAACATAGAACATTACAGCACAAACAGGCCCTTCGGCCCTCGAGTTGCGCCGATCGCATTAACCCCACCAATCTATAGACCTATCTATAACCCCCCCAATCCCATTAAACCCCATATACTCATCCAGAAGTCTTTTAAAAGACCCCAGCGAGTTCGCCTCCACCACCGATGACGGCAGCCGATTCCAATCACTCACTACCCTCTGAGTGAAAAACTGACCCCTAACATCACCTCTGTACTTCCCTCCCCGCACCTTAAATCTGTGTCCTCTCGTAGCGACCATTTCAACCCGGGGAAATAGCCTCTGAGAGTCCACCCTATCTATTCCTCTCAACATTTTATAAACTTCTATCAGGTCGCCTCTCAACCTTCGCCTCTCCAGGGAAAAGAGTCCCAGCTCCCTCAACCTATCTTCATAAGGCATGCCTCCCAGTCCAGGCAACATCCTTGTAAATCTCCTCTGCACCCTTTCAATAGCTTCTACGTCTTTCCTATAGTGAGGCGACCAGAACTGCGCACAGTACTCCAAATGAGGCCTGACGAGGGTCCTGTAAAGTTGCAGCATTACCTCCCGACTCCTAAACTCAATCCCTCGATTAATGAAGGCCAGTACACCATACGCCTTCTTGACCACCTCTTCCACCTGCGAGGCCGATTTAAGAGTCCTGTGAACCCGGACCCCAGTGGCATCCCCCTGCCCCACGGACCCCATACCCAGTCAAAACTCTCCCCCGTTCCCAAAGCAACTCTTCCCCCAGGGAACCCCTGCCTTTCCCCTCAATACCTCTGCCCCAAGAAACCTTCACCCTCCCCCAACAACTCTCCGCCAGAAAACCCCCTCTCCCCTGGCAACTCTCCCCCTGGAAACCCTCCCTCCCCCAGTAATTCTCCCCCAGAAAACCCCTCCCTCTCCCACCAACTCTCCCCCAGGAAACCCTCCCTCCCCCAGTGATTCTCCCCCAGAAAACCCCTCCCTCTCCCACCAACTCTCCCCCTGGAAACCCTCCCCACCCCCCCCCAGTAATTCTCCCCCAAGAAACCCCCCCACCTCCAGCAACTCTTCCCCAGGTAACCACTCCCCCAACCACCCCCCTCCCCCCTCCGGCCCCCCCACCCCACAACCACCACCTCCTCCACTGACCCTCAGAACCCTCCCACACACCAACACCTTTCACCCCAACTGGATCGGTGTTGCTGTGGGTGTCACTAACCCTGTACCGAGTGGATCCAGATAGAAAATAGGGACCAATACAGCAGGAAAACAACTGGAAGCTTTTACAATAATAAAAGAATTAGATAATGAAATCCGGAGATAAACAGAGGACTACGGTGGGTTGTGCCTGGGCTGCTCTTGGAAGTTCCAGGAGTGGCCTAGTACATGTCGGTGTGTGTGCTTGATCCTGGACCGGTAGATGGGCGCCGCAACAGCTCAGTGACTAGCACTGCTAGCTGTGCAGACACATGGATTTGGGCCTGTGTCTGTGGGAGTTTGCGCATTCTCCCTGTGGTTGCGTGGGTTTCCTCCGGGCGCTCCGGTTTCCTCCCACACCCCAAAGATGTGCTCTCAGGCTAATCGGTTTTTACCAAATTGACACTATTTCTTCCCTGAATCTGACTGAGTAGGGTTCCATTCATAGATATGCAGGGTAGAATAGGTATAGGGTGATGTGGCGGCGCGGGCTCGTTGGGCCGAAGGGCCTGTTTCCCGTGCTGGGTTGTTCTTTGTTCTTTGTAGGTGCCGAATGACATTAAAACAACAGAAACTTTGATTCTATTGGAGCCAGAGGGTCTCCAAATACAATCAAATGCAGTCACCGACACGGGTAAATATGGCAGCATTTCAGCCAACAAGACCCCACGCAGAACAAGCTGAATGATTGGTTAGTCTGGTTTTACTGGTGTTTGACGAGGGAGGAATGTTGGCCCAGGGCACTGGGGGTACGCTCTGCTCCTCCTGCCTCAATTAGCTGCTCAAGTCTACGGATTGGAGCATGAACCACAGTTCTGAGAATTGATGGGTTCATGGTCAACACACTCAGGCTGGTGCAGCACATAAAACTCAGTGACAGTAAGGTCCACAGCTGTCTCATTCACCAAGGAACCTGGGATTATATTCCTTTTGGGAGAGACAGATAAGGAAAGGTACAATAAAGGTGTTCAAAATGACATGGGGTTTTGAGAGACTGAGAGGCTGTTTCCAGTGGTGACAAGGTCAGTAATCAGAGACAGTAGACTGAAGAGAATCCGAGGGGGACAGGAGGAGAGTTATTCACATTTCAGGCAGTGAGATCGAACTGTGTGAAATGGCGGTGGAAGCAAATTCAACAAAAACCTTCAAAAGGCAATTGGCTCCAGACTGAAAAGAAATGATTTGCAGGGTTCTGGGGAAAGAGCAGGGGACAGAGGGACTGAGCTGGTTCTTTCAAAGAATCAATACAGACACAATGGACAAAGAGAATCATCAAATTGTTACAAGAGGCATCATCTTTATGCGGGCTCCATGTGTGAATCTGTCTCCACCACACTCTCAGACAGTGCATTCCAGATCTTAATCATTTCCTGTGTGAATCTGTCTCCACCACACTCTCAGACAGTGCATTCCAGATCCTAACCACGCGCTGTATGAAAATATTGACTTGAATCTCTGTTGCTTTGTAGCTTCCTGCTGCAACATGTGGTGTCCAATGATAGCAGAGTCATATCCACTTTATATCTGATGCAATTGGATTGGTTCCTAGCTTTGAGCATAGATTCTGCCCTCTCTAAAGTGAAGACAATGAGCTAATCAGCAAGCTCTCTGTAGACAGGGTCTGGATCAGCTCATTTACATTACAATCCTGTAATCACTCACTTAACAAGCATGTTCAGTGTCAAGGTACCCAGAACAACTCTGCTGCAGTTTCATCGTAATGTGATAATTACCACTTTTATTAAGTTTATCCACAGGCCATCCCTGAACAGAAATTAGCTTTCAAGGTAAAATCCTGGTGTGACCTTCAGAAACAACCATACTTTAGTGTTTAAAGCGCTCTCATTAAATAGACTGAGCATCTGGTGAACTGGTATGACGACAATAATCTCTCCCTCAATGTTAACAAAACGAAGGAGATTGTCATTGATTTCAGGAAGTGTAAAAGGAGAACATGCCCCTGTCGACATCAACTGGGACAAAGCAGAAATAATTGAGAGCTTCAAGATTTTAGGTATCCAGATCACCGACAACCTGTCCTGTTCCCCCGTGCTAACACTATAATTAAGAAAGCCCCACCAACGCCTCTACTTTCTCAGAAGACTAAGGAAATTTGGCATGTCCGCTACGACTCTCACCAACTTTTACAGATGCCCCCATAGAAAGCATTCTTTCTGGTTGTATCACAGCTCGGTCTGGGCTCCTGCTCTGCCCAAGACTGCAATAAACTGCAAAAGATTGTGAATGTAGTCCAATCCATCACACAAACCTGCCTCCCATCCATTGACTCTGTCCACACTTCCCGCTGCCTCGGAAAAGCAGCCAGTATAATTAAGGACCCCACGCATCCTGGACATTCTCTCTTCCACCTTCTTTCATCAGGAAGAAGATACCAAATTCTGAGGTCATGTACCAACCGACTCAAGAACAGCTTCTTCCCTGCTGCTGTCAGACTTTTGAATGGACCTACCTCGCATTAAGTTGATCTTTCTCTACACCCTCGCTGTGACTGTAACACTACATTCTGCACTCTCTCCTTTCCTTCTCTATGTATGGTATGCTTCGTATAGCGCGCAAGAAACAAGACTCTTCACTGTATGTTAATACATGTGACAATAATAAATTAAATCAAAATTCAACTTTCCAATTGTCCAGAGATGTCAAGAATGAAAGCCTTCCCTCCTGGAGGCTGCTCTGAGGCACAGCACCACTGAGTTGAAATAAAAAGAATATTTAGCACAGGGACAGGCCACTCGGCCCAACCAGTTTGTGCTGTTGTTTACATGCCACGAGTCTCTCCCATTCCCATTGGTATCAACGGGTGCTATTCGGATTGGCGGATGGTGACTAGTGGAGTGCCGCAGGGAACGGTGCTGGGGCCTCAGCTATTTACCATTTATATAGATGATCTGGAGGAGGAGGCTGAGTGTAGGGTGACGAAATTTGCTGATGATACCAAGATTGGTGGAAAAGCAAATTGCGTGGAGGGTGTGGAATGTCTGCAGAGGGATCTGGATAGGCTGAGCGAGTGGGCGAGGACCTGGCAGATGGAGTATAATGTTAGCAAGTGTGAGGTTATCCACTTTGGCAGAAATAATAGTAGGAGGGATTACTATTTAAAGGGCGAAAAGCTGCAGCATGCTATGGTGCAGAGGGTCCTGGGGGTCCTTGTGCACGAGTCGCAAAAACCCAGTCTGCAGGTGCAGCAGGTGGTCAGGAAGGCGAATGGGATGCTGGCTTTCATAGCGAGGGGGATAGAATATAGAACATAGAACATAGAACATAGAACATTACAGCGCAGAACAGGCCCTTCGGCCCACGATGTTGCGCCGACCAGTTACAAAACAATGACCCACTAGCCTAAACCAATCCCTTTTCATCCATAAACCTATCCACAGATCTCTTAAACGCCCCCAAACTAGGTGCATTTACAACTGCAGCTGGCAGGGCATTCCAGTCCCTCACCACCCTCTGGGTAAAGAACCTACCCCTGACATCTGTCCTATAACTACCCCCCCTTAATTTAAAATCGTGCCCCCTCGTGCTAGCTTTCTCCATCCTAGGAAAAAGGCTATCACTATCTACCCTGTCTAAACCTCTAATCATCTTATATGTTTCAATGAGATCCCCTCTTAGCCGCCTTCTTTCCAGCGAAAACAACCCCAAATCTCTCAATCTCTCCTCATAGGATCTCCCCTCCATACCAGGCAACATCCTGGTAAACCTCCTCTGCACCCTCTCCAAAGCCTCCACATCCTTCCTGTAATGTGGGGACCAGAACTGCACACAAAACTCCAAGTGCGGCCGCACCAGAGTTGTGTACAGTTGCATCATGACGCTGCGACTCCTAAATTCAATCCCCCTACCAATAAACGCCAAAACTCCGTATGCCTTCTTAACAACCTTATCCACTTGATTCCCAACTTTCAGGGATCTATGTACACATACACCTAGATCCCTCTGCTCCTCCACACTATTCAAAGTCCTCCCGTTAGCCCTATACTCAACACATCTGTTATTCCTACCGAAATGAATTACCTCACACTTCTCCACATTAAACTCCATCCGCCACCTCTCAGCCCAGCTCTGCAACCTATCTAAGTCATCCTGCAAACTATGACACCCTTCCTCACAATCTACCACACCTCCGACTTTGGTGTCATCAGCAAACTTACTAATCCACCCAACTATACCCTCATCCAGATCATTAATAAAAATTACAAACAGCAGTGGCCCCAAAACAGATCCCTGAGGCACACCACTTGTAACCGAACTCCATGATGAATATTTCCCATCAACCACCACTCTCTGTCTCCTATCTGCTAGCCAATTCCTGATCCAATTACCTAGATCACCCCCAATCCCATACATCTGCATTTTCTGCAGAAGCCTACCATGGTGAACCTTATCAAACGCCTTGCTAAAATCCATATACACCACATCAACTGCCTTACCCCTATCCACCTCTTTGGTCACCTTCTCAAAGAACTCGATAAGGTTAGTAAGGCACGACCTACCCGCTACAAAACCATGCTGACTGTCTCTAATCAACTCATTACTTTCCAAATAACTATAAATCCTGTCTCTAATAATCCTTTCCAAAACCTTACCCACCACAGAAGTAAGACTCACCGGTCTATAATTCCCAGGGAAGTCCCTTCTCCCCTTCTTAAACAATGGGACAACATTTGCTGTCCTCCAATCTTCTGGTACTATACCAGAGACTAACGACGACCTGAAGATCAGAGCCAGAGGCTCCGCAATCACCCCTCTTGCCTCCCAAAGAATCCTAGGGTAAATCCCATCTGGACCAGGGGACTTATCTATTTTCAATCCCTCTAAAATATCCAGCACATCCCCCGTATCAACTGCAATACTATCTATTACACACCCCTGCACCCCAGTGTCCTCCTCAGCTACGTTCCTGTCCCCTTGCGTGAACACCGAAGAGAAATATTGGTTCAACGCCTCTCCAATCTCCTCCGGTTCCACGCACAACTTCCCTCTACTGTCTGTAACTGGCCCTAATCTTGTCCTAACCAACCTTCTGTTCTTGACATACCTGTAAAACGCCTTAGGGTTCTCCTTAATCCTATCAGCCAAAATCATCTCATGCCCTCTTTTAGCCCTTCTTAACTCCCTCTTCAACTCCTTCCTAGCCAATCTAAAACTTTCTAATGCACTACCTGAGCCCTCAAGCCTCATCCGAACATAAGCCTCCTTTTTCTTCCTAACCAACGAATCAACTTTTTTGGTGCACCACGGTTCCCTGGGCCTACCAAATCCTCCTTGCCTGACAGGGATATACTTATCACAGACCCGCAATAGCTGCTCCTTGAAAAATCTCCACATCTCGGATGTTCCCAGTCCCTGTAATCTCCCATTCCAACCAATGCTTCCTAATTCTCTCCTAATAGCCTCATAATTACCCTTCCCCCAGCTGAAACTACTGACCCGAGGTTCATGCCTATCCCTTTCCATCACTAAGGTGAACGTAATCGAATTGTGATCACTATCCCCAAACTGTACACCAACTTCCAAGTCTAGCACCTGGTCCGGCTCATTACCGAGCATAACCCAATATAAAAGTAGGGAGGTTTTGCTGCAACTGTATAGGGCATTGGTGTGACCGTAGCTGGAGTACTGTGTGCAGTTTTGGTCGCCGCACTTGCGCAAGGATATTTTGGCCTTGGAGGGAGTGCAGAGGAGATTCACTAGGCTGATATCGGAGATGAGGGGGTTGGACTATGAAGACAGATGAAATAGACTGGGTCTGTACTCGTTGGAGTTTAGAAGGATGAGGGGGGATCTTATAGAGACGTATAAGATAATGAAAGGGATGGATAGGGTAGAGAGATTCTTCCCGCTCAGAAAGGATAGCAGGACCAGAGGGCACAGCCTCAAGATAAGGGAGTGCAGTTTAGAACGGAGTTGAGGAGGAACTTTTTCACTCAAAGGCTGGTGAATCTCTGGAATTCTCTGCCCGTTGAAGTGGTGGTGGCTGCCTCGCTAAATATATTTAAGACGCGGGTAGATAGGTTTTTGGTAGGCAAGGGGATTAAGGGTTATGGGGAGAAAGCAGGAAAGTGGAACTGAGCAGTGACAGATCAGCCATGATCGTATTGAATGGCGGGGCAGGCTCGAAGGGCTAGATGGCCTACTCCTGCTCCTATTTCTTACGTTCCATCTACCTTATCTCATAATTTCAGTATCCTTCCTTTTTCATTTCTCTTGTTCACCTTCTACTTAGGGGTGGCACGATAGCACAGTGGTTAGCACTGCTGCTTCACAGCTCCAGGGTCCTGGGTTCGATTCCCGGCTCGGGTCACTGCCTGTGTGGAGTTTGTACATTCTCCCCGTGTCTGCGTGGGTTTTCTCCGGGTGCTCCGGTTTCCTCCCACAGTCCAAAGATGTGCGGGTTAGGTTCATTGGCTATGCTAAAAATTGCCCCTTAGTATCCTGGGATGTGTAGGTTAGAGGGATTAGCAGGTAAATGTGTAGGGATATGGGGATAGGGTCTGGGTGGGATTGTGTTCGGTGCAGACTCGATGGGCCGAAGGGCCTGTTTCTGCACTGTAGGGTTCTATGGTTCTATGGTTCTACTTTTCCTGTGAAAGCGTCCAAACATTTTTGCCTCAACCACTTCCTGTGGCAATGAGTGTCACATTCTCACCACACTGAGTAATGAATTCTCATTTCCCTCTTGCGCACATCCGTCAATCAGTCTCAGCTCAGTCAGAAGGTCGTGAGTGCGGAGACCTGAGTCCACAATAAGGCTGATTCTCCTGTACGCAGAGAATGCTGTGCTGGAGATACTACCCTTCAGATAAAACATTAGACCAAGGCCCCATCTGGGCTTTTGGGGGGAATTCACAGATCCAACAGCATCATCAAGACTGAAGCAGACTGCTCACATCCTCTGTCAGACCTGACCCTGAAATGACCTTCTGATGACCAATCTCTGGAATCACTGTCTATATAACATAAACATTATCTATTCCCATCATCCATTCCTCGCTGATGTGTTACTAAAATGTGCCTCCATTATCACCACAATACATGATCCCAACATTCCACCACCATAAACCAGGTTACCCAAAACAGTTAAATAAAAGCTCTGATGAAGGGTCACCCAGATTTGAAGCGTTGGTTCTATTCTCTTCCCACAGATGCTGCCAGGCGTGCTGAGATTTTCCAGCATTTTCTGTTTTTGTTATCCAAAATACTGCTGTTCATATCCCGAGCTCACAGCAAGCCCCATTCCCCCGTCAGTCTTGTGCTCTCTGATCAACACTGGCTCCCAATATTAACATTTTCATCCTTATTTTTAGATCTGTCCCTGGCCTCCCCATTCCTATCTCACTCATCTCCTGCAGGCCCACATGCCTCCAATTCCTCTTCAACAATCTAACTCCAACCTCTCCTCAGTTCTAACTGTCCCACTGCTGGTGCGAGGGGACAAGCCTCTCTGCCTCTCACTGTCTTTCCTTGTTTAACAGACTCCTTAAAATCTGACCAAGCTTTTGGCTGTGATAATATATCACCATCTATGATTCAGTGTCAAACTTCACAGCTGGAGTACTGTGTGCAGTTTTGGGCGCCGCACCTGCGCAAGGATATTTTGGCCTTGGAGGGAGTGCAGAGGAGGTTTACTAGGCTGATACCGGAGTTGAGGGGATTGAGCTATGAGGAGAGGCTGAATAAACTAGGCTTGTACTCGTTAGAGTTTAGAAGAATGAGGGGAGATCTCATTGAGACGTATAAGATGATGAATGGGATGGATAGGATAGAGGTGGAGAGACTTTTCCTGCTCAAAAAAGACAGTAGGACTAGGGGGCACAGCCTCAAGATAAAGGGGAGGCGGTTTAGAACAGAGTTGAGGAGGAACTTCTTCACTCAAAGGGTAGTGAATCTCTGGAATTCTCTGCCCGTTGAAGTGGTGGAGGCTGACTCGCTAAATATTTTTAAGAAACGGGTTGATGGGTTTTTGATAAGAGAGGGGATTAAGGGTTATGGGGAGAGGGCGGGAAGGTGGAACTGAATTTATGGGGCATTGGCACCAGTATTGGGGTAGGTGGGACCTGTTCGGGCAGGATGGGGTTGGTCTGAATCATGCTGGGACCAGAGTGCTGGCGAATCGAGTAAAGAGGACTGTAGACAGGGCTTTAAACTAATTAGGGGGGGGTAGGGTGCGAGGGTAGGTGACGCTATGAGGTCTAAAGTTAAGGATAGGGTACAGGTAAGGGAAGAGGCCAAGGATGTCCCAATTGGTGGCGTTATGGCAAGTAGGGTCCAGGTGAAGGCTGGGATGAAAGCGCTTTATCTGAATGCACGAAGCATTCGGAATAAAGTGGATGAGCTGATGGCGCAGATCGACACAAATGGATACGATCTGGTGGCCATTACAGAGACGTGGCTGCAAGGTGACAGGGACTGGGAGATGAATGTACAGGGTTATCAAGTGTTTAGGAAGGATAGGCAGGAGGAAAGAGGGGGTGGCGTAGCTCTGCTGATTAAGGATAGTATCAAGGTGGTAGCAAGGGATGATATCGGAGCCAAGGAGCAGAAAGTGGAATCGTTGTGGGTGGAGATTAGGAACAGAAAAGGGAGGAAGACGCTAGTGGGTGTCGTCTATAGGCCCCCGAATAATGATCTGGAGGTGGGGCGGGCTGTTAACGCGCAAATAAGTGCAGCGTGCAGGAATGGGACGGCAGTAGTTATGGGAGATTTCAATCTGCATATTGATTGGTCGACCCATGTTGGACGAGGTGGGCTCGAGGAGGAGTTCTTGGAATGCTGCCGGGATAATTTCCTTGAACAGTGTGTGTTGGAACCGACGAGGGAGCGAGCTATCTTGGATCTGGTGCTATGTAATGAGGTGGGTAGAATTAGGGACCTTGCGGTGAAGAATCCTCTTGGAGAGAGTGATCATTGTATGGTGGAGTTTCTGGTGCAGATGGAGGAGGAGAAAGTGGGTTCCCAGACACGCGTCCTTTGTTTGAATAGAGGGGAGTATGGTAGGATGAGAGAAGAATTGGCGAATGTGGACTGGGGGAACGCGTTGGAAGGTAGGTCTGCTGAGGAGCAGTGGAGGATCTTTAAGGAGATCTTTCTTGGTGCTCAGCAGAAATTTATTCCGATGGTTAAAAAGGACAGTAGGAGGAGAGGTAATAAGCCGTGGATAACGAAGGAGGTGAAGGAAAGTGTTAAATTAAAAGCGGAGGAGTTTAGAGTAGCTAAGAGCAGTGGGCGAGAAGAGGATTGGGAAAGGTTTAAATGTCAACAAAGATTGACAAAGAAATTGATAAAGGAGGGTAGGAGAAGCTATGAGGCTGGGCTAGCACTTAATATAAAAAAGGATAGCAAGAGTTTTTATAAATATATAAAAAGGAAGAGGCTGGCTAGGGTAAACGTTGGTCCTTTAGAGGATGAGAAAGGGGAGCTAGTGGTAGGGGATAGGGATATGGCTAAGGTCTTGAATAACTTCTTTGTTTCTGTCTTCACGGAGGAGGACGTGAATAATTTGCCGGGTGTTAGTGATGGAAAGGTGGTAGGAATGGAGGGTCTTAATGACATTACTGTTACTAGAGAGGTGGTGCTCGACAGACTGGAGGGGCTGATTGTGGACAAGTCCCCAGGACCGGATGGAATGCATCCGAGGGTTCTGAAAGAAATGGCGGAGGTGATAGTGGATGCCTTGGTGGTTATTTTCCAGACGTCGCTGGATTCCGGGGAAGTGCCGGAAGATTGGAAAACGGCTAATGTTACGCCGTTGTTTAAGAAGGGTGCCAGGCAAAAGGCGGGGAATTATAGGCCGGTTAGTTTAACGTCTGTGGTAGGTAAAATGTTAGAAACCGTCATTAAGGAGGAAATAGCGAGGCATCTTGAGGGGAATTGCTTGATAGGGCGGACGCAACACGGTTTCATTAAAGGGAAGTCGTGTCTGACAAATTTACTGGAGTTCTATGAGGATGTGTCTAGGGCAGTGGATGGAGGAGAGCCGGTGGATGTGGTCTTTCTGGATTTTCAGAAGGCGTTTGACAAGGCACCTCACAAGAGGTTATTGCAGAAGGTCAGGGGACATGGAGTTGGGGGTAGGGTGTTAGCGTGGATAGAGGATTGGTTGTCAAATAGGAGGCAGAGAGTGGGGGTCAATGGATGCTATTCGGATTGGCGGTTGGTGACTAGTGGGGTGCCCCAGGGGTCGGTGCTGGGGCCTCAGCTATTTACCATTTATATAGATGATCTGGAGGAGGGAACCGAGTGCAGGGTGTCGAAATTTGCTGATGACACCAAGATTGGGGGAAAGGCAAATTGTGCGGAGGGTGTGGAGAGTCTGCAGAAGGATCTAGATAGGCTGGGCGAATGGGCCAGGAAATGGCAAATGGAATTTAATGTTGGCAAGTGTGAGGTGGTCCACTTTGGTAGGAGGAATGGTAGGAAGGACTATTACTTACGGGGCGAAAAACTGCAGCAGGCGACGGTGCAGAGGGACCTCGGGGTCCTTGTGCATGAGTCGCAAAAACCCAGCTTGCAGGTGCAGCAGGTGGTCAGGAAGGCGAATGGGATGCTGGCCTTCATAGCGAGGGGGATTGAATATAAAAGTAGGGAGGTCTTGCTGCAGCTGTATAGGGCATTGGTGAGGCCGCAGCTGGAGTACTGTGTGCAGTTTTGGGCGCCGCACCTGCGCAAGGATATTTTGGCCCTGGAGGGAGTGCAGAGGAGGTTTACTCGGCTGATACCGGAGTTGAGGGGATTGAGCTATGAGGAGAGGCTGAATAAACTAGGCTTGTACTCGTTAGAGTTTAGAAGAATGAGGGGAGATCTCATTGAGACGTATAAGATGATGAATGGGATGGATAGGATAGAGGTGGAGAGACTCTTCCCACTCAAAAAAGACAGTAGGACTAGGGGGCACAGCCTCAAGATAAAGGGGGGGGCGGTTTAGAACAGAGTTGAGGAGGAACTTCTTCACTCAAAGGGTGGTGAATCTCTGGAATTCTTTGCCCGTTGAAGTGGTGGAGGCTGCCTCGCTAAATATTTTTAAGAAACGGCTTGATGGGTTTTTGATAAGAGAGGGGATTAAGGGTTATGGGGAGAGGGCGGGAAGGTGGAGCTGAGTCACGACAGATCAGCCATGATCTTATTGAATGGCGGGGCAGGCTCGAAGGGCCAGATGGCCTACTCCTGCTCCTATTTCTTATGTTCTTATGTTCTTTTAGAACTGAGATGAGGAGAAATTTCTTCATCCAGCGAGCGGTGAGTGTGTGGAATTCACTAACACAGAACGTAGCTGAGGCAAAATGTTGTCTAATTTCAAAACGAAATTAGATATAACTCTTGGGGCTAAAGGGATCGAGGGATATGGAGGGAAGGCGAGATCAGGATATTGAATTTGATGACAGGCCATAATCAAAGTGGTGCAGTAGGCTCGAAGGGCCAAATGGCCTCCTCCTGCTTTTAGTTTTCATGTTTCTAAATGTTTCACTGTGTAACATTCCCGTTAAGGCCTTGGAATGCTTTCTCATATTAAAGGCGCTATATTTTTCTCTCAGAGGCTGGTCTCTGGAATTCTCTTCCTCACGAGGCAGTGGAAGCAGATTCCTTCTGAACATAAGTTTCTCTGAGTGGAGACCTGTGACTAGTGGAGTGCCGCAGGGATCAGTGTTGGGTCCATTGTTGTTTGTCATCTATATCAATGATCTGGATGATAAATGTGGTAAATTGGATCAGCAAATTTGCTGATGATACAAAGATTGGAGGTGTAGTGGACATTGAGGAAGGGTTTCAAAGCTTGCAGAGGGATTTGGACCAACTGGAAAAATGGGCTGAAAAATGGCAAATGGAATTTAACGCAGACAAGTGTGAGGTATTGCACTTTGGAAGGACAAACCAAAGTAGAACGTACAAGGTAAATGGTAGGACTCTGAAGAGTGCAATTGAACAGAGGGATCTGGGAATACAGGCACAGAATTCCCTAAAAGTGACATCACAGGTGGATAGGGTCGTAAAGAATGCTTTTGGTACATTGGCCTTTATAATCGGAGTATCGAGTATAAAAGTTGGAGTGTTATGGTAAGGTTATATAAGGCATTGGTGAGGCCGAATTTAGAGTATTGTGTACAGTTTTGGTCACCTAGTTACAGGAAGGATGTAAATAAGGTTGAAAGAGAGCGGAGAAGGTTCACAAGGATGTTACTGGGACTTGAGAAGCTGAGTTACAGAGAGAGATTGAATAGGTTAGAACTTTATTCCTGGAGTGTAGAAGAATGAGGGGAGATTTGATAGAGGTGTATAAGATTTTGATAGGTATCGATAGAGTGAATGCAAGCAGGCTTTTTCCACTGAGGCTAGAGGAGAAAAAAACCAGAGGTAATGGGTTAAGGGTGAAAGGAGAAAAGTTTAAAGGGAATATTAGGGGGGGGGCTTCTTCACACAGAGAGTGGTGGGAGTGTGGAATGAGCTGCCGGATAAAGTGGTAAATGTGGGATCACTTTTAACATTTAAGAAAAACTTGGATGGGTTCATGGATGAGAGGGGTGTGGAGGGATATGGTCCAAGTGTAGGTCAGTGGGACTAGGCAGAAAAATGGTTCAGCACAGACAAGAAGGGGAAATAGAGTTACAGCTTTTTCATATCAGTCTGGGGGAAAGTCAGTGTATGGAGGGGCAGGGGCATTAGGCAAGGGGAAGAGGAGAAGAGAAAAAGACAAGCTTATTCTAATTTGGGTGGCACAGTGGTTAACACTGCTGCCTCACAACACCAGGGGCCTGGGTTCAATTCTCAGCTTGGGTCACTGTCCGTGTGGAGTCTGCACATTCTCTCCATGTCTGCATGAATTTCCTCCAGGCACTCCGGTTTCCTCCCAGAGTACAAAGATGTGGGTGGCACAGAGATTAGCACTGCTGCCTCACTAAATTAGATGCAAGAGTGAGTGCAGCACACCTCAGGGACTCGGGTTTGGTTCCTGGTTTGGGTCATTGTCTGTGTGGAGTTTGCACATTCTCCCCGTGTCTGCGTGGGTTTCCTCCTGACGCTCCGGTTTCCTCCCATAGTCTGAAAGCTGCGTTGACCTGAACAGGCGCTGGAGTGTGGCGACCGGGGGAGTTTTACACCAACTTAATTGCAGTGGGAATGTAAGCTTACTTGTAACTAATAAATTTTATTTAAGATGTATATAGGTTAGGTTGATTGGCGATGCTATATTGCCCCATAGTGTAAAGGGGATTAGCAGGGTAAATACGTGGGGTTACAGGAACAGGGCCTGGGTTTGCCATTGATGCAGGCTCGATGGGCTGAATGGCCTCCTGCTACACTGTATATAAGAACATAAGAACATAAGAAATAGGAGCAGGAGTAGGCCATCGAGCCCTTCGAGCCTGCCCCGCCATTCAATAAGATCATGGCTGATCTGTCGTGACTCAGCTCCACTTTCCGGCCCTCTCCCCATAACCCTTAATTCCAGAGATTCACCACCCTTTGAGTGAAGAAGTTCCTCCTCAACTCCGTTCTAAACCGCCTCCCCTTTATCTTGAGGCTGTGCCCCCTAGTCCTACTGTCTTTTTTGAGCGGGAAGAGTCTCTCCACCTCTATCCTATCCATCCCATTCATCATCTTATGAGTCTCAATGAGATCTCCCCTCATTCTTCTAAACTCTAACGAGTACAAGCCTCGTTTATTCAGCCTCTCCTCATAGCTCAACCCCCTCAACTCCGGTATCAGCCTAGTGAACCTCCTCTGCACTCCAACCGCCAATCCGAGTAGCACCCGTTGACCCCCACTCTCTGCCTCCTATTTGACAACCAGTCCTCTATCCACGCTGTTGTTCTTTGTTCTTTGTTTTGTTTGTTCTAACACCCTACCCCCAACTCCAAGTCCCCTGACCTTCTGCAATAACCTCTTGTGAGGCACCTTGTCAAACGCCTTCTGAAAATCCAGAAAGACCACATCCACCGGCTCTCCTCTATCCACCGCCCTAGACTATAGCTGTGTAGCTGGAATCTTACAGCCGTTCATGCCGGTGGGATTTTCTGTTCCCGCTGCAGTGAACAGAGATTTGGCTGGGCACTGCAGCAGGAGTGGAGCGTGACTGACCGGTAAGATCGCACCCACTGATTCTACAATAATCAAGTACACAATCAGAACAAGATTCTTCAATTCTAAAAGGCTGGTTGCTGGCAGTGCCTGGCTCCTAAATGAGATTTGTGAGTGGATGGAGCACACCTCAGCAGCAAGCAGCAATCACTTCTTTACTAGCTTGGAACAAGGGTCACCACTTGCCTTGTTAGCAGGTTTCATCTGCACTTTATGAGCCTCTTTATGAAATCTAATTTCACTCGGGGTAAAGGGGCAGAGGATTAGCAGTCAATAAAACATTTCACAACGTGTAATTTTTTTTGCCAGTCCTGGTTAACCTTTCAGTACAAAAGGCCTCCATTCTAATCAGGTTTTATTATCTCTGTATAAATATATTGGACATTCTGACTGCTCATTGATTTTTAGATGGTGTGTGTGTGACCGCACTGCAGGATTTACTGCACCAGGTTTCTGGAGGTTACAAATGGATCTTCCTCCAGTTCCAACATTCTTTTTTTTAACCCTTCCAATAAATTCAACATTAAAAGGGAACAGGGCACGGGGAAATATTTTGATGAATTAACTCAGTGCACATTCCTGAATTAAACAGCCTCTAAATGGAGCTCGGTATTGCCGAGCAGGGCAGGGTTAGTGCTGCAGATTCCCTCCCTAAACAAAGACCTGCATTTACAAAGCACCTCTCACCACATCTGGATGCCCCAGAGCCGTTTGCTGTCAATTGTGTACTTTTAGGAGGATAGCCATCATTGTAATGTGGAAAACAGGGAAGACTATCTGTGCACAGCAAGATCCCACAATAAAAGATCCAATAATCTTCTTGAATGCTGGTTAAGGGATAAATATTAACCAATGAAATCCGTGTGATTCCGCAGTTGGGCAACACTTACTGAACAATCCTGAGTGTGCTTGGAATGGTGCCAACAAAAAGATCAAGATTATCAGTTGGGCTCGCAGTGTGGCTCACATGCTAAAGTCACAGATATACACACTTGTGCAGCCCTATGGTCTGCACAGTAAGAACATGTATATAGGTTATGTGTGTTTCAGCTGAACAAAATTGATGATAACCATTTCCTCAGGAAATGCTTTGACCAAACAAAGCTTGGCAGTTAACTGTCAGTCATCAGCCAACTGGTGCAAGCTCCATGGCAGCACCTCTACCAATGAGAGTCCACATGCCAACCAATCAGCACTCTTTTCTCATGACGTATAAATTGTTATTCCATTTACACTTGGCATTGTCACAAATATCCTGACCAGTGCAAGATGAAAGGTTTTCATGTCTTTTTCCAGCAATAAAACTAAAAACACACAAAAATATAAAAAGTAGCACAGATCTTGGAGACTAGAAAAGATAGAGTGGCAAGGATGACCAAGCAGACAGTGAGGGCTATAGAAGGTGGGTATGAAACAAAACTTGTGACATCAAAATTAACACAAAATCTGTTACAAATCGGTGCAGGAAAGGAGGATGGTTAGGAATAATGTGGGCCCCCGGGAAACTGATAACATGGCATTACAGATTGGCTTGTAAAACCTTCAAACACACCTGTAGCCACACTGGATGTGGAGTTACCATCCCTCAAGCTCTAGTCTCTGGTGACAGGCTCATTCCAGGAAAACGAGCCATGCAAATAGACGTCAAGCACACACGCTTTGCCTTATACACCACTCGGTGAGGGAAGAGAAACAAGAGAACTCTAATTGGCAGGATGGGACAACTAGAGTCCAGTAACGTTCTGTGTTGGGACATCAGCTATTCACTATATTCATTAATAATTCAGATGATGGGACAAAAGGTGAGGCGGGTGTTAGCGATGGAAAGGTGGTAGGAATGGAGGGTCTTAATGACATTACTGTTACTAGAGAGGCGGTGCTCGACAGACTGGAGGGGCTGATTGTGGACAAGTCCCCAGGACCGGATGGAATGCATCCGAGGGTTCTGAAAGAAATGGCGGAGGTGATAGTGGATGCCTTGGTGGTTATTTTCCAGGCGTCGCTGGATTCCAGGGAAGTGCCGGATGATTGGAAAACGGCTAATGTTACGCCGTTGTTTAAGAAGGGTGCCAGGCAAAAGGCGGGGAATTATAGGCCGGTTAGTTTAACGTCTGTGGTAGGTAAAATGTTAGAATCTGTCATTAAGGAGGAAATTGCGAGGCATCTTGAAGGGAATTGCTTGATAGAGCACGGTTTCATTAAAGGGAAGTCGTGTCTGACAAATTTACTGGAGTTCTATGAGGATGTGTCTAGGGCGATGGATAGAGGAGAGCCGGTGGATGTGGTCTTTCTAGATTTTCAGAAGGCGTTTGACAAAGTATCTCACAAGAGGTTATTGCAGAAGGTCGAGGGACATGGGAGTTGGGGGTAGGGTGTTAGCGTGGATAGAGGATTGGTTGTCAAATAGGAGGCAGAGAGTGGGGGTCAACGGGTGCTATTCGGATTGGCAGATGATGACTAGTGGAGTGCCTCAGGGGTCGGTGCTGGGGCCTCAGCTTTTTACTATTTATATAGATGATCTGGAGGAGGGAACCGAGTGTAGGGTATCGAAATTTGCTGATGACACCAAGATTGGGGGAACGGCAAATTGTGCGGAGGGTGTGGAGAGTCTGCAGAAGGATCTAGATAGGCTGGGCGAATGGGCCAGGAAATGGCAAATGGAATTTAATGTTGGCAAGTGTGAGGTGGTCCACTTTGGTAGGAAGAATGGTAGGAAGGACTATGACTTATGGGGCAAAAAACTGCAGCAGGCGACGGTGCAGAGGGACCTCGGGGTCCTTGTGCATGAGTCGCAAAAACCCAGCTTGCAGGTGCAGCAGGTGGTCAGGAAGGCGAATGGGATGCTGGCCTTCATAGCGAGGGGGATTGAATATAAAAGTAGGGAGGTCTTGCTGCAGCTGTATAGGGCATTGGTGAGGCCGCAGCTGGAGTACTGTGTGCAGTTTTGGGCGCCGCACCTGCGCAAGGATATTTTGGCCCTGGAGGGAGTGCAGAGGAGGTTTACTAGGCTGATACCGGAGTTGAGGGGATTGAGCTATGAGGAGAGGCTGAATAAACTAGGCTTGTACTCGTTAGAGTTTAGAAGAATGAGGGGAGATCTCATTGAGACGTATAAGATGATGAATGGGATGGATAGGATAGAGGTGGAGAGACTGTTCCCGCTCAAAAAAGACAGTAGGACTAGGGGGCACAGCCTCAAGATAAAAGGGGGGCGGTTTAGAACGGAGTTGAGGAGGAACTTCTTCACTCAAAGGGTGGTGAATCTCTGGAATTCTCTGCCCGTTGAAGTGGTGGAGGCTGCCTCGCTAAATATTTTTAAGACGCGGGTTGATGGGTTTTTGATAAGAGAGGGGATTAAGAGTTATGGGGAGAGGGCGGGAAGGTGGAACTGAGCCACGACAAATCAGCCATGATCTTATTGAATGGCGGGGCAGGCTCGAAGGGCCAGATGGCTCCTGCTCCTATTTCTTATGTTCTTATGTTCTTAAAAAGCCACAAAACCAAATTTGCCACTGACATAAAACAGACAGCACTGCTAGCACCGTGGGTGCAAGTGTAAAAATCCAGAGATACTGAGCGATGGAGTGAATGGGAAAAGCTGTGCAAGAGAATTTTAATGTAGACAAACATCAGGTTATCGACTTTGAACCTGATCAGGATAGAACAAGGTACTTTCTAAATGATGAAAAGTTAAAAACAGTAGCAGCCCAAAGAGACTTGAAGGTCCAGTTAAAGAAAAAAGACTGATGTTTATATTGTGCTTTATAAGACCACTGGCTGTCTCAAAGCCATTTCCAGCAAATTAAATATCCTTGAACTGTAGTCATTGTTATAGTGTAGGAAACTAAAGAGCCATAAAAAGTTACAGAAAATAATGAAAGGAGACAATGGAAAGCAGGCCTTTATATCTAAATGATTAAAATATACAAGTTGGGCTGAAGTCATGCCTTAGTCAGACCCCACCTGCAGCGCTGGGAGCTGTTCTTAGAGTGAGTTCAGCTAAGATCCACTGAAATAATACTGAACTCCAAGGATCAAACTGAGGGGACATTACACAAACTTGGGTTGTCTTGTCTGGACTTTTGACAGTTAAGGGTACAGTTTGATTGAGGATTTCAGGATATTAAGGGAAATAGATAGAGGAAATAGGAAGTTTTTCTGCTAGCTGGGGTGTCGCGGGCAAAGCAGTATTAGAACTAGAGTCTCCTGGAGTGAAATTAGGAATCACTTCAAGGCAAAGGGTGGAAGAAAGTTTGAGACGCCGTTCTGTAAGTGACAACTGATGCAAGATTAATTGTTCATTTTAAAACTGAGGCGGGAGATTTCTGGCAGCCTGTGGTGTTAAGGGAGGGCATTTGGAGTTAAATCTTGGATCAGCCATGTTCAGAATGAATGGCAAAGAGGGATTAAGTGGCCTCTTCCTGTTCACCTGAGGGGACAAAGGGGACCTCAGTTTAGCATCTCTTACGAGACAAATATAAATACAAATGCTTCTTTTAATCACATTGTTACTTGTGGGACTGCGCTGTGTGCAAATTAGCTGCTGTGTTTCTCCAAATAACTGCAGAGTTTACTGTGATGGGCCGGAGAATTCCAATGTGATGATAGGATTATATTCTGTATAATTACTGAATACGCTTCGTAAAATCAGAAGGAAATTCTTTGCCCTCTGCCTATGAAAGCAGCTTAGCATTACCCTCAATGCCACTGGATCAAGATGACTTGGGTATTATTTTCAGGAATTAGTACTACCTGACAGTATTATCCTGGATATTAAAACCCGCCTTACTTGAAGTTATCCCTTTAATAAATCAAACTGAAGACAGCTTCCACAGATGGAATAATCTCTTGCTGTAGTTGGGGAAGAGAGGATACAGTGAAAGCAGCTATCAATCCTGCATCAGTTAGTCATGTTTCCCTCAGGGGCCAATATAAAACTGTGGCGTGAATTAATTACTTTGATAGTTTATACAGAGTGACTTCAAATCTAGTCTGGAGTTAGGAAAGCAGGAAGAGCTGGGAGGCGGACGGCAGAGATCGGATCGGGATTTCATTTCCAGCTGCTTTGTCCTCGGTGAGAGATGTCCAACAACATGCAGCTTCTAGAACTTGTAAGGGCAGGTCGTGCCTTACGAGCCTGGTTGAGTTCTTCGATAATGTGACTGAACACATTGACGAAGGAAGTGCCGTGGACGTAGTGTACATGGACTTCAGCAAGGCTTTTGATAAGGTCCCCCATGCAAGACTTCTTGAGAAGGTGAGAGGGCATGGGATCCAAGGGCCTTTGGCCTTGTGGATCCAGAACTGGCTTGCCTGCAGAAGGCAGAGAGTGGTTGTGGATGGGTCTTTTTCGGAATGGAGGTCAGTCACCAGTGGGGTGCCCCAGGGATCTGTTCTGGGACCCTTGCTGTTTGTCATTTTCATAAATGACCTGGATGAGGAAGTGGAGGGATGGGTTAGCAAGTTCGCTGATGACACGAAGGTCGGTGGTGTTGTGGATGGTCTGGAAGGATGTCAAAAGTTGCAGCAGGACATAGATAGGATGCAGGACTGGGTGGAGAAGTGGCAGATGGACTTCAACGCAGATAAATGCGTAGTCGTCCATTTTGGCAGAACCAATGGGATGAACGAGTACACTATCATGGGCAGGAGTCTTAGTAGTGTTGAAGAGCAGAAGGATCAAGGGGTCCGGGTCCACGGGACTCTAAAATCGGCCTCGCAGGTGGAGGAGGTGGTCAAGAAGGCATATGGTGTACTGGCCTTCATTAATCGAGGGATTGAGTTTAGGAGTCGGGAGGTAATGCTGCAACTTTATAAGACCCTTGTCAGGCCTCATTTAGAGTGTTGTGCGCAGTTCTGGTCGCCTCACTATAGGAAAGATGTATAAGCTATTGAGAGGGTACAGAGGAGATTTACAAGGATGTTGCCTGGACTGGGAGGCATGCCTTATGAAGTTAGGTTGAGGGAGCTGGGTCTCTTTTCCCTGGAGAGACGAAGGTTGAGAGGCGACCTGATAGAAGTTTATAAAATGTTGAGAGGAATAGATAGGGTGGACTCTCAGAGGCTATTTCCCCGGGTTGAAATGGTCGCTACGAGAGGACACAGATTTAAGGTGCGGGGAGGGAAGTACAGAGGTGATGTTAGGGGTAAGTTTTTCACTCAGAGGGTGGTGAGTGAATGGAATCGGCTGCCGTCAGTGGTGGTGGAGGCGAACTCGCTGGGGTCTTTTAAAAGACTTCTGGATGAGTATATGGGGTTTAATGAGATTGAGGGTTATAGATAGGTCTGTAGATTGGTAGGTGTTGATGTGATCGGCGCAACTTGTGGGCCGAAGGGCCTGTTTGTGCTGTAGTGTTCTATGTTCTATGTTTTACTCACATTTCTAAACTAGTCATTGACAAGCTCTTCAAATCTCCCATAAATACATAAACATGGAAAATAGGAGAAGGAGGAGGCTGTTCAGCCCCTCAAGACAGCTCTGCTGTTCATTATGATCATGGCTGACCATCCAACTCAGAAACCTGATCCCACCTTCCCCCCAATATCCTTTCATCCCTTTTTGCCTTGAGTGCTACAACTCCTTGAAAACATTCAATGTTTTGGCTTCAACTACTTTCTGTGGGAGCAAATTCCACCGTGCTCGGGTGAAGAGATTTCTCCTCTTCTCCATCCTAAAAGGTTGTATCCTTAGACTGTGATCCCTGGTTCTGGACACCGTTACCATCGGGAACATCCTTCCTGCAACTGACCAGTCTAGTCCTGTTAGAATTTTATAGGTGTCTATGAGATCTCCCCTCATTTTTCTAAACTCCAGCAATTATAATCCTAACCGACTCAATCTTTCCTTGTACATCAATCCTGCCATCCCAGAAATCAGCCTGGTAAACCTTCACTGCACTTCCTCGAGAGCAAGAACATCCTTCCTCAGATAAGGAGACCAAAACTGCAGATAATATTCCAGGTGTGGCCTTGCCAAGGCCTTGTATAACTGCAGCAAGACATCTCTGCTCCTGTATTCAATCCTCTCACTATGAAGGCCCACAAACCATTTACCTTCTTTACCGCCTGCTGCCCCTGCATGCTTACCTCCAGTGGCTGGTGTACGAGGACACCCAGATCCCTCTACACACTGCCCTCTCCCAATACAGATATAATTTAATGACCACCTTGCTGATCTCAGCTCTATCCCAGCGTACACTTCACTCACACCTCCTGCATGTAAACACTGGACTGATCCAAAAATCACTCACTTTAAAATATTCACAAGTTGGAGAGTTAGCATCTCTGCACTTTTTAAAAACATTTGTTCTTGGAATGTGTGTCACTGATGAGGCCAACATTCCTCAAGAAGATGGTAGTGAGAAACTGCCCTCTCACTATCATCCACGAGGCATAGCTTTACTGTAGCAGTCTGATAGAACTGGGAGGATTGCTAAGTTATTTCATTGGGCAGTTAAGAATCTGTCACATCATTATAGATCTGGGATCATGGATAGACCAGACAAAGGCTGAAAAATTCCTTTGGCGAAAAGGATATTAGACAACCAGGTAGGTTTTTGTTACTAGTTTCATGATTGTTAATGAGACCAGCGTCTTAGTCTAGATTTCTTAATGAATTGAATTTAAATTCCCTCAGTTGCCATGATGGGATTTGAACTCCTGCGTCTGGAAGACTAAGGCAGGATCCTGGTTACTCACCCAGTCACCTTACCATTATGCTACTGTCCCTACCAAATCGGATATCCATTCCTATAAAACAAAGCCTCATCTTAATATTCTGGGGCCACGCACCTCTGGAAGGACATACTGATTTTTGAGGGGGTGCAAGATCGAGTCTCCAGAATAATATGATGACCAAATGGGGTTAATCCAAGGGCAGATTCACAGCCTAGCCCTGTAATCTATCAAGTGCAACAAAGGAAGGGGTGATTCTCCTCCTCAAATGTTTCTGACTGGGTGTCAATTGAAAATTTCAAAACTGAGCTTATAGACTTTAGTTAAAGGTATGAAGGATTACAGAACCCAGGTGGCAGATGGAACTGTGATATAGATCAGCAGTGATCCATCTGAACAGCAGAATAGGATCAAGAGACTGAATCACAGCAAAATACTGCAGATGCTGGAAATCTGAAATAAGATAAAGACAAAAAAGTGCTGGATAAACTCAGCAGGTCTGGCAGTGTCTGTGGAGAGAGAAACACAGTTAACTTTTAAAGTCCATATGAGTCTTCTTCAAAGTTCTTCAAGAGACTGAACAGTCTATTCCTCATGGATAGTGTAAAGTCCCATCTCAAACATTTCATAAGAAATAGGAGCAGGAGCAGGCTGTTTGGTTCCATCGAGCCTGCTCTGCCATTCAGTAATATCGTAGTTGATTGAATAATGGTCTAAATTCCACTTTCCTTTCTTCCCCCTCATAATCTTCGATGGCACAGTGGCACAGTGGTTAGCACTGCTGCCTCACAGCGCCAAGGACCTGGGTTCAATTCCTGGCTCCACACATTTGGAATTTGCACGTTCTCCCCATGTCTGCGTGGGTTTTCCTCCAGGTGCTCTAGTTTCCTCCCACAGTCCAAAGACGTGATGGTTAGAGTGTGTTGGCCATGTTAAATTCTCCCACAGTGTACCCAAACAGGCGCTGGAGTGTGGCGACTAGAGGATATGTGAGCCTTCTTGTGACACTAATAAATAAACTTAAAAACTTTAAACCCTCGTCAATTAAAAACCTGTCTCACTCAACCTCGAATATATTCCAGCCTCAACTGCTGGCTCTGGAAGAGAATACCAAACACAAAATGAGCCTCAGAGAGAAGAAACTGCTCCTCTTCCCCAACACAAATGGGGAAGTCCTGATCTTTAAACTGTGCAAGTTTGAAATTCCTACACAAAGGGGAACGTTCTCTCATTAACCATCCTGTCAAATAGGAGGCAGAGAGTGGGGGTCAATGGGTGCTATTCGGATTGGCGGATGGTGACTAGTGGGGTGCCCCATGGGTCGGTGCTGGGGCCTCAGCTTTTTACCATTTATATAGATGATCTGGAGGAGGGAACCGAGTGTAGGGTGTCGAAATTTGTGGATGACACCAAGATTGGGGGAACGGCAAATTGTGCGGAGGGTGTGGAGAGTCTGCAGAAGGATCTAGATAGGCTGGGCGAATGGGCCAGGAAATGGCAAATGGAATTTAATGCTGGTAAGTGCGAGGTGGTCCACTTTGGTAGGAAGAATGGTAGGAAGGACTATTACTTACGGGGCGAAAAATTGCAGCAGGCGACGGTGCAGAGGGACCTCGGGGTCCTTGTGCATGAGTCGCAAAAACCCAGCTTGCAGGTGCAGCAGGTGGTCAGGAAGGCGAATGGGATGCTGGCCTTCATAGCGAAGGGGATTGAATATAAAAGTAGGGAGGTCTTGCTGCAGCTGTATAGGGCATTGGTGAGGCCGCAGCTGGAGTACTGTGTGCAGTTTTGGGCGCCGCACCTGCGCAAAGATATTTTGGCCTTGGAGGGAGTGCAGAGGAGGTTTACTAGGCTGATACCGGAGTTGAGGGGGTTGAGCTATGAAGAGAGGCTGAATAAACTGGGCTTGTACTCGTTACAGTTTAGAAGAATGAGGGGAGATCTCATTGAGACGTATAAGATGATGTATGGGATGGATAGGATAGAGGTGGAGAGACTCTTCCTGCTCAAAAAAGACAGTAGGACTAGGGGGCACAGCCTCAAGATAAAGGGGGGGCGGTTTAGAACGGAGTTGAGGAGGAACTTCTTCACTCAAAGGGTGGTGAATCTCTGGAATTCTCTGCCCGTTGAGGTGGTGGAGGCTGCCTCGCTAAATATTTTTAAGACGCGGGTTGATGGGTTTTTGATAAGAGAGGGAATTAAGGGTTATGAGGAGAGGGCGGGAATGTGGAACTGAGCCACGACAGATCAGCCATGATCTTATTGAATGGCGGGGCAGGTTCGAAGGGCCAGATGGCCTACTCCTGCTCCTATTTCTTATGTTATGTTCTTATGTTCTTATGTCAACTCCCTCAAAATCTGATACCTTTCAATAAGATCAACTCTCACTCTTCCAATGAGTTTAGGCCTAATCTGCTCCACCTTTCTCCATAAGACTAACCCCGTCATCCCAGGAATCCGCCTTCCTGAATTGCTTCCAATCCATGTACATCTCTCATGAAGTAAATCCCAGCTGGCTTACATTAACCCCCTCCCCCTATACATTCCACCACTTTCCCTACTTGCTCTTGTGTCTTTATAAACTCCCAATCAGTGAATGTTTCAAGGAGGTGATATCGTCAGTAAGTGTCCAAGTTCCAAGGTTAATGAGCAATTACATTTTTATAGTCCGTACATCTGAACATTTGGGTTAATCATCATCTCTGTAAAAACTGATGCAGAAACAATTCCTATGATGAGCCAACTGAAGATACATGCTAAAGATTAACAAACGTGCATTGGTCATGTTTTAGACGCCACAAGTTATGTCTGAATTGCAATCACTTACGTAGGGAAATGTTGATCTGCACAGCAAGATCCCGGGTCAAACAGCGAATCTACTTTTGAATGTTTTGACAGAGGAAGGAATGCTGGTTTTGACCCGGGAGCTTCTCACTCTTTGAACATGGTACGGTGGCACGGTGGTTAACACTGCTGCCTCAAAGCACTGTGGACCCTGGTTCGATTCCAGCTTTGGGTCACTGTCTGTGTGGAGTTTGCATGTTCTCCCCACACCTGCGTGGGTTTCCTCCAGCTATTCCGCTTTCCACCCACAGTCCAAAGATGTGCTGGTGAGGTGGTTTGGCCATGCTAAATTGCCCCTTGGTGGGGTAAATACAATAAGGCTGGGGTGGGATTGCCCTGGTGCAGGTTCAATGGGCCGAACAGCCTCTTTCTGCACTGTAGGGATTCCATGAACCCCGGATTCTTTAATGTTCATCCGGGCTTTCCCTAAAAATGGCAAAGCAGCACCCCCTGGTCTGTGCTCAAATCCCACCTGAGACTTGAACCCACAATTTTCAGGTGTCAGGTGTACCACCTCGAGTGAAACAGAGACCTCCATCTCTCTCGTTCACATTGCACCGTTATGTGAGATCATTAAAATCGGTATTAATCTCAGTTATAATGCAAAGATTTGGAGATATGCCCTTCACACCAGCGAGGGGTATATTACTGCATCATCAGGCAACTAGTGACCATCAGAGTGGATAAGGAGTTAATCTTCAAGAGTTTGTAAAGTCACAACGTGCCCTGGATGTGCAGTTAAGCAATTAACTTTAATCATTTAATTATACCAATATAATGAAAGAACAAAGGCTATTATAGATCACTTACTGACTGATTCCATCAAATGAAGCTTCTCGAGTAGTGTGCCCACTATCTGTGTTCAGGCCTCGCTGAAATGATGACAGATAACCATTTAATTTTCCACATTTAAATCCTAAACTCACAGTAAGTATAAATGGGTCTTTATCTGCTTGGCAGAATGTGATGGGGGGCAGGGTGGTGTGTCACAGGGATCAGTACCGGAGCCTCAACTTACTACAGTTTATATCAATGACTTGGATGAAGGGATTGAAGATCTGGTTGTGGAATCTGCTGTCAACACAGAGATAGATAGGAAAGTAAACAGTGAAGGGGACGTATGGAGGCTACAAAGGGACACGGATAGGTGAGGTGAGTGAGCAAAGATCTGGCGAATGGACAAGTGTGAAATTGTTCAGTTTGGCAGGAAGAATAAAAATGAGGCTTATTATCAGAATGGTGAGAGCGTGCAGTGAGACTTAACAGTTCAAAGAAGGTTTACCAGACTAATACCAGGAATTTTGCAGGGTGTCTTACACGGAAAGATTAGGTTTGTATCCACTAGAGTTTAGAAGAGTAAGAGGCAACTTAATCAAAACCTTTAAGACCCTGAGGGATACTGACAGGGTGGATGTGGAGACGATGATTCCACATCCTCTCCAGATGTGGAGGTCTCTGTTTAAAAATAAGACAGAGGTGATGAGACAGAGACAGATAAGACAGAGAGTTCACCTAAGACAGAGGTGATGAGAATTGATTTCTCTCTGAAGGTGATGGGTCTTTGGAACTCTTTAATTAAAAGGCAGAGGAGCAGAATCTTTGAATAGTTTTAAGCTGGATAGGTTCTTGATTAACTCGGGGGTTAAAGGTTACTGGGGGTGAAAGGTTATTGGAGGTTGGCAGGAATGTGGGGTTCCAATTACAATCAGATCAGCTAATGATCCTGTTGAATGGAGAGCAGGTTCACGGGGCGGAATGGCTTACTCCAGCTCTCAACTGGTCTCTTTGTACATATTGGAATTGAGGCAGATAAAGAATGGACGGAGGGAGGGAGGGAATGACAGAGGGAAGGAGGGAGCAAGGGACTGAGGGAGGGAGGGAGTGAGAGAATGACGGAGGGAAGGAGGGAGCAAGGGAGTGAGGGAGGGAGGGAGGGAGTGAGGGAATGACAGAGGGAAGGAGGGAGCAAGGGACTGAGAGAGGGAGGGAGTGAGGGAATGACAGAGGGAAGGAGGGAGCAAGGGAGTGAGGGAGGGAGGGAGTGAGGGAATGACAGAGGGAAGGAGGGAGCAAGGGAGTGAGGGAGGGAGGGAGTGAGGGAATGACAGAGGGAAGGAGGGAGCAAGGGAGTGAGGGAGGGAGGGAGTGAGAGAGGGACTGAGGGAGGGAGGGACTGAGGGAAGGCAGGTGGATAGTCAAAGCCATGGTTTGCAGTTTACACGGAAAGGAACTTGCAGAGCATCACAGAATCAATAAATATTTGTGGCATTTTGCAAAATGAGCAAAGATTTAATCAGCCAGTGGCCTGGCACACAGACTCTCCACAGCTGCTCAATACAACAGTAAACATCACCATCACTGACTGCAGTCCCTGGATAATTACATGGAGCTGTTTTCTTTCAGACGGGAGTGACAACTCCAGCTACACAAAAGGATCAAGCTCCGTCTATAAACCCTTTGTCATGTCATTATCAGGGACTATATTCATAGTAACAAACCCATTTATAAAACAGCAAACCAATAATAATGATGTACCCTGATCCAAACCGTCTGTTGTATTTCTACATGTCGAACTGTGATGTCCGTATACACACCCACCCCGCACAGATACACACCCACCCCGCACAGATACACACCCTCACCCCGCACGGATACACACCCACCCCGCACGGATACACACCCTCACCCCGCACAGATACACACCCACCCCGCACGGATACACACCCTCACCCCGCACAGATACACACCCTCACCCCACACAGATACACACCCTCACCCCGCACAGATACACACCCACCCCGCACAGATACACACCCTCACCCCGCACAGATACACACCCACCCCGCACGGATACACACCCTCACCCCGCACAGATACACACCCTCACCCCACACGGATACACACCCTCACCCCACACAGATACACACCCTCACCCCGCACAGATACACACCCTCACCCCGCACAGATACACACCCACCCCGCACGGATACACACCCTCACCCCGCACAGATACACACCCTCACCCCGCACGGATACACACCCTCACCCCGCACGGATACACACCCTCACCCCGCACAGATACACACCCTCACCCCGCACAGATACACACCCTCACCCCGCACAGATACACACCCTCACCCCGCACAGATACACACCCTCACCCCGCACAGATACACACCCTCACCCCGCACGGATACACACCCTCACCCCGCACGGATACACACCCTCACCCCGCACGGATACACACCCTCACCCCACACAGATACACACCCTAACCCCGCACAGACACACACCCTCACCCCACACGGATACACACCCTCACCCCACACAGATACACACCCTCACCCCGCACGGATACACACCCTCACCCCGCACAGATACACACCCTCACCCCGCACAGATACACACCCTCACCCCGCACAGATACACACCCTCACCCCGCACGGATACACACCCTCACCCCGCACGGACACACACCCTCACCCCGCACAGATACACACCCTCACCCCGCACAGATACACACCCTCACCCCACACGGATACACACCCTCACCCCACACAGATACACACCCTCACCCCGCACGGATACACACCCTCACCCCGCACGGACACACACCCTCACCCCGCACGGACACACACCCTCACCCCGCACAGATACACACCCTCACCCCGCACAGATACACACCCTCACCCCACACGGATACACACCCTCACCCCACACAGATACACACCCTCACCCCGCACGGATACACACCCTCACCCCGCATAGATACACACCCCCACCCCGCACGGATACACACCCTCACCCCACACAGATACACACCCTCACCCCACACAGATACACACCCTCACCCCACACAGATACACACCCTCACCCCGCACAGATACACACCCTCACCCCGCACCGATACACACCCTCACCCCGCACAGATACACACCCTCACCCCGCACAGATACACACCCTCACCCCGCACAGATACACACCCTCACCCCGCACCGATACACACCCTCACCCCACACAGATACACACCCTCACCCCGCACAGATACACACCCTCACCCCGCACAGATACACACCCTCACCCCACACAGATACACACCCTCACCCCACACAGATACACACCCTCACCCCGCACAGATACACACCCTCACCCCGCACCGATACACACCCTCACCCCGCACAGATACACACCCTCACCCCGCACAGATACACACCCTCACCCCGCACAGATACACACCCTCACCCCGCACAGATACACACCCTCACCCCACACAGATACACACCCTCACCCCGCACGGATACACACCCTCACCCCACACAGATACACACCCTCACCCCGCACAGATACACACCCTCACCCCACACAGATACACACCCTCACCCCGCACGGATACACACCCTCACCCCACACAGATACACACCCTCACCCCGCACGGATACACACCCTCACCCCGCATAGATACACACCCCCACCCCGCACGGATACACACCCTCACCCCACACAGATATACACCCTCACCCCACACAGATACACACCCTCACCCCACACAGATACACACCCTCACCCCGCACAGATACACACCCTCACCCCGCACCGATACACACCCTCACCCCGCACAGATACACACCCTCACCCCACACAGATACACACCCTCACCCCGCACAGATACACACCCTCACCCCGCACAGATACACACCCTCACCCCGCACCGATACACACCCTCACCCCACACAGATACACACCCTCACCCCGCACAGATACACACCCTCACCCCGCACAGATACACACCCTCACCCCACACAGATACACACCCTCACCCCACACAGATACACACCCTCACCCCGCACAGATACACACCCTCACCCCGCACCGATACACACCCTCACCCCGCACAGATACACACCCTCACCCCACACAGATACACACCCTCACCCCGCACAGATACACACCCTCACCCCGCACAGATACACACCCTCACCCCACACAGATACACACCCTCACCCCGCACGGATACACACCCTCACCCCACACAGATACACACCCTCACCCCGCACAGATACACACCCTCACCCCGCACAGATACACACCCTCACCCCGCACAGATACACACCCTCACCCCACACGGATACACACCCTCACCCCACACAGATACACACCCTCACCCCGCACGGATACACACCCTCAACCCGCACAGATACACACCCTCACCCCGCACAGATACACACCCTCACCCCACACAGATACACACCCTCACCCCGCACGGATACACACCCTCACCCCACACAGATACACACCCTCACCCCGCATGGATACACACCCTCACCCCGCATAGATACACACCCCCACCCCGCACGGATACACACCCTCACCCCACACAGATACACACCCTCACCCCACACAGATACACACCCTCACCCCACACAGATACACACCCTCACCCCGCACAGATACACACCCTCACCCCGCACCGATACACACCCTCACCCCGCACAGATACACACCCTCACCCCGCACAGATACACACCCTCACCCCGCACAGATACACACCCTCACCCCGCACAGATACACACCCTCACCCCGCACCGATACACACCCTCACCCCGCACAGATACACACCCTCACCCCGCACAGATACACACCCTCACCCCGCACAGATACACACCCTCACCCCACACAGATACACACCCTCACCCCACACAGATACACACCCTCACCCCGCACAGATACACACCCTCACCCCGCACCGATACACACCCTCACCCCGCACAGATACACACCCTCACCCCACACAGATACACACCCTCACCCCGCACAGATACACACCCTCACCCCGCACAGATACACACCCTCACCCCACACAGATACACACCCTCACCCCGCACGGATACACACCCTCACCCCACACAGATACACACCCTCACCCCGCACAGATACACACCCTCACCCCACACAGATACACACCCTCACCCCGCACGGATACACACCCTCACCCCACACAGATACACACCCTCACCCCGCACAGATACACACCCTCACCCCGCACGGATACACACACTCACCCCACACAGATACACACCCTCACCCCGCACCGATACACACCCTCACCCCGCACAGATACACACCCTCACCCCGCACGGATACACACCCTCACCCCGCACAGATACACACTCTCACCCCGCACGGATACACACCCTCACCCCGCACAGATACACACCCTCACCCCGCACAGATACACCCCCTCACCCCGCACAGATACACACCCTCACCCCACACAGATACACACACTCACCCCACACAGATACACACCCTCACCCCACACAGATACACACCCTCACCCCGCACGGATACACACCCTCACCCCGCACAGATACACACTCTCACCCCGCACGGATACACACCCTCACCCCGCACGGATACACACCCTCACCCCGCACAGATACACACCCTCACCCCGCACGGATACACACCCTCACCCCGCACAGATACACACCCTCACCCCGCACAGATACACACCCTCACCCCGCACAGATACACACCCTCACCCCACACAGATACACACCCTCACCCCGCACAGATACACACCCTCACCCCACACAGACACACACCCACCCCACACAGACACATACCATCGTGAGGAGTATGTCCGGCTGTAACTTCTTCAGTATCTCCGCCACCTGTGAAGACAAAGCAGTTTCCTATTGGTCTGAGCATTAAATCTCAATCTTGGTCAAACGATCGAACATATGCAGCAATGATAAAGGAAGCACAGAGTTGGATTTATGCAGCCTGTCCCAGTGCATTTTGCAATCAGTGAAGTGCTGGTTACTGTTGTAGGAATCTTTGTGACGTGGTGTGGTCCCAGAACTGGCCACAATACTCCAGCTGAGGCTGAACCAGTCTTTTAGACAAACTTTGTCAAAGCCCCCTTCTGTGTCTCTATTAATAAATCCACTTCATAAACTGCTCTCACAATCTGTCCTGCAACCTTCACTGATTTATGCACACACACACTCACACTCACTTACACTCACACACACTCACACACTCACCACTCTCTCACTCACACGCACACTCTCACACACACTCACGCGTGCACACACTCACACTCACACACACTCGCACACACACACACAGACACACACACACTCACGCACACACACACTCGCACACACACACACTCACACACACACACTCGCACACACACACACTCACGCACACACATCCCTCTGCTGCTTTAGAATTATACCCATTATTTTATTTTGCCTCTCCACATTCTTTGCACCAAAATGAATCAATTCACATTTCCCTGCATAAAATGTTATCAGCCACCTGTCCGGCTGCAGGTTCCACACTGCCTCCGATCAGTTCACAAAGCTGCAGCTAACGGCAAATCGGCCTCGCAGGTGGAGGAGGTGGTCAAGAAGGCGTATGGTGTACTGGCCTTCATCAATCGAGGGATTGAGTTTAGGAGTCGGGAGGTAATGCTGCAACTTTATAAGACCTGGTCAGACCCCACTAGGAGTACTGAGCTCAGCTGTGGTCACCTCAATACAGGAAGGATGTGGAAGCCATTGAGAGGGTGCAGAACGTTACCTGGATTGGGAGGCATGCCTTATGAAGATAGGTTGAGAGAGCTGGGACTCTTTTCCCTTAGAGAGACGAAGGATGAGAGGTGACCTGATAGAGGGCTATAAGATGTTGAGAGGTATTGATCGGGTAGATTCTCAGAGGCTTTTTCCCAGGGCTGAAATGGCTGCCACAAGAGGACACAGGTTTAAGGTTCTGGGGAGTAGGTACAGAGGAGATGTCAGGGGTAAGTTTTTCACTCAGAGGGTGGTGGGTGAGTGGAATTGGCTGCAGTCGGTGGTGGTGGAGGCAGATTCGATAGGGTCTTTTAAGAGATTTCTGGATGAGTAGAACATAGAACATAGAACATTACAGCACAAACAGGCCCTTCGGCCCTCGAGTTGCGCCGATCACATCAACCCCACCAATCTATAGACCTATCTATAACCCCCAATCCCATTAAACCCCATATACTCATCCAGAAGTCTTTTAAAAGACCCCAGCGAGTTCGCCTCCACCACCGACGAAGGCAGCCGATTCCATTCACTCGCTACCCTCTGAGTGAAAAACTTACCCCTAACATCACTTCTGAACTTCCCTCCCCGCACCTTAAATCTGTGTCCTCTCGTAGCGACCATTTCAACCCGGGGAAATAGCCTCTGAGAGTCCACCCTATCTATTCCTCTCAACATTTTATAAACTTCTATCAGGTCGCCTCTCAACCTTCGCCTCTCCAGGGAAAAGAGTCCCAGCTCCCTCAACCTATCTTCATAAGGCATGCCTCCCAGTCCAGGCAACATCCTTGTAAATCTCCTCTGCACCCTTTCAATAGCTTCTACGTCTTTCCTATAGTGAGGCGACCAGAACTGCGCACAGTACTCCAAATGAGGCCTGACGAGGGTCCTGTTAAGTTGCAGCATTACCTCCCGACTCCTAAACTCAATCCCTCGATTAATGAAGGCCAGTACACCATACGCCTTCTTGACCACCTCCTCCACCTGCGAGGCCGATTTAAGAGTCCTGTGAACCCGGACCCCGAGATCCTTCTGCTCTTCAACTCTACTAAGACTCCTGCCCTTGATAGTGTACTCGTTCATCCCGTTGGTTCTGCCGAAATGGACGACTACACATTTATCCGCGTTGAAGTCCATCTGCCACTTCTCCGCCCATTCCTGCATCCTATCTATGTCTTGCTGCAACTTTTGACATCCTTCCAGACCATCCACAACACCGCCGACCTTCGTGTCATCAGCGAACTTGCTAACCCATCCCTCCACTTCCTCATTCAGGTCATTTATGAAAATGACATGGGAGTTAATAGGATTGGTGGTTAATAGATAAGCCTAGAAGGTAGGGATATGATCGGTGCAACTTGAGGGCTGAAGGGCCTGTTTGTGCTGTAATTTTTCTACGTGCGTGTGCGTATATTTGTAGATTTTCGTTGTGTGTTTCCCATTTTCCCTCCTCGGGGTCATTTAGACCTTGAGCCTTTCCACCTGCTGAATTAGATCATGGGTAATATGTGCCTCAATTCTATTAACCCACATCCCATAATAACCTTACCCATCAAGAAAATGTCCATTTCAATCTCGCGAATATCAATCGCCCCCAGCACCCACAGCCCTTTTTTATGGTTTCCGATTTCCACTCCATCGCGTGTGAAAATGTTTTGAATGTCCGAGCTCTAACTCTGACATTCCATCCGTTCTTCCCTGGAATTCCGATCTGTGATTCCAGCTCTCTGCAGGTTTGCCTGCCACGCTCACTGCTTTACCATTTCCCTGTCAGCATCTGTGCTATTTCACTTTTTATTCTGGGGAGAGAGGAACCGATCTTAGACACTAAAGACATTGCACCCTGTCAGCGCTACTGAACTGCACTAAAAGACAACAACCCACGACTGAATGAATTTATCATTGCTAATGTACTCCGTGTCAGAGCAGCAGATTAGAGCAACACAAACTGGGACACAGTTACCAATCAGTTTGCATCTTGTCAAACCCCAGCCTGCACTGGAATTGATTTCCTGGCAGACTGATCCCAACCCAAGGAGCAGATTTCAGAACATTCTCCCCCTCCACCAGCTGAATCACAAAGGTCCCCCACACACAGGGGGGATATTTACACCGGGAGCAGCTCCCAACATCAGCACCTTACAAATCTCCTCGTTGTCACAAAGCTAAAAACACCCTCTCTCCATCCTGGGGGAGGAGCGTGGGGCCTGTGAGGTCAGCGATATTTATATTCCAATGACTAAGTCATTTATAATGCATCTCGTCAGCTGCTGGAGGAGAAAATTACCTCGGATTCCTAATTTCCATGAGCAGAAGTGAACAGCTTGTCACGTCTTTTAGCCATCAGTTCGGGGGGTGGGGAGGGGTGGACTGAGGCTGGGCGAGGGGGGAGTCTACAGCCACAGAGCACAAGCAAGACAGTGCATCGTGGCCGCCAGACAGAGTGAGAGGGAGAGTGTGCACACAGCAGCCATCGTCACTCCATCGTCACCCTCCCCCCCACACGCCTATACTGTCACCCAGGCCCCTACACCACCTCCCCGTTCAGTAATTAGCAGCATAATTCCAATATTGTTTCATCCAAACTCAATGGAAGAATCAACTGTGTCAGGAGATTGTAGAAAGTGTAGGTATCTTGTAACAAGCCATGCAGCTGAATACAAAGCAGGGTGCCCTGAACTCCCTCCCACACACCCAGGAGCAACTGGTATCTGACAAGCACTTAATCCACAACTTGCAGAGTAACCGCCCCCCCCCCAGCATTCTGACTCAGTCGAATGTTGCTGCCTTGGGAACGCAAAGTCAGAATGAGTACAGACTGCTGGACAGTGGGGGCTAACAGTGGAATGGAAGGATGTGATTTATAAAAAGTGCCAAGAGTCTTACATTTGAAAATGCCTTTTTAAAGAAAGACAGAACAAAGGGACAATGATAAGTAACGCAGCTGGTAGAATCTGATCAGAATGTGTGAGAAACACTCAGCAGGTCAGGCAGGGCCTGTGGAGCACGGAAATTGGTTCAACTTTCAGGATACTGACCTTTCCGTAAAAGCTAAAAATGTAACTGATGAAAGGCTGGAATGAGCAGTGTCAGGAGAAGATGGTGTGTAAAATTACAGTACACTCCATTAGTCCCAGCTTTCACCCGACAGAATGTTCTGTTTCTTTTATTCTTTCCGAAGCTGGCCAGGCCAGTCTATATTGCTCATCCCTAATTGTCTCTTGGGGAGGAGCTGGTGAGCTGCTTCTTCACCTGCTGCAGTCGCTACGGTGTAGGTACACCCACTGTGCTGTTAGGGAGAGCATTCCAGGGTTCTGACCCAGCGACAGTGAAGGAACGGCGATATATTTCCAAGTCAGGATGGTGAGTGGCTTGGAGGGGAACTGGCAGATGGTGGTGTTCCCATGTATCTGTTGCCCTTGTCCTTCTGGATGGTAGCAGTTGTGGGATTAGAAGGTGCTGCCTAAGGAACCTTGGGAAGTTCCTGCAGTGCATCTGATAAATGGTACACTCTGTTGCCAGTGGAGGGATTGAACGTTTCTGGAAAGGGTAGCAATCGAGTGGCACTGCTCTTTCCTGGAATGGTGTTGAGTTAATTGAATGTTGTTGGAGCTGTGCTTATCCAGGCAAGTGGAGAGTATCCCATCACATTCCTGACTTGTGGACAGTGGAAAGGCTTTTGGGGGTGGTGGTGGGGGTGGGAAGGGGGTTAATCTCTGCAGAATTCCCAGCCCCTGGCCTGCTGTGGTAGCCACAGTATTAATATGGCTCGTCCATTCAGTTTCTGGTCAACGGTAACCCCCTCCCTCCCCACAGTGATGTTGATAACGTGGGATTCAATAATGGTAATACCACTGAATTGTCAAGGAGCATTCATTAGATTCTCTCTTGTTGGAGATGGTCATTGCCTGCATTTGAGTGGCAATAATATTATTTCATGTGGAACATGTGAATGCTTCAGTGTTGGAGATGCTGCTGAACATTGTGCAATAATCACCAGGTCAATGATGAAGTAGCTGAAGATGGTTGAATCCTGGACACTACCCTGAGGAACTCTGGCAGTGATGCCCTGGAACTTATATGGTTAACCTCCAATCGCCACAACCATCTTCCTTTATGCCAGGTATGACTCTAACCAGGTATGACTCTAACCAGGTATGACTCTAACCAGGTATGACTCTAACCAGGTATGACTCTAACCAGTGGTGAGTTACCCTGATTTCCATTGACTCCAGTTTGTGAGGGTTCCTAGATGCCACACTCCTTGCTGCATTGCTGTCAAGGGCAGCCACTCTCGACTCAATCTGGAGTTCAGCTCTTTTGACTGGTGTTTGTAGGGAGGTCAGGAGCTGAGTAGCCCTGGCAGAACCCAAACTGAGGCTCAGTGAGCAGGTTATTGCTGAGTAAGTGTTGCTAATGACCCCTCCCATCACTTTACTGATGATCCAGGGGAGGTGGATGGGGCGGTAATGGGCTGGGTTGGATTTGTCCTGGTTTTTGCAGACGGGATATACCTGGGCAATTTTCCACATTGCCGGGTAGATGCCAGTGTTGTAGTTGTACTGGAACAGCTTGGCTAAGCAATTTACTTTCCCCAAGAGTAAGGAAATTAGGGAAATTAATATCAACAGAGAAATAATATTGGAGCAACGTAAGGAACTAATATGTGACAAATCCCTGGGGCCTGATGACCTACATCGTCAGGTTCTGAAGGAGATAATTGCAGTGATAATGGATGCATTGGCTGTGATTTTCCCGAATTAATTGGTTTCAGGAATAGTCTCATCAGATTGGAAGTTGGCAAATATTACAGCACATTTCCAGAAAGGAGGGAGAGAGAAAACAGGGATTTACAGCCAGTTTGTCTAATGACAGTTATTGGGAAAATGCTGGAATCTATTCTTAAATGTTAACAATGCGCTTAGAAACACATAGCGCGATCAGAACAAGTCAACATGGTTTTAAATCAGTAAAATCCTGTTTAACAAATTTATCGGAGGTTTTTGAGGATGTAACTAATGAGGTAGACAATGGGGAACCAGTAGATGCAGTATACCTAGATTTCCAAAAGGCTTTCAATAATGTGCCACACAAAAGGTTGATAGGCACAATAGATGCGTATGGAGCTGGAGGGAATATTTCAGCATAGATAGCGGATTAGTTAACAAAAAGGAAGCAGAGAGTAGGCATAAATGGGACTTTTTCAAGTTGGCAGATGGTAATTAGTGGATACCACAAGGGTCAGTGCTGTGGCCTGAGCTTTCCACAATCTATACCAGTGATTTACAGGAAGAGGCAGAGAGTAATGTATCTAGGTTTGCTGATAATGCAAAGCCAGGTGGGAATAAGGTGAGCTGTGGGAAAAACAAGAGAGTCCACAAGAGATACAGATAGGTTGTGAGTAGACAACAAGATGACAGACAAATGTGGGGAAACGTGAAGTTATTTATGGGTGGAATGGAATTCTCGCAAAAAAATTCCAAGTGTTCAATTCATGTAAAAACTGGAGTAAATTCGGCTGCTCTTTTCAGCAGGAATTTCAAATGGGATCTCCCACATTCTGTGATGCACAGAGAGCCCAAGTGAGATTCACATTGAAAATCAGTGGTTGGGACCTCTTCCTACCGGAGAGACCGGCTGCATCATGCAGAGTGGACCATCGCGCATGTGCTGATCTGTCCGTGCCGAGTAGATGCCAGCCTCCTGATCGCTGGGGGAGGCAGAGGTGGATCGTCCACTCGGCACATCTGGCTGAAGATTACTGTGAATGTTTCAGCCTTCCCTTTTATACTGATGTGCTGGGCTCCTCCATCATTGAGGATGGAGATGTTTATGGAGCCTCCTCCTCCAGTGAGTTGTTTAATTGTCCATCACCGTTCATGGCTGGATGTGGCAGGGAAACAGAGATTAGATCTGATTTGTTGGTTTGGGTTTGTTTGGCTCTGAATATTCCATGCTGCTTAGGGTGTTTGGCACCAAGTAGCTTCATCAGGTCGATGTCTCATTTTTATGTATATCTGGTGTTGGTCCTGGCGTTCCCTCCTGCACTCACCATTGAATCAGGGTTAATCCCTCTCGAGGTAACAGCAGAGTGGGGGATTTACTGGCCACCAGGTTACAGAATGTGGTTGTGTACAATCCTGCTGATGGCCCACAGCACCTCATGGATATCCAGTTTTGAGTTGCTAGATCTGATCAAAGTCTATTCCATTTAGCACTGGTCACTCCTATCAATGCCGTCACAGACGATTGCAAAGGTGGGGAGGTTATGCTTCAGTTGTACAGTGCACCTGTGGGACCACATTTGGAGTTTTATCTACAGTATTGGTCTCCTGATGCAGGTCAGAGAAGGTTTAGTAGACTAATACCAGGAAAGGATGGGTGGGTTGTTTTACGTGGAGAGACCGGACAAGTTAGACTTGTATTCGCTGGAGTTTAGAAGAGTAAGTGTTGACTTGTTCCAAACACATAAAGAGTTTGCGAGGTACTGACAGGGTGGACGTGGAGAGGATGTTTCGTTTTGTGGATGAATTTAGATGAGGAGATCACTGTTTAGAAATAAAGGGTCACTCATTTAAAACAGAGATGAGGGGAGATGTTATCCTTCAGAGGGTTGCACGTCTCTGGAATTCTCTTTCTCAAAAAGTGGTGGGAGCAGAATCTTCGAATATTTTTAAGGCAGAGGAACAGATTCTTTGTAAGTAAGAGAGTGATAGATTATCAGAGACAGGCAGGACTTAGACTTAAATTTACTATCAGACCAGCCATGATCTTATTAAATGACAGAACAGACTCGAGGGACTGAATGGCCTATTCTTGCTCCTCATTTGTGTGTACGTCCTTAAGGACTGAGCCAGCTCTGTCAGTAGTGGTGCCACTGAGACACTATTGGTGACGGACACTGAGGTGCCCCAGCCGGAGAACATTCTATACCGTAGATACCCTGGTGGTAAGTGGGAACCAGCAGGAGGTTTCCTTCCCCATGTCGGACCCGATGCCATGAGATTTCATGAGGTCAGGGGGATGTTGAGAGCTTCCAGGGAATCAATAAGATCATGATGAATCTAACTTTAACCCCAGCTTCACATTCCTGCTCAATAACCTTTCACCCTTTGCTTACCAAGAATCTGTCCACCTCCGTCTTAAACATATCGGAGATTCTGCTTCCGCGTCCTCTTTCTTTTCCTCATCCGTTTTAAATAAGCGACCCCTTATTTTTAAACAGTGACCCTCTAGTTCTAGATTCTCCCACAAGAGGAAACATCATCTCCACCTCCACCCTGTCGATAACCCTCAGGATCTTAAAGGTTTCAATCGAGTCAACAAGACGAATGGAGTCTGAGTGAGAGGAATAACAAGTACAGGATCTGTGAGAGTGGCTGGAGCTGGATTGCAGGGGGCTGCAGTGGGGAGTAGAGTTGAGAGGAGCAGAGCAGACTGCAAGGCCCTGGGCCCCTGTCTCAAACACCAGTCTACAAGAGGGTCCACCTGCAGAATTGTTATTAAAGTTTTGGAGGAGAGGGGGGAAGAAAATGAGACAAAAATAAGAAGGAACACAGACACTTATTTTTGCTTTAAGAAAAAATGCAGCCGGGCATTGATTTGATTTTAAACTCAGATTCTCTGGAGACATCCCTGGAATGAAGTTCTTTGATGCAGAATTACACGCACTCATTTCAATGAAGACTGTATACCATCTGTCAGTAATGCACCATCTGACTCTGAGACATGTCTACTGGGACTGGCAAGACCTTGAGTTAGAAATGTAAAACTCTTCATACACCTTCTGAGTTCCTGGGAATTCTAAAATACCAAATGCCATCTTTAAACAAAAAAATAAGTTTAAAGAGACATTATCTAAATGTTTGGAAAATGCAGAAATTTTTTGACAACTAACAATGAATATTATTATGCCAAGCAGAGAGCAAGACTGTTCCTGTGTTTACCACCAAGCAGAATGATAGTGGGAATGTAGCCTCTGTTTGAAGAGACAAGGCTTGTAAGGATTTAAAAACCTGGGAGTCACTGCAGAGAGCCTTGCTGCCGAAAGTCTGTTTGTTGGAGGCTTTCAGCAGCAAGACATTAAAAGGACAGTACAAGACTTTCCAAACCCTTGCTGGTTTGCTAAGATTCCCTCGTCCTGGTGTGGAGAAAATCCGTTAGAAAACCAGCAGGAGTTTGGAACTTTATCTATAAGGCCAAATACCTGCAGAAAACACAGCATTGTGGATTAACACAGTGTGTGGTGCTCAGTTGTCTTAGTCAATGTGGAAAGTACCTTTCCTGTAATTTATGTATCAAATCTCCCCTCGATCTCCTTTGCTCCGAGGGCAACAACCCCAACTTCTCCAACCTAAAGTCCCTCATCCCTGGAACCACTCTGGTAAATTTCCTCCGCATCTTCTCAATATCCCTAATATCCTTCCTAAAGTTTGGAGACCAGAACTGGACACAATGCTCTAGTTGTGACCTAACTAGATCTTTATAAATGTTCAGCATAACTTCCTGCTTTTGTTCTCAATGTCTCTACTTATGAAGTCCAAGATCCCAAATGTTTTGCTAACCACTCTCTCAATGTGTCCTGCACCTTCCAAGATTAATACTCCTGAATCCCCACATCCCGATATACTCTTTAGAGTTTTGCCATTGTGTATATTGCTCCCTTCCTTCCTGTCTACCAAAACAGCCACCTCATGCTTTATATTACCACCAGTCTGCCTATTCTCCTCACCTTATGCCCTGTTACTGTTAATTTGAATCACTCTCTCTGTTTGCCACTGATCCATGTTCAGTATCAGTAGCAAGCTTTGCTCTGAATATAATATCTAAGTCACTCATGTGTATCAAATAGTAACGGTCCTAGCACTGACCCCTGAGGAACACAATTGTCCAGTCTGAAAAACACATCTGCCACAGCTGACTGTTTACTGACACTGACCTCCCTACTCCTCTCATTCCACCAGCCTCAATGTTGTGGATTCTCCAGCTATTCACACTCCCCTCTCTGCAGTGAGTGAGGACAGAGAATTCAGCACTCAGTCAAACCTCCATTCCCTGTAGTGGGAACAGAAAATCCTGCCAGCATGAATGACCGGAAAATTACATCCATGATATACTGAGGTCAGGCGTGTAACAGCTCATCCCAGCTGCTGTCCCAGTACGGACAAGGATGGGATACGACAGTTCGGAAAGATCATTGGGAACCAAGCTTGGGAGTGTTCATTCTGAATTTATACCCAGACTTGGTCAGATCGGAACGGTGATGTAATTAATCTGTCAGAGGGATTGTAATAAAATAATTTTAATTTACTTTAAAGCAAAAATCCACAAGACACAACTGGGAAATGTGGATTACATTCAGACTAATAGGAGTACTGAGGAATAGAGATTTATGAACACAATTCCAGTTTAGAATGTCAGGGTGACCTTTCCACAGGACAGTATTGAACAGGAACCACACTCAGAGAGCAGTAAGCATTGAGATTGGTGCTAAGCTGGCACGTTCCCAGACACAGCTTTCAATTCATCCCTTTGCCCACCTGTGATACCATCCTGGGACTGTCCCTCTCCCGAGACCCGTTTCCCACCCCATTGCCCCGGAACCAGTACCTCCTCCTGTGATCTGTCCCTCCCCCTCCCCTTGCCCACCATTTCTCCCTCTCCCTCCCCACTGCCTCTCCCTCCCCTCACCATTTCTTTCTCCCTCTCCCTCCCCACTGCCTCTCCCTCCTCTCACCATTTCTTTCTCCCTCTCCCTCCCCACTGCCTCTCCCTCCCCTCACCATTTCTTTCTCCCTCCCCCTCCCCACTGCCTCTCCCTCCCCTCACCATTTCTTTCTCCCTCTCCCTCCCCACTGCCTCTCCCTCCCCTCACCATTTCTTTCTCCCTCCCCCTCTCCCTCTCTCCTCTCCCTTTCCCCTGCCATTTCTCCCTCTGCCTCCTCAGTTAATTATTCCATCATTATTTATCGATGGTCAGAATGACGAACTGTTTTTTTTCTCTCTCAGATGCTGCCAGACTCGATATTTCCAGCATTTTTATTTCTACTTCAAATGTTCAGCATCTATCGTGTTTTGTCTTTTATATTAATGATTCACTCTTATATTTTACTTCCCACATAATCCAGAAGAAATCAAACACCCAGGTCTCTTGGTGATGAATAAAACATCAGTAACTTGGGTTCAATTGCACCTATGTGAAAAATAAGATTTTTTGAATTATGTCTGCCTTGTTTTGCTGCATTCTGTTTAATCTGATGGTCGAATCTTTCCATTTCTGATATTTTAATGCCCCACATCTTGTCCTCCATCTCTTCCTCCTCCCATTAACTGCTTGAAGATTTCTCAGGATGTAACCAACTCGGAGAAGGTGTCTCCTTCCATCTGAGCAAAGACCTCCTTTCCTGCCCCATAGAGCTTTGAATCTAGAACATTCCACAGCCGAAATGTGAGCTCAGCATTGAAGTGGGTGGGTGAGGAAGAGAGAGGACGGAAAAACATCTTTGCTCCATCTTTGCTCTCCCCAACCCTGTGCACCATCACTCAAAGCCCAGTCCATGGCACCTCAGAGCTGTCGCTCAGCAAGAGAGTATTACTGTTCTCTCCCCATCCACTCCACCCACACCCAGGCTGGATCCCTACTCAACACCAAATACACTTCCTGATCCACTCCCATCTCCTTCACGGAGAGGGGAACTTCTCTTCCTGTAACGTTCCCTGACTCTGAGCCCGTGTGCTGCTGCAATGCTAATCCAATCTCAACATTCCTGTCCTGAGCAGGACTGAGCTCCCTCCACTGAATCCCGGATTCACACTGTGTCTCGTTCCACTGTCAGTGTCGTACTCACTGAGGGAGGGTCTCCTCAATGTACAGTCTGTCTCTTCCCCATGGCCTCCCCCCTCTGTGCTGTCTCTAATTCCACCCCCCCCCCCCCCTCCCCACCACAATCTCCACTCCTCTAGCTCAGGCTCTTGTCCTCCTCGCTGAACAGTAAATTCAAAACATTTTCTCACCATCTGGCAGAGAGACTTACATCAGGAGCGTAATGAACTTCATCCACAGAATATTTCTTTTTGAAGTAGTCAGGAGACTGAATCCTTCGAGAGAGAGAGAGAGAGAGAGAGAGAGAGAGTCAGTGGGTTGTGTTTTCTGGCCTCCTGCCTCGTTTTCCAAACACTCACTCCGAGGAGCTGTTGGGTCAAGTGTCAATTTGTTGTTTCTCAGTCAGCATCTGTCCAGCTGTTGCAGTGCTCACACAGCACAGGGCAGCAGATTGTTGTCTCCTGCTGGCCTTGAGGCAGCTCGGACTGCTGCTTTCCTGCTGCGTCATCAGACCCAGCCGCAGGTAATGCTCCTGCGTTTGTGATTCCAGATCCTGCACCCTATTTCTCAGATGTTGCATTATCAAACTACACAAGAGCCACCAGCTTTCTTTCTAACCAGCTCAAGGGACACTCTTGCGAAAATGAAGCATATTTTTTAAAGAGAGTCAAAGGTTGCTCTTAATTAAGAACATCCTTATAAAGGATTTTTGTTTATTAATGAGGAAATGACACTGGCCAGTTATTGTGACAGGAATGGTTTTACTTGTGGATCTTAATATATTGCAAATAAACTGAAACCGTTTCCACTGGACGTGAGGATAACTGATTTGAGTAGGAGCCAAAAAGGCGATAGGATTTTTATTAAAAAAACCCACATTATACTGTCTGGGTTGTGCAGCCTGAAGGGTGGTTTAATTGCCGCTTTATAAAAGGTGGAACAGTGGCACAGTGGTTAGCGCTGATGCCTCACAGTGCCAGGGATCCGGGTTCAATTCTGGCCTTGGGTCACTGTCTGTGCAGAGTTTGCACATTCTCCCCGTGTCTGTGTGGGTTTCCTCTGGGTACTCTGCTTTCCTCCCACAGTCCAAAGATGTGCAGGTTAGGCAGATTGGCCATGCTAAAATTGCCCCAAGTTTATAGATTAGGTGGATTAGTTATGATGGATGTTCGGGATTGTGGGAATGGGTGGACCTGGACAGATGCTCTCCGGAGGTTCAGTGCAGGCTCGAACTCTATGAGAAGAGAATTGGATAAATACGGGACAAAGCTTTGGAGAGTGAGCAGGGGGAGTGGGACTAATTGAATAGCTCTTTCAAAGAGCTAGCAATGGTGAGATGGGCGAATGGCCTCTATGTGCATTGCATGTGTGAATGATTGTATTCTTGGGTTGTGTCAAAGTCAGTGGGAGGAACAGTAACTGCTCCCTGGGTTGTATCTTGTGAATGACCATGACCGCAATGTTCTGTGCTACAAAGAAAGACTAGAAGAAAGTACATCTTATTCATCACACGTCAAAAAAAAATAACTCCAGAGACAACTGCAGCGAGAGAAAAGGCAACATCTTTTTCCCCATATTGAGAAGACAGCATCTTGTAATTTGTTTCACTGTGTGGCGAACAATGGTGCAATCTGAGAACGATCATTTAATCAATACATTAATTAGCACTACAAATAATTACAATCAAAGGAAGGAACTGTGCTGCTGTGATATTAATTACACAGGGAGACCATACAAAGCAGATAAATAATTACTCCCACTTTCAATCTGGTCCCAAAGCCAAGCGTAAATAATGGCTTCCATCAGTGTGTTTGACAAATTCCAATCCCTCACTGTCTGAGCCCAGGCAAAATCCTTCAGAGAAATCCCAGAACTGCAAACACTGCTCAGCAATTACAATCACCAAACACAACGAATGGAAAAAAGAATCAAGTCTCCAATCCTCTCTTTTGAAGCCGCAGACTCTTAGTGAACAAGTGCCTCCAGCACTCCGATCACGTGACCGTGCTAAAGTGTGTCAGACAGCTGTTTGACTTCAGGGGGCATCACAGCCTGGCCCAATCCAGCAACAAACGGGGGAGTCGGGGTTATGGAAAAGTGGGTTCCTGCTCATTCTCTCCACCTCATCAAGATCACCAAGCCGGGTACAGCTCCAACACGGCACAGGGTCAGAGCTGAACGCTCCCACACTGGGCAGCTCATTAGCCGAATGTGTCCCACTGGGACCTGTGAGGGGACCTCAACTATTCTCCATATTTATTAATGACTTTGATGAAAGAGTGGAAAAGCCACAGATCCCAGTCTGTGAATGACACAGAGACAGCAGATAGGAACATTAGCCTTTGCCATATTAATCAGATTAAATGGACAAACCCAAGGCAGGTTAGCTTTACAATCGGAAAATATGAGGCATCTACTTTGGACCTAAAACAAACAGGGGATTGTCTAAATGGTGAAAAGTTAGAAACTGTGGAGGTTCAAAGAGATTTTGGGGGATCCAGGTACACGGATCATTAAAATGTACGGGTACAGAAAATAATAATTAAAAAGGCCAGCAGAATGGGTCCCTTTATATCTGGAGACCAGTGTCAGTGACACAAAGCCCTGTCTGCAGCACACCTGGAGTTACTGAGAGCAGCTCTGGGCTCCGAACCTGAGGAAAGATACACTGGCCTGGGAGGGATTTAGCACAGATTTACCAGAATGAGACCGGGACTCCCAAGGATAAAGTTACAAAGAGAGATTACACAAACAGGGTTGCGTTCTCTAAAATTTAGAAGTTTAAGTGGTGATGTGATTGAAATTTTCAAGGTTAGGGGGAGGAATCCCAGAGCTTTGGACCCTGGCACCCGGCAAGGTGCCCAGTGTGAAGCGATTAAAATTGCAAATGTTGCCAAACTTGGGGAAACGCAGCAAATAAGAGACATCGGGAGGGGCATGGAGAGATTGAAATAGAACAATGTGAATTTTCAATCAAGGCATTGCCAGATTGGATATCAACACAGAGCAGGGACAGGGTGAACTAAACCAGTGACTACAGAGAGAAAATCACAGAGAGATAGAAAGTGCCTTACGTCCCCATCCACACTGCGTAACTCTCCGGCAGTTTGGGCACAAACAGCAGCGATTTGCCAGTAGCAACCTCCACAGCTCCATAGCAGTCAGCCTCAGTCACTCCAAACATCCAGTGAAAGTAAGATTCCTGCAACAAGGAAACAAGTTTACCGTTTGGGAAATACACTCTCCGATTAGCTCCATTCGTCTGCTCTTTCCCCGTAACCCTGCAAATCTCTCATCTTGAAATGTTGCTCCAATTCCCTTTTGAAAGTTCCTGTTGAATCTGCTTCCGCTGCCATTTCAGTCCACACGACTCACTGTGAAAAGAAACTCTCACCTTCCCTCGTTCCAAGCACCAACCACTGAAACTTGGCAAAGCAGGAATCAAAGTAAAAGCTTCCTTGCTGGAGCGTGTGGATGTGTGAACAATTATATAATTACCAGCTCCTTCTTACCGTTTTTGCATCGATTCTGTGAGAGGTCATACCAGCAGACCCATACAACACAACACTTAGAGTCAGCTCCAATCCTGCAACCTCCTGGGTCAGGATCCCATCCCAGTGCTCCCGCTACCCTCCTTCCCACAAGCTCCACATTCTACAGGGTCCCCTTTAGTTTGTAACAAGCTGTTTATAGACAGTTTGGGGAGGTATTGTGTCTGGGTGTTTTAGTAGCTGTGGGCAGGGGTGGGGGGGGGGGGGGGGGGGTGGAGGGGTGGTTTGTATCAAGTACTAAGGAAAACCAAAGCACAGTGAAAGGCTTCAGACACCCTCAGGACTCCAGATGGAACAAAGGTGAACTTACAACAACACAAGAAATAGGAGCGGGAGCAGGCCATTCAGCCCATCGAGCCTGCTCCACCATTCAATATGGCTGAGCTTGGGCTTCAAATCCATTTACCCACCCACAGCCCATATCCTTAATTCCCCGAGAGACCAAACATCTATCAATCCCACAGCCTTGAATATGATCAACGATGGAGTATCAACAACCCTTTCAGGTAGAGAATTCCAAAGATTCACAACCCTTGCCCCTGTGTTTTAGATTGCCCACTGTGGGCAAGTAGACGTATATTAACACTGCAATGAAGTTACTGTGAAAATCCCCTAGTCGCCCACACTCCGGGAGAGTTTAGCATGACCAATGCACATCTTTCAGGCTGTGGGAGTAAACCCAAAGGAAATCCACCCAGAGAACGTGCAGACTCCACATGACAGTGACCCAAGCCAGGAATTGAACCCGGTCACTGGCGCTGTGAGGCAGCAGTGCTCACCACTGTGCCATTGTATCATTGTGGGGTTGATGTGATCGGCGCAACTCGAGGGCCGAAGGGCCTGTTTGTGCTGTAATGTTCTATGTTCTATATCATCAACTTTAATACATTACTCTCTGTCTCTTCAACTAAATCATTAAGGGGATTGTCTGAAGTTCGGAATACTGAAGGCATAGGGTGATGGTTTTCAGATACTGAGGGAATTAAAGGAATGGGATTATTGTGGGAAGGTGGAACTCGGTCATTACTACGTCTGACAATGGACAGCTCACTCACTACACTGGGCCTGTCAGCCTGGGTTCACTCTGTGAAGCTGAAGTCCATGACCTACTGTCTGAAATGTGACTTACCAGCCGTGTCCAACTGGTATTCTCACATGACAAGAAGGTGGCGGGGGAGAAGGTGATAGACACAGCAAATTTCTTACGTTCTAACATCTCACCCCAATCACAGTGATGAAGCTGCCTATAACAGCAAGCAACACCCAGATTCACCCAGTCATTTGTTCCAATTACTGCACTATCAATGCAGTTAGTATTAACTGATCAACAAAAGCAATGAACATTCAGTGACTGCTGCCAGTAATTAAATGCAGAATACACTGCCAGGTTCTCCTGCTCTGAAATTTAACTGTGTAAAAGTGCTTCATTTAATTATTTCAAATATTCCAAACAAATGGGACTGAGAGTCAACCTTTTTCTAACGCTTATTAGATTGTACTAAACAGTCCAGCAGAGAGCAAGCACCAAACTGTCACATTTCATTCCCTGTATTAACAGGTAGATTTGTTCCAAATGCATTAAACGGGTTACTTTGCTCTAATGTAGCCCTTTTTGATGACTGGATGAGTTGCAATGTCCCTTTTACCTATTAGTAGTATTGTATTCTACAGCTATGACCATGCAATGAATCCCAACAACACAAAGCAATGTTTAATCTCAGTGTCTGAACTGATAAAGAATAATACTCTGTTCAACATGGATTGATTTCCTGCAGACTGTGATAACACATGTAGAATATATACTGAATTATATTAAAATGGGAGGAATGAGGTTAACCTTGGTAAGGTTGAGGAGGAAGTTACCCTCAATCAGGACCAGCCTGTGTCTTTGAGAAAGACTTAACTTTATACCTGGAAGTCTCAGGAGCTACAGAATACAAATGGAATAATGTCACCACAAGACTCAGTCAGAATGGAGGTGATTAGGGTCATTCCTGATTCAAAACATTGGCTTTATTCTCTCTCCACAGGTGCTGTTAGACCTGCTGAGATTTTTCAAGCATTTTCTGTTTGTGATTAGGAACTTGTCTAGTTCAGTATGTTCCAAGACCACAATGCTGTAATAATTCGGATTGCTTTTACTGGGATAATTTACATAACTATCCTCCCGTCACTGCATCTTGGGAGCAATAATCCAGCTCTTATTGGGAGACATTGTTGTAGTTCCAATCTCGAGTTCAGTTTCCTGTATGGCATCGAGGCTTTGTTTAATTAGTCTCTGCTGAATAAAAGACTGTTTTATATCAGTCCTGCCATACATCCCACCCCTCCTCCAATTGGTTGGCACGACTGCCAGCCAATACTCAATCTCAATACTCAATCCAGGTAAAGCCTCACCATCACTCTGTATAATTACAACAAAATATCCCTATTTTTAAACTCCACCCCTTTGTAATAAAGGCCAAAATACCATTTGCCTTCTTAACTACTTGTTGGATCTGCCTGCTAACTTTTTGTGATTCAAGCACTAGAACACCCAGATCCCTCTACACTTCACTCACCAGCAGTCTCTCCATTTAGATAATAATCTGCCTTTTGATTCCTCCTACCAAAGTGCATGAGCTCATATACTTCCCCACATCAGGTAGTTCCCCAAGAGTGACTGAATGTGAGGCAGCCTGCTCAGGAGAATTGGAAACTAAACTAGCACCTCAGAGAGAAACATGGAGGGAAAGGGTTAAAGTGATGCTTGTGCTTGGCACAAAGATTGGCATGGGTCTGTTAACCAAGTGGCAAGTCTGTGCGCTGGACATTCTACATAATTGTGTGCCACTTGCTTTAACACACACACCTACTGTCAATCCAGGCAATAAAACAGAGGTCAGTCCCTCCCCGTTCCTGCTACTCACCTGACGGAAGACAATATCAGTATCGGTGCAGTAACGCTGAACCTGATTTCCGCCCTGAAGCACCACCACTGCTTTCTTCGGCACCTGTGTCTTCGCTCGTAGCTGCTCACACAGACGGCGCCTGTTCAAGGCAAAGAGGGCCATTGGCACCCGGAGAGTGTCACTGCCGAGTGAGAAGAAAGGCCTGAAAGGAGGGCATACAAGAAATGGATTACTGACCGTACACAAGCAGCAGCAAACGAGAGAGCACCATCAGCAGGAACAGACACAGCACCCTCCTGCCCTCCCACACCTTCACCCAGGAACAGACACAGCACCCTCCTGCCCTCCCACACCTTCACCCAGGAACAGACACAGCGCCCTCCTGCCCTCCCACACCTTCACCCAGGAACAGACACAGCGCCCTCCTGCCCTCCCACACCTTCACCCAGGAACAGACACAGCGCCCTCCTGCCCTCCCACACCTTCACCCAGGAACAGACACAGCACCCTCCTGCCCTCCCACACCTTCACCCAGGAATGGACACAGCACCCTCCTGCCCTCCCACACCTTCACCCAGGAATGGACACAGCACCCTCCTGCCCTCCCACACCTTCACCCAGGAACAGACACAGCGCCCTCCTGCCCTCCCACACCTTCACCCAGGAACAGACACAGCACCCTCCTGCCCTCCCACACCTTCACCCAGGAACAGACATAGCGCCCTCCTGCCCTCCCACACCTTCACCCAGGAACAGACACAGCACCCTCCTGCCCTCCCACACCTTCACCCACGAACAGACATAGCACCCTCCTGCCCTCCCACACCTTCACCCAGGAACAGACACAGCACCCTCCTGCCCTCCCACACCTTCACCCAGGAATGGACACAGCACCCTCCTGCCCTCCCACACCTTCACCCAGGAACAGACATAGCGCCCTCCTGCCCTCCCACACCTTCACCCAGGAACAGACACAGCACCCTCCTGCCCTCCCACACCTTCACCCAGGAATGGACACAGCACCCTCCTGCCCTCCCACACCTTCACCCAGGAATGGACACAGCACCCTCCTGCCCTCCCACACCTTCACCCAGGAATGGACACAGCACCCTCCTGTCCTCCCACACCTTCACCCAGGAATGGACACAGCACCCTCCTGCCCTCCCACACCTTCACCCAGGAATGGACACAGCACCCTCCTGCCCTCCCACACCTTCACCCAGGAATGGACACAGCACCCTCCTGCCCTCCCACACCTTCACCCAGGAATGGACACAGCACCCTCCTGCCCTCCCACACCTTCACCCAGGAATGGACACAGCACCCTCCTGCCCTCCCACACCTTCACCCAGGAACAGACACAGCACCCTCCTGCCCTCCCACACCTTCACCCAGGAATGGACACAGCACCCTCCTGCCCTCCCACACCTTCACCCAGGAATGGACACAGCACCCTCCTGCCCTCCCACACCTTCACCCAGGAACAGACACAGCACCCTCCTGCCCTCCCACACCTTCACCCAGGAACAGACACAGCGCCCTCCTGTCCTCCCACACCTTCACCCAGGAATGGACACAGCGCCCTCCTGCCCTCCCACACCTTCACCCAGGAACAGACACAGCGCCCTCCTGTCCTCCCACACCTTCACCCAAGAACAGACACAGCGCCCTCCTGCCCTCCCACACCTTCACCCAGGAACAGACACAGCACCCTCCTGTCCTCCCATACCTTCACCCAGGAACAGACACAGCGCCCTCCTGCCCTCCCACACCTTCACCCAGGAACAGACACAGCACCCTCCTGTCCTCCCATACCTTCACCCAGGAACAGACACAGCACCCTCCTGTCCTCCCACACCTTCACCCAGGAACAGACACAGCGCCCTCCTGCCCTCCCACACCTTCACCCAGGAACAGACACAGCGCCCTCCTGCCCTCCCACACCTTCACCCAGGAACAGACATAGCGCCCTCCTGCCCTCCCACACCTTCACCCAGGAACAGACACAGCACCCTCCTGCCCTCCCACACCTTCACCCAGGAACAGACACAGCGCCCTCCTGCCCTCCCACACCTTCACCCAGGAACAGACATAGCGCCCTCCTGCCCTCCCACACCTTCACCCAGGAACAGACACAGCGCCCTCCTGCCCTCCCACACCTTCACCCAATCAAACTCAATCAGTAACACTCTCATCTCAGCCTCAGAACGCCATAGTTCCACATCCCACTCCAGAGATGGAAACACACAGAGGCAAATCCTACCGTCATGCCTGTCACGGGAATCGGAGCGGGCAAGGGGCGGATCTGGAGAGGTCCGTTAGCCTCAGGCGGGATTTTCCGGCTTTGGGGTGAGCGAGGCTGGAAAATCCCGCCTGTAATCTAGGCTGACGGTCTCAGTCCAGTCCTGAGGCATTGCTGCAGCATCAGAGACGCTGATGATACTTATCCTGTTCAACGCGTGCACTCGCAGACACACACACTCACACACAACGTGCTGCTCTCCTCAACTTCACCCTCCAAACTCTGACTCAGTTCTCCTCCACACCCATTCCCCCCACCCTCACCTTATCAATGACCACCTTCAAACATGGCCTAACTTGCAGACAGCATTTCAACTGGATTAAGATCTCACATCCGCCTTCCAGTTCACTGTCAGGGTGCCCGAGACAACTAATCTCAACCAATCCCACACCGGCTGCACAATTATATTCTCCTCTCTCATTCCCAATGACAGCTGGAAATCAGGCACACAGATTCCTGCTCGGGTATTGAAACAGATTTATTTTTGCCCCATAGGTTCCTGTCAGCATTCACCTGTCATGCCAAGAAATAATTCTCATCACACACACCATCATCCACCAGAATCAAACTTTCACCAGTTCCTTTCCTTCCTTTTGCCCCAGAAAACCCCTGTGCTGGGATTCTGTCTGTATAGCAGCAGGGAACAATACTTTTCACTATATTCTAACACATGTGACAACAATAAATCAAATCAAAATCAGTAGTTAGCGCTGCTGCCTCACAGCGCCAAGGGCCCCAGGTTCGATTCCCGGCTTGGGTCACTGTCTGTGTGGAGTTTGCACATTCTCCCCATATCTGCATGGGTTTCCTCTGGGTGTTCCGGTTTCCTCCCACACCGATGTGTGGATTAGGTGGATTAGCCATGATAAATTGCCCCTTAGTGTCAGGGGGACCCCCAGTGTAAACTAGAACAGGGTTGTGGGGATGGTGCCTGGGTGGGATTGCAGTCAGTGCAGACTCAATGGGTCGAATAGCCTCTTTCTGCACCGCAGGATTCTATGGTTCATTTCAAACATGACAGTGTCTGACAATCATTAAAAACGTTATCAGTTTGTTCCTATCACAAGACAATAATGTGCCTGATCCACATATCTGTAACTCTTCCAAAGTCTACTGTTATATTAAACCAATAAAAGGACCATGGCAGAAATACCTAAAAATGAGGGGTGGAATTCTCCTAATTTCTGACCAAGTGCTCACACCACTGGGAAAACTCAGGCCCCTCATTCAGGGCAAGTACCTTGGCAGTGCCCATGGTGCATTGCCTCTCGCACCCTGGCACTAACACACTGGTTTGATACCTCGGACCCTAAGGGGTATCAAGGAGGCAGATCAGTGGCCATTCACCCTTCTGCTGTTGCAGAAGGTGACGGTGCAGAGGGACCTCGGGGTCCTTGTGCATGAGTCGCAAAAACCCAGCTTGCAGGTGCAGCAGGTGGTCAGGAAGGCGAATGGGATGCTGGCCTTCATAGCGAAGGGGATTGAATATAAAAGTAGGGAGGTCTTGCTGCAGCTGTATAGGGCATTGGTGAGGCCGCAGCTGGAGTACTGTGTGCAGTTTTGGGCGCCGCACCTGCGCAAGGATGTTTTGGCCCTGGAGGGAGTGCAGAGGAGGTTTACTCGGCTGATACCGGAGTTGAGGGGATTGAGCTATGAGGAGAGGCTGAATAAACTAGGCTTGTACTCGTTAGAGTTTAGAAGAATGAGGGGAGATCTCATTGAGACGTATAAGATGATGAATGGGATGGATAGGATAGAGGTGGAGAGACTGTTCCCGCTCAAAAAAGACAGTAGGACTAGGGGGCACAGCCTCAAGATAAAGGGGGGGGGGCGGTTTAGAACAGAGTTGAGGAGGAACTTCTTCACTCAAAGGGTGGTGAATCTCTGGAATTCTCTGCCCGTTGAAATGGTGGAGGCTGCCTCGCTAAATATTTTTAAGAAACGGGTTGATGGGTTTTTGATAAGAGAAGGGATTAAGGGTTATGGGGAGAGGGCGGGAAGGTGGAGCTGAGTCACGACAGATCAGCCATGATCTTATTGAATGGCGGGGCAGGCTCGAAGGGCCAGATGGCCTACTCCTGCTCCTATTTCTTATGTTCTTATGTTCTTATGCTAGGCTGCAGAGGAAGGGTCTCTTAGAGGTCGACCTTGGAGGTCCTGTGGCCGAGCTGCCCCTTGTAGACCTGGCAGACTTGAAGATCACCCCAGTGTGGTGATTTCAGGCAGCCCGGTGACCAATATCTGCAATATGGCAAAAGAATTAGCATAACCTTTATCAGTTAAAATGCTTAAACATGACAACAATTTAATCCTAACAACTAGCAATCTCTGTTGTTCCAGTTTAAAGAAACAGACAGAATTAGTTAGTACAAACAACAGCAACTAAGCTTGAATTCTCTGTGTAAGCCTAGCTTCACCTGGTCGTATCACCTTACCTGTCAATCAACCTAATCAAGACTTAATCCCCAGTGGAACACCATTAGTGCAGCTTAAAATAAACATTCTAACAATTAGGAACAATTATGCTGCTGCAGTAACAACACAGGGCTGCTGGATAGGGTCAAAATGGCATCGGTAATAAACAGGTCCTGCACAAGGAACATGACAAACACATTCCTTAAAGGCACAGTATCATCATAGTCAGAAGTCCGAAGACTGCGCGAGTGCATCAGGGTCGGTGATGAATTTAATTGTCAATGTCTCCTCAGACTGAGAGGAGTTCCGGAGGTGGGTGGGGGCAGGAATGGTGGAGGGAGGGTAGTTTAGTGTGGCAGGAATGGGCTGCCTTGGTTTTCTGGATGTTTAGTCTGAAGCCCGTTTTCTCATAGGCCGTCGTGAATACATCGACAATGGTTTGTAGCTTAGCCTCCGAGTGCGCGATAGGAGAGGCGACGGCCCAGTGGTATTATCACCTGACTATTAATCCAGAAACTCAGCTAATGTTCTGGGGACCCGGGTTCAAATCCCGCCATGGGATGGTGGAATTTGAAATCAAGAAAAGAATACCTGGAATTAAGAATCTACTGACGACCATGAAACCATTGTCGATTCTTGGAAAAACCCATCTGGTTCACTAATGTCCTTTAGAGAAGGAAATCTGCCCTCCTCACCTGGTCTGGCCTACATGTGACTCCCATATCCCACAACTGAATAAACAAAACGAGCGTTGTCTGTGTACTGCAGCTCAGTGACAGAGGTTGGAGCAGGTCTTGGTTCTGGCCTGGAGGTATGCAGCAGGTTCGCTCCACTCCCGCGGGGCGGTTCAGGGTGATGGGGTGGGGTGTTGCTGCGAGGACGATGGAGAACAGCATTGATGCGATGATGCAGTCCTGTTAGACTCCGGTTTACACACATATTGGCTCTCTCATGTTGAGGATCACGGTTTGAATGTCATTGTGGAGTGGGTGGAGAATGTTGAGGAATTTCTGTGAGCAGCTGAATTTGAGGAGGGTTTCCACAATCTCTCACAGCTGACAGAGTCAAAGGCCTTGGTGATATTGAAGAAGACCATGAACAGAGGTTGATGCTGCTCCCTGGATGTGTCACGTGCTGAAGATCAGGTCCATTCTATGTCTTGATGGGTGGAAGGCACACTGACACTCAGGAAGGAACACTTCAGCCACTGGGAAGAGGCAGTTGACGGGATTCTTGTGATGACCTTTCCCAGGGCAGTCAGAACTCTCCCTTCTCTGGAAGATGTTCATGATTAAGGATTCTCCGAGATCTCCCACAATCAGTAAGGATAGACAACAATACTGCCTCCATGATCATCCTCAACACCAGTGCTTCCCAAGACTTGTTCTCAGCCCCCTATTATACTCCTTATACACCTATGGCTGTGTGGCCAAATTCCCCTCCACCAACTCGATTTTCCAGTTTGCTGACGCAGTGGGTGTGATCTCAAACGATGATGAGACAGACTACAGGAATGAGATCGAGAATCTGCTGAACTGATGCAGCAACAGTAATCTCTCCCTCAATGTCAATAAAATAAGGACACTGTCATCGACTTCAAAAAGCATACAAGAGAACATGCCCTTGTCCACATCAACAAGGACGAAATAGAAAGGATCGAAGGCTTGAAGTTTTTATGTGTCCAGATCACCATCAATCTATTCTGGTCCCCCCCCCACACCGACACTATAGTTAAGAAAGCCCCACCAACGCCTCTACTTTCTCAGAAGACTAAGGAAATTTGGCATGTCCGCTACGACTCTCACCAACTTTTATAGATGCACCGTAGAAAGCATTCTGTCTGGTTGTGTCACAGCTTGGGATGGGCTCCTGCTCTGCCCAAGACTGCAAGGAACGACAAAAGGTCATGAATGTAGCCCAATCCATCACTCAAACCTGCTTCCCATCCACTGACTCTGTCTACACTTCCCATTGCCTTGGCAAAGCAGCCGGTATAATTAAGGACTCACACACCCAGGACATTCTCTCTTCCACCTTCTTCCACCCAGAAAAAGATACAAAAGTCTGAGGTAATGTACCAACCAACTCAAAAACAGCTTCTTCCCTGCTACTGTCAAAGACTTCTGAATGGACTTACCTCACATTAAATTGATCTTTCTCTGCACCCTAGCTCAGAGAGTAGTTGGGGTGTGGAATACACTGCCTGCTGTGATAGTGGAGTCGGACACTTTAGGAACTTTAAAGCGGTTATTGGATAGGCACATGGAGCACACCAGAATGATAGGGAGTGGGATAGCTTGATCTTGGGATTGGGCATAGCTCAGCACAACATTGGACCGAAGGGCCTGGACTGTGCTGTAATGTTCTATGTTTCTATGACTGTAACACTACATTCTGCACTTTCTCCTTTCCTTCTCTATGAACAGTATGTTTTCTCTGTATAGTGCACACGAAACAATACGTTTCACTGTATACTAATACATGTGACAATAATAAATCAAATCAAAATCAAAGTTACTGTGGAATTCCCCTAGTTGCCACACTCCAGCACCTGTTCAGGTCAATCCACCCTAACCAGCATGTCTTTCAGACTGTGGGAGGAAACTAGAGCACCCAGAGGAAACCCACACAGACACGGGGAGAATGTGCAAGCTTCACGCAGACAGTGACCCAAGCTGGAATTGAACTCGGGTCCCTGGCACTGTGAGGTAGCAGCACTAACCACTGTGCTACTGCCTCTCTGTCTTAGATGGGATTCTCTCCGTTTCTGGCTCTCAGTGGGGTGGTTCCTGAGTACATGGACCATCGATGTTTTAATATCACTGAAGAAGCCACGCATGTCGGAGTTGTCAGTGTGTTGCTGAGTCTCTCCACCCACTCTCTGTTGTTTAGATCGCGAGTTCTTTGTTGCACCTCGGTCTTCAGCTGTCTCGAGGCTCGTTTCCTCCCCACTGGAGTTTTGGTGGAGCTGTCAGTTCAGGAATGGCTTGTGTTTGGGGTCACGGAGATCCTGGATCTTGATCATTCTCATCGAACCAGTCTGGATGTTTCTGGATCGAGAATCCGAGAATCTCTTCTCAGGGGCTGACGATGGCGGCTATTGGGTGGAACACACACCATGGACACTCTGCAGCTCTGGCTCACTGGTCATTGCCAGGTTAGCTGTCAGGTGCTGACTGAGTAGCTCCTTCTTCTCAGGGTCTTTCAGACTCCAGCAATCGAGTCTCCTGCAGCAGAGTTCTTTCTGCCGGCTCGGGGCCAGAGTGATGGAACTGGGACAACAGATTAGTCAGTGCTGGGTCCAGCAGTCACTGTGGTTGTGGTGTGGGTAACGCTGACATCTGTGTGGTCCCTTGCTGAAATGAGTTTATTGGGTGTCAGTGTTTGGAGCGGGACTGTTAATGAAATCTCCTGCTTGTCCCTTTGGCAGAACAGAGTGCTCATAATGACCAGGTCATGTTCATTCCATTGCTACTTATTCTCCCAATGCCCCCCCCCTCCACCCCCCTGCACATGCCTTCCCCCACACACACGTTCTCCCCCCCCTTCCAGGTTTGTGTCCTTCCTGACTCTCACACTAAAGTTGCTGTGAGAATCCCTTTGGGATGCGGGACAGTGATTGGTGGAGGCTGGAGTAGAATGCCTCTCTTGTCTTGTCCACTGTGTCTCGGGATGGGGTGTGGGGACTGAGAGCTCCGACGTGCTGCTCCTGGGGCGCGGTGAGGCATTCATTCACCCCGCAGGGGGGTGCGGTGAGATGTCTGACCTATTCATTTTTACGGCAAAGGATTCTGCATTTAAAGGTCTTCCTTTGAATAGATTTAGCTGCCTTGTTTCAGATATAAAGGTCATTCCCTTATCCCTCTCACCTGCATGTAATAAACCCCAATCCTACCCAGACACTCTCAACAGCTCAGCTCAGCTGTAACACTTCCTGCCTTTCAATTCCAATCCTGGAACCCAGCAGGCAGTCCAGAATGAGAGTTCACACAGCAAAGACAACCTTTCTTACGCCTGCTGATATTATGCAGGTGATTTATTCAGCTCTTATCCAATATTTTATCCACTGCTGCGTAGATAATTTACAGCCTCTGGCACTGACAGCAATCAGACTTGGGTAAGAGTGTTATCCACCAAGATAATGTCAATTTATGGACATCAGATTTTAAAACTGGTGCAATTCACACACCAAACACACTCACTGTCCCATAAAACAATCATTAAACACAAAACAAGTTGTCTTTTAGAGCACAGAACTTGAATATTGCTGAAAAGAGACAGTTTGTCAAAGTTTTTCATCTTGCACTCATCAGGACACCTTGCAAGAATATCAATGTCAGAATAAACAATAACTTCATATTGTACGAGAAAAGAGAGCCGATTGAATGGCAAGTGGACTCTGATTGGACAAGGCATTGTTCTGCAGAATAAATTAGCGAATGGCTGTCACCTGCTTAGCTGAAACAGGTGCAGTGTGTGTACATGTTCTTCCTGACTGTAAAGAATATTAATATATGTAGTTTCCAGTACACACAAAGATGCCACACTTAACCAGACTGACAATTTTCAACTTGTTGTTGGTGTAATTTTCAGCACACTCAAGATTACTTAACAAATGTAATATTGTGGAATCACAGATAATGGTGGAACCAGTGTTTGGCATTTTACCAACACAGGGTGGTTGGGTCCAGTCTGTACCTCGCTCATTGCGGACAGCGGCTGGAACTTGTTGTTTGATATGATCCGCTGTCAGTCTTTCTAACATACAGCCTACATACCCAGCACCATAGTGTCAGCACAATTCATACAGCACATTTGTGTGGGAGGCAGAAAGACTTTAGCTTGCCAGCAGCATCCTGTTAGCGGCGAATGCCACTCAGACAGAAAGGACAGGTACATACATTGCATCTGTTTCAACTAAACAAAATAAGTGACAGCCATTTGTTGGTTCATTCCATAACGGCAATGTCTCAAGCAATGTGACTAATTTCAATTTCCAAACTATACTTGGGAGACCATCCTTGCTCAATCAATGAATATTAAAGCAGTCTTTGTAAAAAAAATCACTCCATTTCCCTATCATTTTAGTTTTGTGTACACTAATCAGCACTACTGTCCACAGGAGAAAATAAACTGGGCATCTCATAATAGCCAGATTCTTAGTTTCACCATAGGCCACATCAATCTCAGCACAGGGTTAACTCCATCTACACTGTCCCCCATTAAACACTCCCAGGACAGGTACAACACAGGGTTAGATACAGAGTAAAGCTCCCTCTACACTGTCCCCATCAAGCACTCCCAGGACAGGTACAGCATGGGGTTAGGTACAGAGTAAAGCTCCCTCTACACCGTCCTCATCAAACACTCCCAGGACAGGTACAGCATGGGGTTAGATACAGAGTAAAGCTCCCTCTACACTGTCCCCCCTCAAACACTCCCAGGACAGGTACAGCACGGGGTTAGATAAAGAGTAAAGCTCCCTCTACACTGTCCCCATCAAACACTCCCAGAACAGGTACAGCACGTGGTTAGATACAGAGTAAAGCTCCGTCTACACTGTCCCCCCATCAAACACTCCCAGGACAGGTACAGGGTTAGGTACAGAGTAAAGCTCCCTCTACACTGTCCCCATCAAACACTCCCAGGACAGGTACAGCACGGGGTTAGATACAAAGTAAAGCTCCCTCTACACTGGTCCTCCCATCAAACTCTCCCAGGACAGGTACAGCACAGGGTTAGATACAGAGTTAAGCTCCCTCTACACTGTTCCCCATCAAACACTCCCAGGAGAGGTACAGCACGGGGTTAGATACAGAGTAAAGCTCCCTCTACACTGTCCCCCCCATCAAACACTCCCAGGACAGGTACAGGGTTAGGTACAGAGTAAAGCTCCCTCTACACTGTCCCCATCAAACACTCCCAGGACAGGTACAGCACGGTTAGATACAAAGTAAAGCTCCCTCTACACTGGTCCTCCCATCAAACTCTCCCAGGACAGGTACAGCACAGGGTTAGATACAGAGTAAAGCTCCCTCTACACTGTCCCCCATCAAACATTCCCAGGACAGGTACAGCATGGGGTTAGATACAGAGTAAAGCTCCCTCTACACTGTCCCCCCATCAAACATTCCCAGGACAGGTACAGCTCAGGATTGGATACATTAACTCTGTTTCTCTTTTCACCAATGTTACCACATTTTAAGTTTCTTTTTCAGGTTTCCAGCATCCACAGTTTTCTACTTTTCAATTCCTTCCAGTTATTGGTTTAATGATAAATGTTAGCACAGATTTGGAGAACCTTCCAGCTCCACTGTGAATGGTGGCTGTGGGATCTGTTCCACTGAATGGGTGGGTCGGGCCCCAACTTAACATTTCAACCCACCAAGCGTATGTTTGACAGTGCAATAAAGATGTGATATAAATGCAAGTTAACACAGTAAAGCGTGCCAAGGTGTTTCAGAGTGTTAATGCAGCACTCCCCCAGTTCTGCAGCACAGTCTTAGTCTCAATTCGGAGAATGGGGAAGTAAAGATCACCAGAAACTCACATCTGTTCTTTTGCTTTTCAAAAGCAATACAATGTGGATTGACGGAGCAGTTTCAGTTGTGAAGTTGTGTCTCCCCACAATGCTGTTTAACCTGTTTCTCACAGTCCATTCTATTTGCTTCACCCAGCTAGACCACATTCTATAGCCTCATCAGGACCTTTACATCCTGTTATATAGTTAAAAGCTGACCATCTGATTTAATGCTGATGTCATTAGGTTGCTTGCTGAGGCTGCTGTTTTATTTTCAGTTTAAAGTAAAAAGTTTATTTGTAAGTTACAAGTAGGCTTACATTAACACTACAATGAAGTTACTGTGAAAATCCCCTGGTCGCCACACTCCGGCACCTGTTCGGGTACATTGAGGGAGAATTTAGCACGGCCACGCATCTAACCAGCATATCTGTTGGACTGTGGAAGAAAACCGGAGCACCCGGAGGAAACCCACGCAGACATGGGGAGAATGTGCAAACTCCACACGGATAGTGACCCGAGCTGGGAGTCAAACCCGGGTCCCTGGCACTGTGAGGCAGCAGTGCTGACCATAGTACCACCATGCCGGCCAGATTTTTGTGTTCAGTTTGTGTTCCCTGTAGAAGACAGTAAGAAGTCTCACAACACCAGCTTAAAGTCCAACAGGTTTATTTGATAGCATGAGCTTTTGGAGCGCTGCCCCTTCATCAGATGCCCCATAGAAAGCATTCTTTCTGGTTATATCACAGCTTGGTATGGGCTCCTGCTCTGACCATGACTGCAAGGAACGACAAATGGTCGTGAAAGTAGTCCAATCCATCACACAAATCTGCCACCCATCCATTGACTCTGTCTACACTTCCCGCTGCCTCGGAAAAGCAGCCAGTATAATTAAGGGTCCCCACACACCCCGGACATTCTCTCTTCCACCTTCTTCCTTCAGGAAAAAGATACAAAAGTCTGAGGTCCCGTACCGACCGACTCAAGAACAGCTTCTTCCCTGCTGCTGTCAGACTTTTGAATGGACCCACCTTGCACTAAGTTGATCTTTCTCTACACCCTCGCTATGAGTGTAACACTACATTCTGCACTGTCTCCTTTCCTTCTCTATGAACGGTACGGTTTGTCTGTACAGCGCGCGAGAAACAATACTTTTCACTGTGTTAATACATGTGACAAAAATAAACCAAATCCAATCAGAAGTTGATCAATAATCCCAGAGTGAGAGACAGATCCCAGTGAATCACAGCAACATCCACCCGGCCCCCAGCCCGCCCCTCACCGGGTACAGACCCGACTCACACCGGCAGCATCCCGGGATCCCCCCCCCATCCCGGGATCCCCCCCCCATCCCGGGATCCCCCCCCATCCCGGTATCACCCCCCCCATCCCGGGATCCCCCCCCATCCCGGGATCACCCCCCATCCCGGGATCACCCCCCCATCCCGGGATCCCCCCCCCATCCCGGGATCCCCCCCATCCCGGGATCTCCCCCCCCATCCCGGGATCTCCCCCCCCATCCCGGTATCACCCCCCCCATCCCGGGATCCCCCCCATCCCGGGATTACCCCCCATCCCGGTATCACCCCCCCCATCCCGGGATTACCCCCCATCCCGGTATCACCCCCCCCATCCCGGGATTACCCCCCATCCCGGGATCACCCCCCCATCCCGGGATCACCCCCCCATCCCGGGATCCCCCCCCCATCCCGGGATCCCCCCCCCATCCCGGGATCCCCCCCCCATCCCGGGATCCCCCACATCCCGGGATCTCCCCCCCCATCCCGGGATCCCCCCCCATCCCGGTATCACCCCCCCCATCCCGGGATTACCCCCCATCCCGGGATCACCCCCCCATCCCGGGATCACCCCCCCATCCCGGGATCACCCCCATCCCGGGATATCGCCCCATATTCCCGGGATCCCTCCCTCATCCCGGGATCCCCCCCCCATCCCGGGATCACCCCCCCCGATCCCGGTATCACCCCCCCATCCCGGGATCCCCCCCCGATCCCGGGATATCGCCCCCCGATCCCGGGATCACTCCCCCATTCCCGGGATCTCCGGGATCCACTCACTGTGCTCCTGCCGCCATGTTGCCGAGCTCTCTGACCTTTGCCACGCTGAGGCCCCGCCCCAAGCCTCACCGACCAATCAGAGCGCGGAAGGCGGGGCCGAGAACGCTGCAGAATGGAGCCCCGCCCCCGGCCGCTCTGCGCTCTGATTGGACTGCGTCTCTTTCGGCCCACACTGAGCCCCGCCCATGCGGTGCCCCGCCTACTCATAGCCCCGCCCACGCGGGGCCCCGCCCACACAGCCCCGCCCCCAAGACATTGCCAGTCAAGTTCGGGGCCAGAATGGGATGGGACTGTGTGGGAATGGGATGGGGCTGTGTGGGAATGGGATGGGACTGTGTGGGAATGGGATGGGACTGTGCTGGGAATGGGATGGGACTGTGCTGGGAATGGGATGGGACTGTGTGGGAATGGGATGGGGCTGTGTGGGAATGGGATGAGGCTGTGTGGGAATGGGATGGGACTGTGTGGGAATGGGATAGGGCTGTGTGGGAATGAGATGGGACTGTTCTGGGAATGGGATGGGGCTGTGTGGGAATGGGATGGGGCTGTGTGGGAATGGGATGGGGCTGTGTGGGAATGGGATAGGGCTGTGTGGGAATGAGATGGGACTGTTCTGGGAATGGGATGGGGCTGTGTGGGAATGGGATGGGGCTGTGCTGGGAATGGGATGGGGCTGTGTGGGAATGGGATGGGACTGTGCTGGGAATGGGATGGGACTGTGTGGGAATGGGATGGGGCTGAGTGGGAATGGGATGGGGCTGTGTGGGAATGGGATGGGGCTGTGTGGGAATGGGATGGGGCTGTGTGGGAATGGGATAGGGCTGTGTGGGAATGGGATGGGGCTGTGTGGGAATGGGATGGGACTGTGTGGGAATGGGATGGGACTGTGTGGGAATGGGATAGGGCTGTGTGGGAATGGGATGGGGCTGTGTGGGAATGGGATAGGGCTGTGTGGGAATGAGATGGGGCTGTGTGGGAATGGGATGAGGCTGTGTGGGAATGGGATGGGACTGTGCTGGGAATGGGATGGGACTGTGTGGGAATGGGATGGGGCTGTGTGGGAATGGGATGGGACTGTGTGGGAATGGGATGGGGCTGTGTGGGAATGGGATAGGGCTGTGTGGGAATGGGATGGGGCTGTGTGGGAATGGGATGAGGCTGTGTGGGAATGGGATGGGACTGTGCTGGGAATGGGATGGGACTGTGTGGGAATGGGATGGGGCTGTGTGGGAATGGGATGGGACTGTGTGGGAATGGGATGGGGCTGTGTGGGAATGGGATAGGGCTGTGTGGGAATGGGATGGGGCTGTGTGGGAATGGGATGAGGCTGTGCTAGGAATGGGATGGGACTGTGTGGGAATGGGATGGGGCTGTGTGGGAATGGGATGGGGCTGTGTGGGAATGGGATAGGGCTGTGTGGGAATGGGATGGGGCTGTGTGGGAATGGGATGAGGCTGTGCTAGAAATGGGATGGGACTGTGTGGGAATGGGATGGGGCTGTGTGGGAATGGGATGGGGCTAGGCTAGGAATGGGATGGGACTGTGTGGGAATGGGATGGGGCTGTGCTGGGAATGGGATGGGGCTGTGCTAGGAATGGGATGGGGCTGTGCTGGGAATAGGATGGGCTGTGCTGGGAATGGGATGGGGCTGTGTGGGAATGGGATGGGGCTGTGCTGGGAATGGGATGGGGCTGTGCTGGGAATGGGATGGGACTGTGCCGGGAATGAGATGGGACTGTTCTGGGAATGGGATGGGACTGTGTGGGAATGGGATGGGCTGTGCTGGGAATGGGATGGGACTGTGTGGGAATGGGATGGGCTGTGCTGGGAATGGGATGGGGCTGTGCTGGGAATGGGATGGGGCTGTGCCGGGAATGGGATGGGACTGTTCTGGGAATGGGATGGGACTGTGCTGGGAATGGGATGGGGCTGTTCTGGGAATGGGATGGGACTGTGCCGGGAATGGGATGGGGCTGTGCCGGGAATGGGATGGGACTGTGCCGGGAATGGGATGGGACTGTGCCGGGTATGGGATGGGACTGTGCCGGGAATGGGATGGGACTGTGCCGGGTATGGGATGGGACTGTGCCGGGAATGGGATGGGACTGTTCTGGGAATGGGATGGGACTGTGCCGGGAATGGGATGGGGCTGTGCCAGGAATGGGATGGGACTGTGCCGGGTATGGGATGGGACTGTGCCGGGAATGGGATGGGACTGTACCGGGAATGTGATGGGACTGTGCCGGGTATGGGATGGGACTGTGCCGGGAATGGGATGGGACTGTGCCGGGTATGGTATGGGATGGGACTGTGCCGGGAATGGGATGGGACTGTGCCGGTAACAATCTCTGTCCTGTCAATAATGGTGAAAGGAAGAACAGACCCACACCATACTGAGTATCAGGAGAAGGCCATTTGGCCCCTCCAGCCTGTTCTGTAGGATCACAGCTGGTGGTGTTTCATGTTCCACATTCCCAAGATGTGGAGATGCTGGCGTTGGACTGGAGTAAACACAGAAGTCCCACAACACCAGGGCTCCTCTCACATGACAAAGGAGCAGAGCCCTGAAAGTTAGTGGCTTTTGCTACCAAATAAACCTGTTGGACTTTAACCTGGTGTTGTGAGACTTACCACATTCCCATTCCCAGCTGTCATTCCCTTCCCGATTCCTCCCCCATCAACAGACTCACTGAGTCCCACCTCACTCTGAGGCAGAAACTTCCAGAATTGCAACCCCCCTCAGACAGGAAAGATTCTCTTCATCTCTGTACAATCAGCCTGATCCCTAAACCCTACATCTTAAACCAGCTCCCCGACTGCCAGATTCACCCACAAGGAAGGAACATCCTTTCCCCGTCTCCTACTCATGTGTTTGCTTTCATTGCGGAAGGTGTGGTAAACACAGTCTCACACATTAATCCTTACAAACCTTAATACAACAAACCCTATCTTCCTGTACCCCCTTCCCCACCCCCGCCACCCTCACTCTCTTGACTCTCTGAGTCAAAATTGAATAGATTCAATGATTTAATAATCTGCACTGCTCTCTGGGGAAGAGAGTTCCACAGACTAACATCCTTCTGAGAGAATCAAAACTCTCCTCAACTCAAGTGGGACCCCTTGTTGTAAGTTGTCTCCCTGGTTCCAGTCTCCTTTCAGCATCCGCTATCAAGTCCTCTCAACACCTTATACTTCAACAGGATCACCACTCATCCTTCTAAACTCCAATGTGTATCGGCACGGTCTCTTCAACCCTTCCTTATTCCAGGAATTAATCGAGGGAACCTTCTCTGAATTGCCTCTAATCCAATTATATCCTTTAATACAGAGACCAAAACTGTACACAGTATTCTGTACACAGTGGTCTCACCATTGCTGTGTACAGTTGCAGTAAAACCTCCCTGCTTTTATATTCCATTCCTCTTGCAATTGACACCAATATTTCATTTATCTTTCTAGTCACGTACTGTACCTGAATCTCAGAACAGTAATGTTCATGTACCAGGACACCCAGATCCCTCTGTACCTTGGAGTTCTGCAATCTCTCTCCAGTTACAGAGTCATAGAGGTTTACAGCATGGAAACAGGCCCTTTGGCCCAACTTGTCCATGCTGCCTTTTTTTATTTATACCCCTAAGCTAATCCCAATTGCCCGCATTTGGCCCATACCCCTCAATACCCATCGTATCCATGTAACTATCTAAACACTTTTTAAAAGACAATATTGTACCCGCCTCTACTACTACCTCTGGCAGCTTGTTCCACCCTGTGTATGAAAAAATTGCCCCTCTGGACACTTTTGTATCTCTCCCCTCTCACCTTAAACCTATCCCCTCTAGTTTTAGACTCCCCTACCTTTGGGAAAAGATATTGACTATCTAGCTGATCCATGCCCTTCATTGTATTATAAACCTCTGTAAGATCACCCCTCAGCTTTCTACACTCCAGAGAAAAAAGTTCCAGTCTATCCAGCCTCTCCTCATAACTCAATCCATCAAGTCTCAGTAGCATCCTAGTAAACCTTTTCTGCACCCCTTCTAGTTTAATAATATCCTTTCTATAATAGGGTGACCAGAATTGCACACAGTATTCCAAGTGTGGCCTTACCAATGTCTTGTACAACTTCAACAAGACGTCCCAACTCCTGTATTCAATGTTCTGACCAATGAAACCAAGCATGCCGAATGCTTTCTTCATCACTCTGTCCACCTGTGACTCCACTTTCAAGGAGCTATGAACGTGTATCCCGAGATCTCTTTGTTCTGTAACTCTCCCCAACACCCTACCATTAACTGAGTAAGTCCTGCCCTGGTTCAATCTACCAAAATGCATCACCTCTTGTGTGTCTAATTTAAATTCCATCTGCCATTCGTCAGCTCACTGGCCCAATTGATCAAGATCCTGTTGCAATTGGAGATAACTTTCCTCACTGTCCACCGTGCCACCAATCTTGGTGTCATCTGCAAACTTACTAACCATGCCTCCTATATTCTCATCCAAATCATTAATATAAATGACAAATAACAGTGGACCCAACACTGATCCCTGAGGCACACCGCTGGTCACAGGCCTCCAGTTTGAAAAATAACTCTCTACAACCACCCTCTGCCTTCTGTCAAGTACCAACGCCAGCATTTCCACATTCTGTCAAGAAGCCAATTTTGTATCCAATTGGCTACCTCACCCTGGATCCCGTGAGATTTAACTTTATGCAACAACCTACCCTGTGGTACTTTGTCAAAGGCTTTGCTAAAGTCCATGTAGACAACATCAACTGCACTGCCCTCATTTACCCCTTCAAAAATCTCAAATTTGTGAGACATGATTTTCCACTCACAAAGCCATGCTAACTGTCCCTAGTCAGTCCTCGCATCTCTAAATGCCTGTAGATCCTGTCTCATAGAGTCATAGAGGCTTACAGCATGGAAACAGGCCCTTTGGCCCAACTTGTCCATGCTGCCCTTTTTTTATAAAACCTCTAAGCTAATAGAATTTGTATCTCTCAAAATACCTTCCAACAGTTTACCCACCACAGATATGAGGCTCATTGGCCTGTAGTTCCCAGGCTTTTCCCTGCAGCACAACACTTGCCATTCTCCAATCTTCAGGCACCTCAGCCGTGACAATCGATGATTCAAGTATCTCTGCCAGGGGACCTGCAATTTCCTCCCCAGCCTCTCACAATGTCCTGGGATACACTGCATCAGGTCCCGTGGATTTATCTACCTTGATGTGCTTTAAGACTTTCAGCACTTCCTTCTCTGTAATATGTACACTCCTCAAGACATTATTATTTATTTCCCAAATCTTAATCTATTCTTTACAGATACAGACAATGTAAGAGTTGCATTGCCCTGTTGCACAGTGTTGCTCTCACGTTGTCTGTATCTGTAAAGACTCGATTACCTGTAAAGACTCGCATTCCAACCGTTATCTTGTAATTGAGTCTGTGTCTATATATGCCCTGTTTGTGAACCAAATCCTGCACTCACCTGATGAAGGGGCAGCGCTCTGAAAGCTCGTAACACCAAATAAACCGGTT